>VZRI01001975.1:279331-316831 GCA_013397515.1 Upupa epops
ATTCCTGCCTCCCCCCCCCCCCCCCTTTCTTTTTTTTTTGACGTGTCTTCGGAAAGAGCCAAATGAAAAGATCCTCTTTGTTTCCCCTTTTGTAACTACCGGAGCTTTCCTCGAGTTTTAACTCTTCCACCACCCCAACACCCTCAATCTTTAGGGGAGGGGGGGAAGGGGGGAGTTTGTTGTTGTTGTTTTTCTTCTTCTTTTTTTTTTTTCCTTATAAATGCTTTTCTTATCACTGCTGTCCCATGGCCAAGCCCCAAAGCCTGGAACATTTTGTAACGACTATGTGACAAATTGTTGGGCTTTTATTCACCTCAGACATCTTTTGCCAGGATTGCTTGTTGTTTTTTCTGTTTGGCTGTGTCATGGGACCAAAGGTGGCTGCTTTTGTGCAGCATGTCAAATCTGGTTAACATGCAGCCATTTATCTTTAAAACCCACTCCTGCACAATGGCAGGGGTGTATTGGGCCACTTGTATGGGCTCCGAGCATCAAGCATATACATTTCTCTCCATATATGTATTTCTTATATTTCAGTGCCATCCTCTCTATCCGTGTGGATGCACCTCGGGTTGAGGCACCGTGGCGAGCAGGTCATGCAGCAGACAAGATGTTTCACAATTTTGGGAACCTTTTAGAGACAAATTGTACAGTGCAAGTGTAGTGTAACTGAACTGCTGGTTGCCCAGTGAAGTGTAGAAAATCAGATACAGCACAGCCTGCAAGAATGAAACGAGAATTCCTCTCTATGTATATACATGGTACTTTATAAAGAATTCATATACAGAGGGGAACCCCCCCTCCATATTTATTCTCTTTTTCTCTGCTTATATTTGAGGAACTGTGAGTGGGGGGTGTGTGTATAAATGCGGTTATGTGCATGGTATGTATTCATACAAATAATATGCCACGGGATATGGGAATAGTTGTGTGTGTGGAGCATTTATATGCATAAGTGGTAGGTTTGCAGGTTAATGCCTGCTTGACTCCTCGCGTGTGTGTGTGTAAATGATGGAAAGGTGCTCAGCACGATAAAAAAGACAAATTATGCTAGAAATAAAATTAAAAGCCCTAAACTTCCACAGTAAAGTTGGCAGCTTCAGGTCTTTCTCCAATCTTTAAGTCACATCGACGCGCTGCCGATTAAAAACCCAGCGATGTGCCGATAATTATCAAATAAAGAAGGCGATAAAGAAATGGGAAAGTTGGATTCGGTAGAAAAAAGAGGACTGGCTGCAAAGCCTTGGTGCCTTTTTGCAGTTGTAGCATCCGAGATAGCAGGACTCGATGTTTTTTTAATGATTCGCTGCGTTGTGTAATAATTATACGTATAGCACAGGGAGGTTACTCGGAGGAACACAGCGCTATGTATGGTTCGTTGTTTGGGTTGGTTGTTGTTGGTTGTTGTGTTGGTTGTTTGTTGGGGTTTTTTTTTCTGAGGAAAGGACCCAGGAGATTGCTTTTCACTTTGAAAACAATCCCTAATATCAGGAAAATGCTCTGTTTGTTTATGCGTACATAATGCAAGTTTGTCCGCCTGGGAACTGCAGCAAATGGGAGAAGTATGCATGGATTTCACAGGTAACAGGATTACGTGGGCACATAATTGATCCATTTGGAGAAAAAAATGACAGTGCTCTAAAGATGCCTAGGCTTTGGAGATGGAGTTTATGAAACAGGCATTTGTAAATTCAAAGGAATCAATATGTCAATTTTATTACATCTCGGGACCAGCTGGGCATTAAAGGAACAGTGGCCTCTTTAAAATTGCAGCTGCGTATTCTTGCATTGTGTACCTTTCTTAAAGGGCTTTGAGGGTTAGAAAATGTACTTTTAGCAGCGCTTTGCACCTTTTCAGTGGCCAAAAGAGGAAAAAAAAGAGAGAGAGAGAGAGAGAGGCACAAAACATCACATTGTGTGTCAGTTTTTTCCTCTTAAGCCGCAGTTGGTAAAAAAAACTGTCGGGCTTCGATTATACCGTGCAAAACCTTTCCTAATAAGTACATACATGGAAGGAGGCTAATGCCTGTTTGCAGCCCAAATGTGGGGAGAATATCTGACATACTGCACCAAGGACTGATGCAGAGGCAGAATCCCAACGTGAGATACCTGAAAGGGTGAAGACCTCATGTGTAACCGCTGTCTGAATTGGTGTAATACAGTGTCTTCTCTTCTCATTGGATTTTAAACCCTCCAGGTGATTAAATTTGGTGCAAATCTTAGGTTTTCACAGCAGTCTTCAGCTGTCCAGCTGTTTTGCAATGCAACTTTTCATCATTTGCAGTGTGCAGCGTGGAGGCAGATGCTGAGTGGGACTGGGGTTGCAGCAGTAGTCGCTGCCCATAGGCTCGCAAGGCCACCCCAGGTATCCTCTAAATCCCAAAGATGCACTTGCAAGGAATTCATAAAGGCCACCAAAGTTTTCCATTTGGAGAGGAGGAGGTTTAGCCAAGAAGCAGTTGTGGCTTTCCAGGACGTGTTATACACTCTACCTGAAACGCGTTTGCTTGAGGGACTCTGACAGCATGATAGGACATAGGCATCTTGTTGTCTCCTCTCCTCTGCTTGTTGATGGTGTTGCTGTGGACTTGATGGCTACAGCTGACTCTGTAACTCCTCATTTACTATGAATATTGCCAAAGCAACCCCAGATTTGGGCTATGTAACTATGGACCACTCTAAAGGTTCAATCCATCTGAAAACACGCTTTAAATATTCAACTCTTTGAGTTCCAAGGAGGTACCTAGGATCAGTGGCCACTGCTCTCTGACACTTCTTTCCCTTCTCAGCTTTCCCAGTTTTATCATAATGCTCTTTGTTCTTCTGTAATACTCTTTTGGCTTCTTTCGCATAGCTTCTTTCTCTTTGAGCTTGTGCTTTCCAGGCCACCCTGGCTACAGACTGCATCTCTGTATGGTAGACCAACCTACCTAGTAAATCCTTCTTGCCTGAGGATCTGTCCTTTCCATAAGGTATGGTTATGCTGTCTCTCCCGTGGTCTGCTGATGTTTAACTGTGTAAATAGGCCTGGGATGATGTGGGATCACACCATAAATGGGACTCATTATGTTAATGAGTTGTATATGAGCTAGACAGAGTACCCTCTCTGTGTATATAGAGGTATATTGTACCACAGCTCTGTCTGCCCTAAACAGAAGTATGAAGTGAATATGAAAGACTAAAAACTCCAGTTTTCCCTGAAGGAGTGTGGGAGAGCAGATACAAATCATACGAGATAGTTAAGTAGCGTATTGTGGGCATAGACTTAGCATGAATTAAAACTCCATTATGCCATGGTGTACTTTCAAATCATTTCTTCAAATATTCATGGACTAAGGAAGACAGGGAAAAGGAAAAAAGTGCTTTCATAGAAATTAGTGGCATTGTAGAAAATAAAGATGACCTTCTGCTAAGCAGTGATGCTCAGAATTGATGTGAAAACAAATAAATGGAGTAAAGAGGGAGTATAAAACTCAATAGATTTAAAATTACAAAGCTGCAGAGGTAAGAAGCGTCCTTTCCATGTAGCTCTGACTAGGTTTGAAAGGGATGATGGACTTGTCTCAGCATCCTACACCAGTGACGAGATGCTGAGACAAACCTCATTTGTAACTAGATGAAGTTAACATTTTCTAAGCCCCTCAGCAATTGCCACTCAAGAGATTCCATCCCTTCTCATGTTTGTTAGACGAGAGTAAACAGAGGTAAGAAGAGTTGTGGCTCAGCTGAGGCCTTCTGATAAGCCCGCTGGAACTAAAAACCTAACGTTAATAAAACCAGAGGTCATATTCTGATCCTGGTTGCCTCTGTGTGGTCTCAGTGTTTCTATTTTGCCAGCTCTTTGACTCTAATTCCAGAAGTAAAACAAAGCTTCCCAACATTCAGGTGGAAAAATGGCAAACCAAAACGCTGCCATCGACCTGATTGATGGTTCTTCCAACGAGATCATAACAGCTTCTTCAGAGACTTTTACAATCTCTATAGAAGTGCAGGAGGCACTGCCAATATCCGCAGATCATTGGCATGATAGACCGTAACGGCTTCTTCAGAGCCGTTCCGGTCTATCGTGTCAATGCGTACTTAGGGAGTCCTCAATGCATGGATCATTGACACGGTACTACATAACGGCTCCTTAGAAGCCATTACTGGGTATCAAGTCAATGCATACTTAGGGAGCCCTTAATGCACGGACCCACGCAAGTTGACTTGCTCTGAATACTAACAATCCTGTGCAAGAGTAGTTACTGCGAATGGCGTCGAGGGAGATTCTTAATACCTGCTTGCGAGAGCTCAACTCGTGTCCCACAATCCTGGTGCCTTCATGGGAGAGGTAACGCTGCTCTCACATCAGGAGAGGCTGAAATCTGTGAACTCGATGGCCTTCTCCTGCTAAACATCATTTTATTTCATAAAATATGTAAAAAAAAACCCCACACCTGAATTTGAGATAGGAAAACCAAGAGGCAGCCCAGGATGAAACACTTAGAATATAAAGGCTCGAGAATAAGTGGTTGCAGACAAGGTGATGGCAAACCCCAATGTAGGGAGAGAGAGTTCTGTGTGTTTTACCCCACTCGCAGACTTTGCTGTAGTTATCCAACATACCATCTATTTACCATGATCCAGCCAGCAAAAACAACCCTCTGGAAGCAGAAATGCTTTAAATATCCCATACCCAATGAGGAGTTAGTCTGGGTTTGTTGACTTGGTCCCTGGGGAACATGAGCTGAGACTTTCCAAACGGTCACCGAGCCTCCTCTTTGCCCTGCAAAGGCTCATCCCCTTCCTTTGGCTTCGCAGTAGTGAGTTTGAAAAAAACCCAACCCCTATTGCTTGGAGTTTGCTGTTGTTGATATTTTTTCTTTTGTGTTCTGCTTACTGACTGACATCTGCTATCATGCTAAGCAGGTGTTCCTGTGTAAACGAACGTGCCCTGTTTGTGTTTCGCCATCCTCGCTACTGCGCACCCAAATGAGCAGCATGATTAAGAATCCTGTAAATTTTTGAAAGGAAACGGATGGCTGCCCTACTAGAACATAATTACACCGTTCCAACATCCGCAGCTCGCTGCTGCAGCCGACTTGGAGAACAGCAGAAATTAATAATATATAATAGCATCGTTCTCGTAATTTATAAATGAAATAAAGTAGAGAGGAGATTCTGCTGATACGCATTTTCTTCTTAATTCTAAAAGACAAAGTATAGATTAGAATTTTACTGGGGTGAAACCTGGCCAGCAATATCACACTAGTTGCAAGTGTAGGGCCTGATTCATGAGAGGGATTTTGCTTAGGGAAAAGAACTAATATCTTTTATTGGACTAGGGCAAAAAAAAAATTGAGTATACGAAGCCCTCTGAAGGCAGCCCCTGATGAAGGGAGGTTAGGAAACCTCCACAGATCGTGGACCTAGTTTTTAGTTTAATTCATTTGTAGGTATCGCAGGAAGACTTTGCAGCACTCTGCAATTTTCCCTGACAAAAATAATGCACTGACACAGGTCAACCCCTCGGAGGAGGGAGAGAGAGGATTAATCAGTTAAAGATGTTGTCTAATCTCCTATTTTTGTTGAGAAACAACAATGTTTTTAAAAACAATATTTTGAGCTCCAGAGACGTGCCAGAAGTGGTTGGGCTGCAAATCAACGGCTCCGAGTCAAGCCTTGGAGATGGTGCCCTAATGATACCTCTCAACCCTACTGAAAAAAAATAATACAAAGATGCAACTTTCTGAAAGTAAAAACCTATTATTTGTAAAGACTGAGCAATATGAACTTTCTTTTATTTCCCCCCCCCCACCCCAGTTTTCCATTTCTTATGGCCAAGTGAGGTTAGTTAAAGGCTTTTTGGTTTTCTGCTGTCGCTACCCAGATAAACTCATCTGAGTGATGGCCCAGCCAATTGATATGTCTACCGGGATAAGCTCCAATGGGACAGTTACCCCCAAAACCTACCTAATGCTGTTTAATTACAGGCAAATTAGAGTTATTGTTATAAATTCTGACCCTGTAACACTCTAAAGAGTGGTAACTGCTTTGATGGAAAAGGTCAGCATGGATGCCCTAAGTTTAACCCGGCGAACGTGCCCATGGAACTACTTCTCTTTGAAAGTAATGGGTATGTGTGAGTCGTGTTCTTCTAAAGGGCCCCCTTAATAATTTGTTTCTGAGAAAATATGTGCATATACAGATTTATTTCATTAGCAGGTATTTATTTAAGTGGGCTGCACTGTATTTAAATCTCTGAATAGTTTCCATTACTTCCTCGGCTCACTTACTTCAAGTTGACTAATTTTAATAAGGCTAAGGTGCCTAGGGTCTTATTGAGTGTTCAGTTTGATCAATATGGCTAAATTAAAATAGTGCAAAATATAAGCAAATGTACTCTAACAACTCCGTGAAAAATGTGGAGTGCACCAAACATTGATTAGTGTTCCGCAGGCATTAATTTGTTGTTTTAAGTACACTAATACTGCTCAGAAAACTGCTTCCACCCCCAGCATCCCCATGCAGCCATGGACCGTATTCTGCCCAGTCTCCTCCCGTGCAACCCCGTTGGCTTTCATGGCATCACGCACATCTGAAGCCCTAATTTGGCTCTATGTGGTGCCGCACCAGGTTTGTACACCCTGGTCTCCCCAGATGCCTTCCCTGGTCTAGATTTGGCCCATTCCATGAGGAACAGCATTCCTAGCAAGCCTGAATCACACCTAAGGGAAACAGAAGGAGGGCAGTTGCGATTATTTGCACGAGCGAAAACTATTTCTATCATCATATTCATTACGGATTTGGGGCTATACATCAATTCTCTTCGTGTATTTTTAAGACAGGCACAGAGTCTTAGGGAAGCGGTTATACGTAAGAGGAGAGATTCGTTTTTGCCCTCCTGTAACACCACAATATTATTGTCATAAAAGATTAATGTCAACCCCCACCTGGTATTAAATTGCTTCCAGTAGCCCTTGCGCTCATGTCTTTCTGCACAAGACAAAAAAACACTTTTAAAGTAACTACATGCATCTTCAACTCGAATGACTTGCTATTGCTGGCTTACATTTTCTTTTCTCAAATGCCTCAGTTGTTGTGGTGGGTATTTTTTACCCGTGGATATGATGTTCCGAATAAGAATATGCTATCAGGAACTTAATTTTAGGGCAGCAAAAAACCCCCAACCCACCAGAGTTTAGAAAATAGGGTCTTATCACGGTCTTGTTGATCGATGTTGCACATGTTAATTATATGATTTATTTTTTTTTACCATACTCCAAGAAATAGCTGTATTTTCCACGAACTAAAAATAATTCGGTTTTCTTTTCTTTCTTTCTCTCTCCCTTCCTTTTTCTTGGTTATCAAAAGCATGAGATTATCGTACTTTGACATCCAGTGCTTGCACAGGCAGTTTTTAATGTTTTCTAAAAATATGACATCGCAATCACACTTTCATATCATTTCAAATGGGTTCTGATACCTTTCTTGGCTTCTCGGTAGCTTTTCTCCCTCTACCTGTACGATGTAATCTTTCTGCTTATCTTTAATCAACTTGGTAAGCGATGACTTGCTGTAACAGCTCTTCCTTTCCTTGATACCATCTTTTCCTACATGGCCCCAAAATACTAATTTCACATCAGCAGAAGGTCCTTTCATCCAGTGGGGAACCAGTAGTTTGTGTGTGAGAAGGAAGGAAAAAGGGGAAAAATAAAGAGGAGGGAGCTCATGTGTTAAACCAAAGCTACTTGAAAGTAAACTGAAAGTAAAGAAGTAAATCCTGCGAAGACAAAGTCAAATATGAAAAGCATTTCTCTAGTTTAAATGGACCAAGTAGAGTTATAAACAGCAGAAACATAGGAAGGTCTCTCTTTTATTTAAATGAATGTTGGAGCTCCAACTTCTTAACCTTCAATGCTCCGGGTAGAGCATGCTGTGCAACACCAGCTTGTAAGTCTTCTGAACAAACATCTTGAGTGAGGAGCCCAAGTTCAGAAGAATCAACTTTTCATCTGTAGCTGAGCCAAAACAATTCCTTAAGGTTTTTTCTTCATTGCTGTTTAGCTTCAGTTCAGGACAATTTTGATTTTTCCCGTGTTTTTCAATATCAAAGGTATTGCCTTCTGTAAACAAGAGTAAGTTTACCGAGGCAGCTTCGCTGACGCTCTTCCCCTTGTAATCAGATGTGAAAATTACACCCTCCCTTTTGGCTACATGATAATTACACAGTTCAACATACAACGAATTGTCTCTGTTTCAGTCGTTGGAATGGAACAGCGAAGGCACTGGGGAAAATATGTTATTATATTAAAGATCGGTGCCAGTGCTGTTTTTAGGAAAAGTGAAGTTTGTAATCACAGAGATGATGGAGACACTCTGAGATTTGCATGTACTCATGCGCAGAGATGTCAGAGAGCAGTCAAAAATAAAATGAAACTGAGGTAATGTGTACAAATCTGTGAGGGGTGGGTGTCAGGAGGATGGAGCCAGGCTTTTCTCAAGGTCATCTGACCATAGGAAAAGGGGCAATGGGTGCAAGCTGAAACAGAGAAGGTTCCATATTAGTATCAGCAGGAACTTCTTCCCAGTGAGGGTAACAGAGCACTGTAACAGTCTGCCCAAGGGGGTTGCAGAGTCTCCTTCTCTGGAGACGTTCCAGACCTGCCTGGATTTGTTCCTGTGTGACTTGGTCTGGGTGATCCTGCTGTGGCAGGGGGATTGGACTAGATGACCTTTCGAGGTCCCTTCAGATCCCTAATGATTCTATGTTTCTGTGTTTCCACCTCAGCCCCTATACCAACCTAACAGCCCACTTAATCCCAGCTTAAATCTCACCAGAGCCCTATTAATGGGTGAATCGTACTCTGAAAGCAGAATTTATTAGAAAGCCCAACCAAGTTTTCTCAGCTCTTGTAATATTTTTTCCCCTCTTTTTCTTTCTGCTGGCTACTCTGTTTCACTTCCCATTGAATTTCTTGTGCATGTCTCCTTGCAAACTCTGGATGCAGGAAGAATTCAGAACTAAGTATTGCTCACAACGAGCTGTGGGAAAAAAATTACATATGCAGCAAAACATGTTAGAGCTGTGTTTTGACAGTTTCATGACCAAGCCAAAAAATATACATTTTTTTCTTAATTTTTTTTGGTACCTGGCTCTGTTTCACAAAAATGTCCCCTGAGGGAATAGTCACTTTTTTGTCAGAATCAACTGTTTATTTACTTAGAAATAGAAAAGTTTTGCCTTACTTTAGAGGCAGAGTTGCTGAAGGTGAAAGTTCAGCATCAGAGTGTTGCGTTGCCGTCACTGGAAAAGCATGGCTTTGTCACAAGAGAGGGATTTAGAATCATAGAATCATCGTGGCTGGGAAGGATCTTCAGGTTCATCAAGTGCAGCCCTCATCCCAGCATCTCCCCAACCCCTAGACCATGGCCTCAAGTACTCTAGCTACTTGCTCTTTAAACACCTCCAGGGATGGGGACTCCACCACTTCCCTGGGCAGCCTGGTCCAGTGCCCAAACATTCTCTCAGCAAAGAATTTCTTCCTAAGATCCCAATCTAACCCTCCCCTGATGCAGCTTGAGTGTGGACTTGGGGTGAAATAGAAATGCCACAGGGTTTAAAAACAGACCAGATGAGGTTTGTCAGGTCTTTTGTTGTGCATCTACTGTCATGAGCAAGTGATTAGCAACCACTCTGGAGCTGCCACCATCAAGGCTGAACATGGTAGTGGTGGTTCAGGCTGGAAGCAGTGGATTTATCCAACAAAGTCAAAGCCTGGTGTGGTTTTGATGGTGGCAATGAAAAAAAAATCCTTGCTGCTGCCCATGGAGATGCTGATGGCAGGCAGGGCTTTGAGTGTCCCTCCTCATCTGCACTTTGCTGGCCTGGATGGATCAAAAGGGACATGGGTGGCTCCCTGCTGCTCCACTCAGCGTGATGCACATCATGGGAAGAGGTAGCCAAGGGTGACCTAGTTGTATCCTGCTTTGGGAGTGACATCTTCATGTTTCTGCATCCAAACACTAAATGGTCCACAAACGGGCAGGGTGTGAGGTTGGGGGTGTCTCAAAGTTCCCACTTGTAGGTATACAGGGTATTCCCCATGTTGCTCCTATGAATTCAGGCACACTTGGCACATCACTCCCAGTTGACACTAAGAGGAGCAGTAATGACTTAGAAATCAATGGTATTGCAGCAGTAAAGTAAAATTAGGGCTGCTACCCCACACCTCAGTTTTTTTTTCCCAGGGTAAAGCTTGGTGATTTTTTAAATTTGTATTTATGCCAGATTCTCTTTGCCATAGATATTTACCTTGACCAGCTCCAAGCCGTTGGGGCTGGCGGTCTGACCTTTCACACTGGCTACCAGCCATGTTCAGTGAATAATTCTGAAACAATTTTTTTTACTAGGATTTTTAACATAGCTGTTTATTTGGGGAAGCGATTTACATCAGGGGGGAAAAAAAAATCCAACCCCAAACCTAACAAATGTAAATACAGATTTCCCCAGGAGATTAAAAATAGTCCGAACCTAATAGCCTGGTCTAATTCATGTAATGATCATCATGTAATAAATTCAGTGGGTCTAATCCTGCCCTCGCAGGATGTCTTTGAAGTCAGGGACTTGATATACCTTTCTGCATTTGAGTTGACCCTTCATATCCCAGTTACAGCAGGGCAGCAGCTTGTCTCTCTATGGTGAATAACATTTTGACAATTACATCTTGCTTTATTTTTAAGAAAAGGGATGTTTAAGGTGGAGAACGAATCTTTCCTGACTCACCCTCACAGGGAGGAGGTCACAGCCAGAGCTGCTCTGGTAGGAAAGAATTGAGCACCCTACCAAAGAATAACATGAAACCTGTGACTCAGGCTGATGAAAAGGGGGGTAAGCAGAGATAAGGTTGTCTCTTCATCCCCACCAAATGCTCTCGTTACAGTGGCAGTTCAAAGTGCTCCTCCATCCCCATTAAATTAGCATGTGTCCCCTTGTATTTATTATTTTCTCCTTTTTTCTCTGTGGCTGTGCGTGTCCCCTAATGGACAGGTCAACCCCAAACCCAACTCCAGGCTGACTTCCATGGAGTTATGGGTGGCCTAAAGTGGGCAGGACTGAACCCCAAGTGTTGCTGATGTGATGTGGAACTGTTGTGGAGATGGGGTGAGGTCTCCCAGTGTCCCCAACTTTTCTTTAGGCTCCTGGGCACCGCAGGAAAAGTTCTCTCCCAACATTTGCTGCTGTGCTCATAGATGGGCTCTGCCTGGCCTCTGCTTTAAACCAAGCAGAGACGAGTGCTGGCTCATGTGCATACTGATGTACCCTGTAGCTCCTGAGCTGATGAAAGAGCATATTGCTTATTTCCACAACAACGAGCCAGGAAATATTTACAGGGACCCTGCTCCTCTACCTAGGGAATTTCTCCCCCAGGTAACGGAAAGAAGCAACATTAAATTTTTCTTCCTTTCTTTCTTCTTCCCCCCCCTCTATGCAAATTAAAACCCAACCCAAGAAAACCCAACCCAAGAAACCAAAGTTGTTAACCAGGGCGGAGATCTCTCTTCCACCAGCAGGCAAATATGATATAGCTTGAATCTGTAGTCATCTTGCCCACTGGGGCTAGAAGATGGAGGAGCTGTTATGAAACCTCTTTTTTCCCTTCTTCTTCTTCTTCTTCTTCTTTTTTTTCTTTTTGGAATTTGCTTTATTCAGTGTTTACTATGGCGGCCTGACATGATATGATTTGTGCATCGCGGGGTCACAACAAGCTACTTGCAGGACAATTTGCTGAATCAAGAGGGTGATTGTGTCTGGTGCCAGTCAGTCGCAATTAGGGCCAGGAGCAGGGAGGCCCGGAGCTTGTGTATCGTCTTGGGCAAACCTCATAGAAATCAGCTCACCTGAAACTAATTGTCACAACAGAGCCCTTATGCAAATGAGCCCTAGGGTTAGCGTGGGAAAAGAAAAACTGTCGCAAAGATAGGTGACCTGCTGAGCAGGGGGTCTGTTGCTGGGGAAATCTTTGTTCGAGGAGTTAAAAAAAATGTCCTCATTGTTCCAAATCCCCGAAAAACGGAGCGGATCCTCTCCCCTAAGAAAGCGTGGCGAGCACACTCATCTGAAAGTCCAATAAAGTGGCAGCCAGCTTGCGAGCCGGTAATAAATTGGAAGTCTTTATTCTTTATAAGGGCTGCAGCAGGAAAATGATTTTCCTTCGCAAAGGGGCCCTTAAAGTCGAGCTGCTCGCAGTTAGCCGGCGCTTAAAACTTCCCTGGCTGGCGGAGCTTTTCGCCTGCCTAACCTGTTGGATCCCAGCAGATTTCCCCACCCCGAGGTTTTAGCAGCTGGAAAAATCCCCCCTCTGGCTCCAGAAGCAGCTTTTCAGAAGGTCTGGCGCTGGTAGCTCAGCAAGCCGGTGGGTTTGGAGGGCAGGAAGGGAGCAGGTCACTGGAGGTCCTCCCCTTGGAAAGCCCCGGGGATCTCCAAAGCTCTCCAGCTTCCAGCGTCTCCTATCTCCCGGTGCTTTCCCGAGCAGCAAGACGAGCATGTTGGAATGTTTGGAACATAATTGTGAATTAAGGATTTAAACAAGATCATTGAGGTCCGCACGTGAAAACGGCTGTTTCTGACATGCTTCCCCTCTCCCTTTTGCTCCTCTGCCTCCAGCCCAGGCAGAGAGAAAAGCGTAGTTTTCAGCGAGCGCATTACACAACATTTGTCTTGTTCCCTCCTTCCTCTTTAACAATTTTTATGGAGGTTGCTCAACACGTTCTAAAATAGGAACGGAGACGATAGAATAAAGTGCTGAACCGATGATATACGCGGCAGTTTGTGCTGTCAATGGCAAATTCAGAGAGAAAAGGGATGCAACACGCTCCAAGTGCAGGAACCTAAGCCCATGTCCTATAAGCACAGGCAACAAGGAGCAGCCAGGGGTACTTTTTTGCACTTTGAGGTTGACAGGGATAAATTGGACTAAAAGATTCGGGATCAGTTTCCGAGCCACGAGCTATCATCGAAGGCAGTAAGAATAGTGACGTTGTTCGGTTCGTTATTAGCAGCCGTGCCGTAGCTGGGGCTGCTTTAAAGGGCTGAAACATAGATCAGCAAGTTGGGAAATGAACTTCCTGCTCACCGAAACGTCACGAAGCGAGGACGGCTTAAAAGTAATGCAGATGAATCACCAACTTTGTAAATTTTTGGGTTTTGATCTCTTTTGTCCCTTTACCACTGTCTGAAATAATTTCCACAAATAGGAGACGTTTCGCAGTGGGTATGAAGTGCTCAGCTTTCACTCATCAAACTTTAATCGGAACTGCATTTTAGTTTTTGAATAAAGAACACTTAAAAAATTTAGATGCAAATTATTTTGCATTATTCATGCTCTAAGTGTCCTTGTAGATTTAAACACTTCTGAGGCCACCTTGATTCAAGTAATTACCTAGGCCCTCACTGCTCCATCATGAATAAGGTATTTTGTACAAGTAAAGTATGCACCCGATGAGCTTTTAAAGTGGCTTTACACTGAACTTGTGTATTGCTTCTCGTGCATGAGTGATTTGAACACGCGTCGCAATCTGTCTCAGGTGGGAAATCCTGGCAGAGCATCCGTGAGTGACGGAAGGGAGCCTCAGCGCACGCTCTTTCTTTGTCTTCACAGGAGAATCTCCAAGTGATTCTCTCACTCGAGTCTTGTGGCTCCTCTTAAAAGTCTGAGGAAGCTATAGCTGCTCACAGGAAAAGAAATGACAGTCATTTTTCACTTAACCCTTCTCTTCCCGTCACAGCCCCCCTCTCCCTCCTGCTGCCTGCGCTCAGTCACTTAAGGCGCTCGCATTAGATAAGTCTTTTCTACTTTTATGTAGCATTGTACATCTGCCTCCCCATCTGTCCGCTCACGTAGCAGCGCTAGGTACCACCTGAGCAGGGTTTTTCACACAATAGAGCCAGCTCAGTGCTGAGTGCTGTGGCTGGGAGCTTCTCCCAACAGCAGTGGCTAGCGGAGGGCAAGCGAAACATCTGTCTACACATACATCACCAGCAAAATGAGTTCGCAAGGGTTAAATTTAATTGGCCTGAGTTTGTTGGCGTTTGTTGCAAAATGCCCATGTTCTGCTTGTATTTTTTTTCCTTCTTCTTCTTCTTCTTGTTCTTCTTTTCCAGCTACACTGCTTTGAAGAATTATAGGAATTTTATGATGTGCTATTGGAGTTCCACTGGCAGAGATCACAGTAGAGGGGTTAAAGTTGGTTTATGCTAAAAAAAATTATGCAGAAACCAATAAAAATAAACACACTCCAGTAGACTAAACTTGCTGGGCTTTTACTTTTAAAGCTCAACAATGCAAGTTTAGAGGAAATCCAACATTGCAGCTTTTAGAAAATTAGTTGACGCTCACAGTTGATCATCTTTACTACGCGGTGGAATAATTAATATTTAAACATTCTAATAACGCAGCTTGCTTTGCATGCACTTTTCAGCCCCTACTACTGTATATTTTCTCAGGAATACCGCCTGCGTTTTCTTAGGTAACGTCATTTTTTAAAGTTATATTTAAAAGGGAGTATCAGCTTCTTGCTCAGAGCAGAAGAAATATCATTAGGCCTGTAGGCGGGTTTTGAAGCCCAGTTTATGATTAAAGCTCGGCTTTACTGAAGATGATAAGTAGGACGAATGATAAGTAAGGGACTACTTCACTGCCATCATCATCATCAAATAAATGTTCCCAGAGACTATAGATTTAGAAAAACCTCTTGAGTTATTAATTTTTCTATGTGCTATCTGTAATGACAGGAAGTTTTAATATCTAGGTGTGCAGAGCAGAACCAGGCGGTGACCCGTAGATGCGCAAAGCACTGCAGCTCTGACACCCACTCATTTAGAGCCAGGGCGCATTTAGTAAAGAAATCAGGCAAGATAAGAAAAAAAAAAGATAAGAATCAAGCGGGGAGTTTTCACATGGGTGTTGTCGGGGTTAAGGCTCCTGTCTGCCTGGCAATTTAGGAAAATGGTGAGAAATCATCAAAATGGAAAAGGACTGTGCTGGGTTTGTTTACTCAGGAGAGGCTCTTCCTCTTCCAGGCGAGGTGGGAAGGAAAAGTTGTTTCAGGTGCTTTGCTCATCAGCTTAATCCCCCTGATTAGGGCAAGGTGCTCATTATTCCCCATCTTATAACTTCCAGCAGGTCAGCAAGACTCTCTTTTAGAGCTGTCTCATGTGGAGCTGCTTTTGCTGGTCAGAGGGTTGGTGCTTGCGTGGCTCTTGCTAACCACTGTAGATATGTGGGCACCACTGGCGAAAGTCATCTATCCCCATGGCTCCTTTGGATTGATCCAAAGAGAAACAATAAACACACCCCCGTTTTGGCTGCTGTGTGATGTGAAGAGGCTCTCCTCAGTTTCCCAGCTGGAGAAAGCATCCTGCAAAATGAACTCCTGGTGTAGCTCCCAGCCTTGGAGGTATTTCATGGTTTTCTTGACAGGGGTATGTTTATCCAGGAGATGGGTTTTTGATGGGGAGCACAACATCAGGCAGGGCTGTAGAGGTGCCTGAAGCTCAGTTGAGAATCCACCCCTGGGTTTCGTCACGTTTCATTGTGAGGTTGAGCACAGGCCCATTTCTATTAATACTGTTAATAAAAGGCATATGTTCTGTCAAGCAAAACCACCCTTTCATTAAAACAGAGCCTAATTTCATGGGATTTTACTCTTTTTATATATTCGTGCAAAAATAGCCCAAAAAGCAGAGTCAGAGTGTGTGTGTGTGTGTGAAATTTCACCAAGCCACAAATATTTTCATGCCAAATACCGCTGAATGCAAACCCTCAACGTCTCGCTGCTCTGAGCCAGTCCTAGAGCCTCAGCCTAATCGCCTGGGAGGCAATGGGAGTTTTTAATTTGCTCTAAAAAGTAGCAGGAGCAGACTTTAAAGATTCTGCCTGTGCGATGAGCGTATGACTGACGCCATGAGATCCGTAGCATGTGTGAAAATAGGTTGCACATTGCTGAGAGCGGGCTCTGCCGCGGACAGCCCCGCGTCACGTGCGCCAGCAAAGAATCTGGGGCCGTGGTTAGGATGGGAGAAGTCTCGGCACGTCAAACAAAGTCGCCTTGTGCTGGCAAAGGGCGCGTGGGAGCGGCTGTGCCGCGTGTGCCCCGTCCGTAGGGCAGGGGTGGCAGTAGGAGTTTTAAGGAAACAGATAAACAACAAAAGCAAAGTGTGTTAGAAAGAAGGTGATTGCCTCCAGCCTCGTTGTGTTGAGACCAAAGCTCGTGGTTACGGGTCAGAGATGCTCCAGCTTGTGCTTTTCAAGTGGAAGTAACGTGGGGAGATGCCACGACTGAAATATTTGGGTTTGAGATGGGAGCGAGAGGCTGCTGATGGTTTGAGTCGCTCTTTATCAGGTTTTGCTCAGGGAAGGGAGTGAGACACACCTTGGCTGCAAATAACTGGAAGAGCCTGATCTATTTTAAACCTGCTGCTGAGGTGGTAAAGAAGAGATAAGTTGAAACCTAGCTGCTATCTCGCTTGTGTGTGTGACAGATATGTCCAGAAATGGATAAAATTAAAAGCATTTTTCATATGCTAATAGCAACCTGGTTGGGGGGTGGGGGGGAATATATAGGAAACAGAGCAGCAAGTCAAGAGGTTTCTAGCACAAGTGTGTTTCTCCCATTATCCAAATGATAGAGCTCCTTTCCCCAAACTGATATACATATTTTTACTGTGTCTGGAAGAGAATTCTATAGTAGAATTTGATTTCAGCATCAACCTTATGGCAGCCATGTGGGAGTGAGATTATGGGACATGTGGAACAAAAGTCTTCCAGCCAGAGGAGGCCTTCTGAGCATAATGATTCTTATTTAAATTAGTCTATGTTTTATTACTCAGTTGGAGAGGGGAGAGGCAAACCAAGGGAACGAATATATCTTTGAAACCCACAGTCACCTGAATTGTAGATGAACAGAAATCACTTTTCCAACCCCTAAAACGGACAAACGCTTTTGTATCGTCATAATTTTTTGAGCGTTCCTCCAATTTTTACCTTATGTTTTAAATTTTACATCGAGACTTGTTTTTTCCTGTTGGCATGCCTACCGATTCATTTGTAAATGTGCTTTAAATTCCTTTTGTATATTACAATGAATGCCACCTCTTTAAACGCTCTTAGTAATTTAGCGAACTTCTCTGCCAGTGGGTGAAAGTACAGTATTGTACGTGCCTAAAGAAAAGGTACATTCATTACGCTGCACGTATGAAAAGGTGTATTAGGAACGGTTTTGCTTAAAGTGGAGGGGTGAATGGAGGAGCCCCTGATCCATCACAGGGCTTTTGCATGTGTGAGAATGTGTCTCTGTGAAGCCCAACATCCACAAACCTACCGGGGCAAATGTGAGCCTGTGAAACCTGAGAAGATTTATAGCAACTAGGTAATCGGTTCAGGCGAGGGGAGTGGGAACTCAAAGCTCACGCTGGGGCTGAACAGGAGTTTTGGGGAGGGAGAGAGAAAACTTGGGGGTCTGGTTTCTTCCCTCTTGCTCCACAGCTGTCACGAGGTGCCATGCTGTGTCATGGGAAAAGGGTCAGGCAAGGAGTAGGGTTGAAATCCTCCTGTGAGTTTAAACTGTGTTTTGGGGTTGGGGCCAACTGCCCAGGCCTTCCAGGCTACAGATTTGTGGTGTGCCATGAGCAGAGGAGCAGAAATGAGGTGGTCCCAGGAGAGTGGTCGTATGCTCATTTCCACCTCTTTTTGCCCAGCCCCTGGGGTTACCCTTGGCTCTCTCACCATGAACTGGAAGGTTTAGTCAATGGCAGTCGTCTTGTACTCATGTGCCACTCATGGGAGGGAAAGGAGGGGAGGCACTGTGGTGACATGGGGGCTATGGCCAGGAGGAGATAACACCTCTGGGAAAGGAGTGCAAGGCCACAGTGAGCCAAATCCTGCTCATCACCTCTCCCTCTCGCTTCAGTAAGGTGAGCGGGTTTCACACCGTTGGGTTGGCTTTCCTGTGAAGAACAACCACAACATTACTGAGAGGGTCAGTCACTTTATGACCAATAAGCATAAAAGCTGAGAGGGTTTCAATGAAACATTCTTCTCCAAACCAGAGGTCATTCGTTTTGCACTCCCTCCTTTATGTGGTTTCTGAAAGTTTAATTTTAAGGAGAGGATGTGGGTACGCTCTGTTTGTTTTCTCTCTCCTTCCTTTTCTTTCTTTCTCTCTCTCTGAGCTCTTTACTTCGAATTAATTTCATGGAGAAGCGTGCGAATGCTTTCCAGTGGCATGCCAGCTGTCAGTTTTCGATCGGGGAGTGGGGTGGGGGAGAGAGTGCAACCCAGAGTTTATTTTCGAGATGCAATTTTAAGCTTGATTCAGTGTAATAAGTGTCACTGTAAGGCAGGCGAAGGAGACTTTAGCTTTCATTAACATTCTTCAATTCTGGAGCCCATCAGGAGGTAGATAAGGGTACCACCGGGTCCATCCACCTCCCGGACCACAGGAGGACAATGCCAGGAATGTTTGCAATGTGTTTCTATTTTTGTCACACCTATGTGTGGCCATCCATCTGGTCTTAATCAATCAGTCTCATCCCAGAGCTTTGCTGTTCTCCCAGCTGAAATAATACACTTCTGCAGCGAGAGCTGTGCCTCAAGGAGGGTCACTACTCACCATTCCCCAGACAAGGCATATTAACAAGGCTTACATATTTGTAAACATAGGTAAACCCAGGAGGGGCGGCTGGGAAGGAACATTTTGAAATATGAATATTTTATGAATAAACCACTGTGCTGTTTACTTAGTGATATTACACAGGAAAACTTGATGAAGTACTAGAGGTAAATTTGCTTTAGCAAAGAAAGAAGGTGGTGGTGGTGGGGGGGAAACAAACCAACCCATCACAACTCAACCCACCAAGCCCTCGGAAGCACCAAGACAAAGATAAATGATGAAAGAGTGGATGATCCACCACCCTCTTTGAGCAGAGGTAGTGGGTATAAAATATGCTCCTCAAAGAGCAGAGAAAGCGGGTGGCGAATCCTGTAAAATGTGCCATTTATTTATTTAGATTGCACATCAGGAGACAAAACAAATGAAAACTCTGACTTGTTAATAATTTACATTTAAGTGGAAAATTCTTACATGCTGTTAAGATACCTCCAAGACCTGACACGCTGCAAACGCAAATAATTTACATTCTTTGTGCTCACACAACTTCCCTTGTCTGGAGAGGGAGGGAGGGAGGGAGGGGGAAATTAAAAATAAAGAATAAAAAAAAAAAATAAAATCTAAGTATGTGTTGAGGCAGGCGATGAAAACCAGGATAACTCTATGCTCTTACTACTCCATTTATTAATTTCGGATGCTGCTTCTTGGAGCTGCCCTTCCCATTCATTCATCAGGTGTTGCTGGCTGAGAATCGGCTGGGCAGTACCTCACAACCTAGGAGGTAGGAGATGCGAAGAGGAGGGATTTCTTTTCAATAAGCAGCACTATTGCTTCCCCCCCCTCTCCACCCCTACCAGCTTATGCAAAAAGTTTTGTGGGGGAGGAAAAAAAAGCCCCAGCACACACACACACACAGGGGGAAAAAAAAGGAGAGAGGAGTGTGCATAACAATAACTACCTCTGTCCCTTCTGTTTTTGTTCTTTTCATGTCAGGGAACTTTTTAGCCGTGCTGCCCGGGTAACTGCTCTGGAAGGTTGGAATATCTCTTGTTGAAGGAGGTTTGTGATTGAGGGCCCTCTGACACAACCTTTTGTTGCTCTGAGGTGTTTGATCCTCTTTCCCTTTCTTCTAAAACCAATCCCATCCCTTTAAAAAATGGATAACCAGCACTTCTTTTACTTATTGTCAGCTTTTGGAAAGTTACTGTGGGGGGTTGTAGAAGTTTAACTAGTTAACCCTTTGTGTCCTGCTAGCCAGTTGCCATTACTACTTCTTTTTTTTCACCCCTTCCCGGCAAAGGGAATATTTCCATAGCTGTGTCAGGTATGCAAATCCTCTTTTACAGGGAGCCATGTGACGGGTTGGCTTGCGGACAGTTTGCTCGCTGATCTTTCTCTCCCCCTGGCTCAGCGGAGCTGGCTTAGGAAAACCAGGCTCAGCTGGGAGCAGGGGCTGAGGAGTCGCTCCCCAAAATCAGGGTCGGTCGCTGTTCATTCACGCTAAAACTTCAAAATGAGTCAGAATTTGTAGTTGCTGATTTTCTTCTCCCTCCTTGAACTGAAACTTGTGAGAGTCACCACAGGCGTAGGCTGATATGAGACACTTCTTTTTCTTTTTTTTTCTTCCCCCTTTCTCTTTGAGAGAGGCTCTGAACAACAAGAATTCACAGAGTAGCTCTTCAAAAGTGTGTGGCCAAATCTGAAAGTAACGAAGGAAGAACACCTTAACGTGGAACAAGGATGCTTGCTTAGAGCCTTGTGATTAAAAATGGGGCTGTTGGATTTCAGGCTTTATTTTGTTTCTTTATTTTCAAAGGGAAGGGACACAACCCAAGCTCTAGGAAAGAAAAGCAGCTTAAATGGATTATTTAACAAAAAAAGCAACTTATAGCTCCTAGATAGTGACCTACATTCTGCACACAATGATGATGTTTTACGGTGGCGATAGGGTTAATAACCTAACATCATTCATGTAGTGTTTTTTGAAAATTGAATTTTACTGCTACAAAGTAAATGTAACAGCCCTCTGGAGACAATATTACAGGCACTTTATTGTTTGCTAAGCTGATGTCATCTTTCTACGGACTGACTTTAAAACAAAGGCAGAACATTTATTACAAATATCACTGTGTGAAAGGAAATCTACTGAAATATCGTGCAGGAGGTGGGCTGATAAAAATGTATTAATACTTGGCTTTGATTATCTGCGAAGTTATGCCTGTGGAATGCTTCCTCGCGTGAGCCGCGCTCAACAGAAATGTTCCTCATGGATGTGGCACCTACTTTTATTTTAGTCTTGTCCATCTCTGGGCACGTGTTGCTCTCAGAAACGTGCCTTATAATATACTCTGCAGCTCATTTATAACTCTCTGCTGTTTCTTTGTAATGAGGTTTTGATGAAAACCTACAGTGTTTCCCTTCAAAGCTTTTTCGTGTAAATAGGGCCATATCTTCCTCGCTGAAATCACTGCAGCTGCTCACGTGAATAAAACCAGTGGTGCTCGGCCTTCTTTGAGGGACGTGGTTTGGCTCTGAGCTGCCTTCTGCTGTGACTTTTCCCAGTGACGTGTACGTTATGGACCCATCAAGGCCAATGTTTTCCAAATGGGATCCCCAGTCAGGTGCTTACACCGATGTCTCCTGGTGGGGCGATGATGCCAGAGACTGAAGCAGATTCAGTGCCTACTAGTTACATGGGTCGTTATGTGGCATTCGGTCCTTGGAGAACCACATCGTGTGTTTTCATACGGAGCTTTAATGCAACCGCCAGCTTTGAAAATTTTAAGCTGGTCGTAGATGACCGCAAGCTTTATGGGTTTTATCATTCCCATGCAGCCTTTCTAAGTAGGTTTCAAGCGAACAAAATACATTTGTCTGTTTTTAAGAGCAAACGATTCATTTGCAAATAATTTAATATCCATTAAAGTTTAAATTTCCTTTGTTTCCTCACTCGCAGAGTAAATCAATGGCCATTTCAAAGTAATAACTATGATGGGGGTGGGAGGGGATACATTTCCCTGTGTCGCTGCTGTGGCTTTTTGCAGGTGAAGCATAGCGAGATGCGAACGGCTTTATGAGGACGGGTGTCTAAGCAACTGCTTAGCTCATCTGTGTTTGAAGGAAGACTGCAAGAGAAGTGTAGGAAAGAGAGACAAATTTAGAAAGCGAGTAGTGGAGTTAGCAGTAAAACTAGTAGCTTAGTAGGAGTCTGTGATATTAGTATCGCTTCTGAAGTCTGTGTACATGCCATGAGCTTTGCAAAGGTGGACATCTACCTACGCTCTCGAGCAGAAGTTTATATTCAAACCCTCTCGTTACATATTTAATGCTGACAGGTTGTGGCAGCTTCTCTCAGTGGGATTAAAACTGGCAATCGGACGATAGCAGTTTACTTTTAATATCCTCAGAGCAAAGTTTTCAGATTGCCAACAATTATCAAAGGGTGTCTTGCCTGCTTCGTTAATGCTAATTTTCTTAGATGTTTGAATATGATTTTGCATGTCAAGCTGATCTCTCTGGCAGATCGCTGGACATTCTTTGACTGCTGCTGTGTGGCATTTTTTGTTTGATCTTTGGGGTTGCCCAGATAGATTTAGTCCCCACGTAAGCAATACTCGTTCTGACATCAGTAGGATGTGCACATAGGTAGGACAGCAACCTCAGGCTCTGATGGAAAGTTCAGTTCTTTCAAAATGTAGTCAAAACCGGCTATTAACAGAGACCCCGAGGTTTGTCTTAGCGGGACTGAACATAAATGTCCTTGTGTTCCTAGATAAAATATCCTTGTAGAGCCTCTAATTGGAAACACTGAGTGGGTCGGACCCCAGTCCTGCAGAAGTCACCTCAATGGCTTTCAGGCTGAGTGTCCCAAGCAAACGCTTCAGTCAAGCCCAAGCCTAGGATTCAGAGGTGTTAAAAGATGAGAGGGTGTCTATGTGGAGGCTGAGACCACAGTTTGCTCAGACTGATTTTCTTTCCTGTAAATGTTGGAGGGGAGGGCTCCCACCTTGTATCATCTGGTGCTTCCCTGCGATAATTGATTGACTCGTGGCTGTTGATGCCAGCCCCAAGTTTGACTCACATCAGCCACTATTCCCAGGGTCTGCAAAAGGGCTATGTCTAACTACAATATATAATGGTTGCTGTTAACTGCAGCAGCTTTGCGACTGGATGCACTAGACATCTCCTTTCTGTCTCATGTCCTACAATTGTTTCAATTGTTTGAAGTAGAGTGCTCAACACCGCTGAGAAAGAAGTCTCTGTAATGTCTCCCACAGCAGATAAGGCCAGTTGTAATGAAAATAAAGGTGATTCTTTGTTGAACCTTGGGCACAGACAGGACCTTGTAGTTCTTTGAAATAGTGCAGCCCTGATGCCACTGTGCAAGGGGCTGAGCATTGGCCTAGAGCTTGGAAAAGAGCCCCAAAACACAGAGCAAACTCACACAGGAAGGGAAAATAGGCACCTTCGTTGCAGAGGAAATGTCGAAACAGCATGCCAGGTTATACAATCAGCATTTCCTCATTATTTAAGTTGTGCTAGAATTCATAAAAGCTTTGGGCTTAAAAAAACCCCACAACCCATCCCAGCAGCAACAATGGGTATAATCACACATTTGAACCTAAGAATTAGTTTTATGTGGCATGCTGGGGGGAGGGGGGGGGGAGAAAATCCCAAAGACCTACCCCGAAATCTTGAGCACACTTCCAAAATAACCAGTGCAAAATAAACCATTCCTTATGTCAGTCTTGTTAGAGAGGGATTAAGAAACTGGCAATTATTTTGGCGACCTTAATTGTTGCTCTGCAGGAAAATATGTAATTAGAGCACGTTCGCAGGCCTGCACACCTGCAGCACATCCTACAGTATAATGTCAGCTTTCAGTGCTTGCTGGTGCCAGGTTCTATCACAACCAGGCACAGTGATGCTCTGAGAACATTTCGGACTCATGTAATGTAGCTTCTGTGTATGAAAGAAGCAGGCATTTACACTGCCATACAATGGGGTGCATTACTGCAACACTGGTTTCATTATTTCCCCGACGCCTACCTTCAGCACTGCTCTGGTTTACTCAGTTTGAGGTTTTATTGTTACGGTATAATAGTCCTGTACATTTCTGAAATTCCCTTATTATTCAGCTTATTAATACAGTACTGGCTTGATTATCAGGCTGCAGTTGTGAAGGGGAAGATTCAGCGTGCGGGCAAAGTCAGAAGCTGGGTAAATTCCTGGTATAATGAGAACAATTGTTTGACGGGCTCTCGCCCGGCTCGCTGTGTGCGTGTAGCCGCGGATGCCAACGTACGTATGTGTGTGTGCACAGGGGGTGTGTGTGTTCTGCCTAAAAAGAGCGAGAAACCTTGGAAGCCAGCTTTAATTTTTTGACGGAACGGGGAGGTGGGGAGAAAAACCACCCCCAAATCCTCTTTGCGATGCTCCTTGCCTTCGCGCTGCTCCTCTGGAGAAGTGGGAAGCGAGTTGAAATAAAGGCGCAGTAGAGGGAATAGCTGTCTTCCAGCTAAATTCAGTAATCTGGCACGCTGATAGTTAACAGACTTCTCCCCCTAAGGGAGATACACTGTATTTTGCTATCTGACATGTTGTCATATATAAAGAAATCAATTGGTAATTAAATGATGCACCTTGTGAAGATGACAAAAGGCATTTGGTTGCGAAAAGAGAACTGGGTTGTGAGGGGTTTGTAATGAAGGCCTAATGACTATTCATAAGAGATTTTCAGTCCGTTGATCCACTTGACTGGAAAGTTCTGCCCTGGAGAGTTAGTGCTGTCAGATTCTCTCACCTCAGAAAGCCGCCGCGATCGACGGTGTGGAGTATGAGCGAGAAATTATCTAGTTGTTGCTTCAGGCCTGTCTTAGGTCACATGCAGAAGGCACACATCTGGCTTCCTGTAGGTGCAACCTCGGGACATAAACTTTGACTAATTTTTAAACTATAAATATGTAAGGCTGGCACTGAATAAGTTACCTTTTATTCGTGTTTTCATCAGTTTTTCTAGTGCGTTAAAGCCTTTAGTGGAGCTACCATTTTGGACTTGTCGGCTTCCACTCCTCTCGAGATGATTTGGTCCTCCTTTCCCCTGACAAATGACGTTTTGAGGAATTTCTCTGGTGCTGATGCTACCCACGTTACCTCCTTCCTGGCTATGACTGATGGACCAGCCAGAATTGCTTTGGTAGGGTTGCCTACAGAGAGCACCTGGTAGAAATGACAGGAGGCATTCCAGGGCTGTAGCACAGCTCTTTGCCCCTAGTGAAGCTTTTTCCTGGTGTGTTTTGCTCTGGTCACTAGTGCTCAGGATAATTGTACCCGACCATTGGAGAGGTTTCTCCTCTGAGTTATTCCCTCATCTTTTCCATTTACAGGAGATCCCTTGGATGGGGATTGCTCGGAGGTAGCACACTAGGAGATAGATACCCATGGTGTCCTAGTTAAACCAAGAGCTTTGCTGAGACTACAGAGATGAGCACATCCATCTTCAACATTGCACCCTCTTGAGTGAATAAATCTCTCTCTAGCGAGTGGTATTTTATAATTAAAACTGAAAAGGAACAAATTGATTTCAGGAAGCTATTCCGGTGTGAGTAGAGGTTGCCCTACGCTGATCAAATCCAGCACAGCTCCTGGGTGAGAGCCCTGAACTCTGTACATGTTTGCTTTTGAAAAGTGGCCATCCACCTTATCTTATCAGGCAGCTCACCTTATCAAAGGTAAACATATTTACCACCTCGTTAAAGGTTCTTTGCATCAGCACTTGAAAGCAGCATTTGTGGACAAAAACCTGTCAAAGTCCTCCTCTAAGGTGGGCAGGAGGACTTTGTGTCAAACTTTGCAGGTTTCAGCCCCCTCCATAGCAGAACAGCTAAGTAATTCAATATATTATGCATATCTGCGATGGCCTCGTCACTGTCGCCTTCCCCGTGCGTTGTGGTTACTGAATTTTGCTGATGTGTTTGCCCGAGCTGACAAGGTAGACCAAACGAATGGACAAATGCCAAAAAAACAATTATGTTTATTAATGTACATTGATTGCTTGTTTAGGGTATAAAACAAATTAAAAAATACATTAGTATTTAAACCTTCCTTTTATAGCTGGCTTAATGACTGCATGTAATATAGTGTCTGGTAAAGGACAATCTCGAGGACCTATAACTCCCGGCTTTATTGTCATATTATTTGACTTGGATTTAAAAGGATGGTTCTCTTGTCATTTCTTTAAATGACAATCTGTTGGGTTTTTTTTTTTTTAATATATAGGTCTTAAATCAACTCATTAAGGCCAGAACCTGCTGCTCTCCATTTACTTTCAACTCAGTATCGACCTCACCTCTGAGCATCCCTTGGTTTTGTGACACCTAGCCACTCATCCTTGACCCCAGTGAATCATAGAATCATTNTTCTAGCTTGCACCCATTGCCCTTGTCCTAGCACCAGATGACCTTGAGAAGAGCCTGGCTCCATCCTCCTGACACCCACCCCTCACACAGTTGTAGACATGAATGAGGTCCCCCCTCAGCCTCCTCTTCTCCAAGCTAAAGAGACCCAGCTCCCTCAGCCTTTCCTCATCAGGGAGGTGCTCTACTTCCTTCATCATCTTTGTTGCTCTATGCTGGACATTCTCCAGCAGCTCTGTGTCCTTCTGGAACTGAGGGGCCCAGAACCGGACAGAAACACATGGTGGGATCCCATGGTTCACGGAGATAACTTGCCTGAAACCGAGCACCTCCTTGCCATACTGCTTTCTCCAGAGAAGTACAACCTCACAAGCAGATGAGACAACCCCTCACCTCTGCACATATCTGCTGCTTTTTTCCTGGTTTTCACTGTTCCCTGAAGTGTCCAGGAAGCACAAGGTTGCCAGCAGTTTGAGCTCTTTGGAGAAGGAAACTTGTGTGCTCGATCTTCCCCTTCTCCCCCTGTTCCCATGTATGTACCAGACACCCACCATCAAAATGCCACAGTTAATGGGGGCTGAACTGACACACGGGAGGGGACTCTGGGTTTACATGCCAGTATTGTTTATGGCACAAGGAGTTGCTAAATAATTTTCCAGTATCTTTTTTAAGTCTGGGCAAGAAAGTTATAGCACTTTAAGTTGAGGGCAACATCATTCAGCAGGGTCTTAGAAGTACTGCCAAATAGCAAAGTGAAAGCCATAAAGTAAACATGACTTGGCGACACCTGGACCTTTCAGGTTTTATAGCAATTGTTTATAATGTTGGACTGGCCTCTAAGATATGTCTGCAGAAATGGAGCTGGAGCTTTATTTTACCTAACTTGCTCGCTTTTTATGTTCTGCTCAGGTTCTACCCTTCGTTATTGGCACTTATTTAAGGAGTCCTGCTTTCGTCCCTCGCTCTTTTACTTGGCTTTTCATTCCCTCGCTGAGGTGGTGACGTAGCTGTAACAGCATGGTTTCCCCATTTTAATGGGTGTCTTTCAGAATTCCTCAGCATCATCAGCGCATATGGCTCAGAATATGGCTACACTGGCTCCAAAAGACATCTTTTGGGTTTTCTTCTGAAAAGAACAGCTGAGATGCTGTTGTCTCATACGCTGGCTATGATTTCTTTTTGAAAAAAAAGGAATGAATTCTAAATCATCAAAAAGTTTTCATAAAATGATTGGGTTGCTTTTATTTATTTATTTATTTATTTATTTTCCTTCTTGCTGCTCTGTTGAAAACTCTTCTCACACAATGCCACTATAAACCTACCTCGGTACTATCAAGCCCTATTGGAAGTAATGGGGCTTGACAGTTCCTCAGTTAAAAATTATACATGAGGGTCACTTTCCCTTAAATTATCTATTGTTTGCCAGCTGTTCACAACTCCAGCGCTTTCACTTGCTTCCCGTTGCCTAAAATGGTTCGCTTCACCACAAAGCTGCAGATAGCTTGGAAAAGCCTTCCTTCGTGTTAAGCCACACCTTGATGGCACTGCTAAGTTTTGTTTTCAGTTGGTTCCAGCGAATGTTCAAAATGTCCGTTTTTGTTTGCTTCATCTCCCAACACTCGAGTTGTATCATAATTTCTCATTTGCTGCACAACTTTATTCTATTTTTATGCTTCTGAGTGATGCTGCTTCAAGTGCCCATGAGTGGTACTTCCGGACCATACGCGCTATCAGAGGCAACCTCATGCAGATAAAGCTCTTTGTCTTTTTGTTGGGGCAGGGAGAAAGGGTCATCATCAAGTGCTGGTTTTGTTGGGGGTTTTTTCCGTTGGGTTTTTTTAATTCTTTTTCCCTCTTGGCTATTAAAACTGAAGCTACCACCATTTTTTTTCATAAAGAGAGGAAGCTCCGCTTGGATCTCTTCTTTCAGAATCAAAGCCATCATCCTTAGGTGCTTCTATGACTTGCTGAAGTCTGCAGTGGTCAACTTTGTGCTGTAATTAGAAAGCCTGACTCCTTTTAAAGGATGCCTGCAGAATGAAATATTCATCAAATATTATGTGTTGAGAGGTTTTTTTGCATCCTCATTTGGTCTGTTTGGTAGTCAAATAAACCTGCCACCCTTGTTTTCATAGATTAATGAATAGCACAAAATAAGTGGCAAAGGTTTGTGCTTGTACTCTTCTCTTCCTCGCCAAGAGTGTTCATTCTAATTATAAGAGTGATTTACTAGTTAGTTCTTTCAACCTGGCCAAGCTACTGCATGCTAGCACTGCTTGATGTTTAGTGTGCATGGGCTTTGCAACAGCCCCAACACTTTTCCATACCTTGGAGCGAATAAGAACCCTATAGCAACACAACTAGTTGTGGGTGAATCCTGTTGAGTAGGGTTGGAAGGTCATCTAGTCCAACCCCCACTACAACAAGCAGGGCCATCACTCACCAGACAAGACTGCCCAGAGCCCCATCCAGCCTGACCTTGAATGGCTCCAGGGATGGGGCCTTTCTCTGGGCAGCCTGTTCCAGTGCCCCCCCCATAATCAGATAAAAGAACTCTTTAGTAATGTCCAGATTAAATCTACCCTTTTCTAGCTTAAAACTATGCCCCCTTGTCCTATCGTTCCCTGCTCTTGTGAACAGTCTTTCCCTGTCTTCTTATAGGCCCTTCTCAGATACTGGAAGGTCACTATAAGGTCCTCCTGGAGCCGCCTTCTCTTCAGGCTGAACAACCCCAACGTATCACAAGTATCTTTAAAACCCCAGTCACTGATCTGCGGGCTGCGGCAGCTGGACGAGGTCCCATATTAGTTGCAGTTACACGTTTCTCCCGCTCCATTATGTGATCTTTCAGGGGTCGGGGTGCATTAATATGCAACTGTTCTGTTTTCTTTCAACTGGCTTGTAAACTCTTCAACCAGCCAAACAGAGTTTGCAATTGTTGCGGGGTTGAGTGGGTGGATAGCAGCCGGGGCCGCAGCCTTGTCCAGTTGTAGATAGAATAAAATTGACAATGATGCAATGGAGCTGGCATCTGGACAACTCCGTGGGATGAATGGCACTGCTCTCGCAGTCCCTCCGGTGGTTGTACGCCTTGTAATAGCGAGCGTAGGAAGGGTGGTGAAAATTGATATGCGCTATTACTACGTGTATAAAACTTAACGCTGGGGCCGTCGCGCGGGTGGGGGGTTCCTGTTTATTGATTTTTATGACTCGCTTAGAACATACAGCTAATGCTTTTATACTCCAGGAGCTCGGGGAGTGCTCACCTCAGGTAATAAACCTCTCCCTACTTTGCGGTGGTTCACAATTTACACGTGAGCCTATGCAGGGCTGCACAGTGCCATCCCTCTCCTTTTTATCACATGCAGAGGGGTAGAGGGGTTTAAAAAAAAACAGAGTTGAATTTTGAAAACTCTCCTGCGATGGAAATGGTCTCCTTATTCTAATTACCCCGAGAAAATTAGTCACACAAACTTATGTGTCGTCTCAGAGGTTGAAAGCAAATTAGGTTTGCAATAAGACAGTACATCAACCGGAGGAGCGTGTTCTTGATGCAGATGACTACTTCTTTTATTTTTTATTATTTATTTTTTTTTTTTTAGAATTATGGTTGGACACTTTTGGCAGACAGATTGTCTTTTACTCTATCAAAATGACAGTTTCTTTTGTAACTGCTACGTTCATAATTAGAAGGAGAGAAGCAATCTGCCCGATTTAATATACTAAAAGAAGTTTAGTGTCTTGTGCTGGTGTAATTTCATTATTTTAAAATATGAATTAATTGTCTTAAAATAATATTGTTAGAAGTAGAACTAGTAGGATTACGGAGCTAATTCTCTCCTTGTAATAGAGAGGGGGAAAAAAATCAAAGCTTTTATTAATGTACTTCAGGTTAGATTAGGGTTTTAGGTTGATATCAGGTGTTCAGTTTGAAGATTCAGGAGGAACAGGCTGGAGGTGAGGAAAGTGAATCCTTCATGTGAAACTCCTCCATACAAAACCCCAGCTCCCCCAGGTTTACTGTAAGCTTGCAAAGCTTAGCTGAGGGTAATGAATGAGGAGAACTAGATGGTTTAGCAGCCTGGGAATAGAAGAAAAGGCCTTTCACCTCAGGTTCCTCGGGGAGCTCGGTGCCAAAGGGGCTGCCTCTTTATTTTTTTGGGTGGTTGTTAGGGGAGTTTCACACACAGTCCCCAAGCTCGCTTTGTTCCTGGGGTTGATATAGCAGTTATTCTTCTTCCCAAAACTGCACAGGTCTGCAGGCTTCAGGTCTCCAGTCCCCATCCAAATTCGTGGGTTTAAGATGTAAGCCAGTAAAACAGGCCTCCCAAGAACCTGATTTATACTTTGTTCAGACACAACATTAACTTTGAAAGTTTCACTTCCACCTGTTAAATGTGATTCCAACACAGGCTGGACTTTGTATTTCATTACGAGAGTGAGACTCTTTTTATTTGAAGCGGGTTTTTCTTTTGTTAAAAATCCATATCAATATCAGCAGGAACTTCTTCCCAGGGAGGGTACTGGAGCACTGGAACAGGCTGCTCAGTGGGGTTGTGGAGTCTCCTTCTCTGGAGATGTTCCAGACTCGCCTGGATGTGTTCATGTGTGACTTGGTCTGTGTGATCCTGCTGTGGCAGGGGGATCGGACTGGATGTTCTTTAGAGGTCCCTTCTGATTCTATGTGATCACATGGAGATAGGCACTGGCTCAGAACTGTACGGTCTCAGTGGCAATCAAAGGATGCTCTGAGCAATGAGTTGGATATTCCAAGCAGGTACCTGCTGCAGGAGCAAGCACACACTTGATGCATACCTGGGCACATTACAGGACAAGGCCATCTGGCCTGGCCAGGTTGGAGTCCCGTCAGTGAGACAACTAGGGGAGAAGAGAATTTCTTCCCTCTGATAGTGGAGGAGGTGCTGGAGCACCCTGGGGCACCCACTTGATGCTGCAGGGCAGGCTGTGGCCGGGGTGCTGCTGATACCACATTTCAAAAGCAGCAAATACAGAAGGTTGCAAGAAAGGGAAAATACTTGAAGGCTTGAGGTCTGAAGCCTCTTTCCACATCCCTTATTTTACCTCTTAACCACAGGCAGCGCCTCTGAAGTTTACATACTTCAAATAACAAAAAAAAAAGACTGCACTTTTAAAGGAGATGTTTTTTTGGTTTGGGAAGTCCCTCTTCTTGCTGCTCTTCCCTTGCTCTCCCTATCAGCCGAGCCCTTGCCCTTTGCCACCAGCTCCATAGGAAAACAGCTGCAGAAAGCCTTATCCCCAACCGAAATAAAATCATTATGACACAGCAAACCCAAACATGACGTGCGGTTTCAACAGCCTCTTATGTCCAGCTCTGCATTTCCTTTTGGCTGCCAGGATAAGGTTGGGGACCGGGCTATTAGGAACATTTCAGCTGACGGTGAGGCACATGGAGATAGGAGAGACTGTGAGCCATTTTAAGCTCAAAAGCTGGTGGGATGCAGGCTCTGGAGGTGGTGTTACTCCACACCAACACACACACACACAGTGGCAGCCAGTAGTTTCTCACGTGCAAGGCAGTCTGTGCTGAAAGAGCATCGGTTTCAACACCAACTGGAGTGTTTCCAGTGCTGCAAGGCATGATTTTTGCCCTTTTTTTGCACTGAGTGGATCTATCGAGTGAGACACCTGGCTGGGAGGGGAAAAGTAAAGAAAATAGCATGGGGTTTGTTTTCCTGGGGGGACTGTCACTGCCTGGGGGAGTGGACAACAACAGCTCGGGTTGTAGCTTTACAAACACCTTAACACAGAGGTGGTGTTGTGTTCCAATAAATATGAACCCCATTTCCTTCCTTTTTGAGAAAATATTTTTGATCCTCTCAGAGGTCTCTTCAAACCTTACTGAGTCTATAAAATAGACCACGGGGACCCTGTGCTCAGTGAAGGGTTAGCCAGAGGAGCCAGCTTGTATCTTTTCTCTCTTCTTGAGTATCTTGAGCAGGAATAGAAAATAGCTGAGAAAGTAGTGGGGAAAACCATGTTGAGGCATGGCTGGCACCAATGTTCCTCTTCCTCCTTGTGGCACCCCAGGTTTGCTCTAGAGACCAGGGTTCTGCTGTGCTGCAGATGCCAGCGCTGGCACTGGGATGGTAGGAGGGCTGGATGCGTGCGGTTATTAAATTAGTGTGCTGGTGCCGTTCTCGTGAAGAACATGAGTGATGTAAAGCTCACGGGCATTTAGGAGTCCCTACGTCTGCAAATCCTAGGGAGAACACCACGGGCATGCAGAAAGCATCTCTCCAGCTCCACGTCATCATCCCTCTTGTGTTTTGAAGGCTCACGCTGAACAATGAGGGCTTTAAAGCTGGTTAGAAAGGACAATCGCATGTTTCTTTCCTAACAGCAAGTGCTGGTGGTTTAGAGATATGGGTCACGGCTAGCTCTCCCTCTACTTTCTGCTCGATACATACCAAAGGGAAGAGCCGTCCGAGGCATGTTTGTCCTTGGGACCCAGCCAACTGTTCACTTCAGTAATGCTATTTACTGGGAGACATCTTGATTAAGAGAAGCTAATACTATGTGAAACAGCTACCAGTTATCTAGTTCATGCTGTTGGTACTTTATGATTTATTTTAAAAAAAAAAAAGTCAAAACATTTCTTCTTGTAGCCACCCGCTTCTATCAGGCATCGTGTCCTTCCTCAGGACACCAGCCAAGCGGAGATCTGGCTGCGTCCCACATGCCCTGTGAGCATCTCATGGCTGATGGCTCAAAACCCAATGTGAGATCAGCCAGATGCCGTCTCAAATTGCCACTTACCTGTCTTTAGAGCCAATAAGTATTTTTTTTGCTCATATCTCAAGAGTTTCACATGTAACACGGCAAAAGGGCAAAGTAGCCTGGGTGCCGCTTCAGTTCTCAGTGGTGAGTTGGAGGACAGAGTCATTTCTGGAAGTTCAGAAGCTGGTGGTGCAGTTTTTCACGCAGCTTCTTCAGTGACCCCTAACATCTGCCTAACCCTTGAGCATACACAAACCATTTCTGACTTGGGTTAGAGGGTAGAGGGATATTTTTGTCCTGCTCTTTTGGAAAGCATGTTTGTTGTAGCTCCAGGCCAATAGTTTATTATTTCTTCTTTCCTAAGCAGTTTTACCTAGTGGATCTGTGTACTTTAAGCATCCCTTCTGCTGGCAAACAATGCTGGCTGTCCCCTCGCTCATGAATGCACAGAGGTTGCCTCTTTTATCACTCCTTTTCTCAGAGTTTCCAGAGTCTTCCTCCTTTGTCTTGGAAAAGAAGCAGTGCTGAAAGCATTTCCACCTGGATGTTTAAATTATTTAAGTTGCAGGAACCAGACCTTTTCCCTCCTGAGTAGTTGTGGGTTTTTAAAGGCTAAAATTGCTTCATCATGCCAAAGTGAAAGTATGCATAAATTATTTAGTTAAACCTGAGAAAATACAGACTTTTCTCAGTGATCTTTCAAGGGCTGCCTACTTAAATTTCACAAGAATGGGCAGGGGTTTCTCTCACTCTCAATCTCTCTCTCTCTCTCCCCCTCTCCCCCCTCTTTCTTTCTCTTGAAAAATATTTTAAGTACCTATTCAGCCTCTTTGGAGATAAAGCTGTGACCAAAAAATTGGAGGGGCTGGGTTTTGAGCAAGTGTTTATAACAGAAAGGAAAATGCTGTAGAAATCCTAAGTACCCCTACTTCATCACGAACTTATGAATTCTCTCACCAGAGCAGGTAACGGGTGCTCCTGCCTGTTCCTGGTGCTGCACCAAGGGTCATGTCAGCATGTTAATCACAACTTTATACCTTGACTCTAAAAGTACAGGTTTAGAGAAAAACAGCAGTTTATTATTTTATTAAACTATTTCCATCTTATTATTAATTTGGGGGCAGATTTTGGTGTTCTTGGCATTCTGCAGCTCATAGCTGCCTTGCTCTGAGCTACCTAGGGAGCCAGGTCCAGTTCCTCTTGCAGCAGAATCTGTCCCTTTGTTATTTTTAAGGTGTAATGCTGTGGGTGTTGAAGTTAATGAGAAAGTTTTCTTGGGCTACGGTGGTGTTTAAAGCTTCTCCAGGCCATCAGAAGGGACCTACCAGCACGGGACCTGGTTCTGTCAACATGGTCGAGTTTACAGGACTCGTCCCCTGTGTAAAGAAACCTGATCTTTCCCCGGCTGATGTCAATATTTCTGTCACTGACTGTGGGATCTAGATTGGGGTCAGATATAAGGATGTAAAAGAGGGGGTGAAAGAAACAACACACTTCCCCGTGAAAGGCAGTTATTTGTTTTATAGTGGGGTTTTGATACAGTCTGTCTCCCAGGTTGTGTGTGGCGGTGGGAAGGGAAGGAGTAAAACCAGTCTTTAGGGAAGAAATGCGGACCCTGCTCTGGTTGATGCTAGAAGGACCCCCCGTTACGAGCTGCGAGGGGTGATCGAAGGGATAAAACTGCTGCAGGATCGGTTTCTTCGTCGCTCAAACAATCAATTTGGCCTTGTTGAAATGAAAATGAAATGAAATAAAGAAGTGCTCTGAACGAAAAGCTGTGGTTTGGGGTGGGGGAGGGCAGTGGGGAAGGCAGCCAACCCCTTGCCCTTTCACTGGAGTTGGGGACAGGGCGGCAGCAGCCACCCGCGGGAGGGTGAAGTGTCAGGACTCGGACGGGGTCCATCAGCCAGTGATTCATTACGGGAGAGACACTGTGCATGGCAGTGACTTCACATTTAGGGGATTGCGGCGTGCCCGCCGATGAATATGTATTTTCAGAATGAGTGTGCACGCCAAAATCCCTCCAGTTTTTAGTCAATGGAGCCCTTACAATCAATCAGGTAGATGATACCATATGTGCAAAACTAATAGAGATCACAAAACTGCATATTTATCCAAGCTGGTCTTTCAAGCTGTTGTGGTAAGTCAGATCAGTTTTTGCATGTTTCCTCAAACATGTGTCTGGAGAGGATGTTAGGAGCTAATTCCTAACATAAGCCCAGCTTAACTGCTAGGAGCTCTTGATAGTTTCTCCTACCAACTCCCATCTACTGTAATCAACAATTTGGAGGGGTTGTGCCTCTGTTTTACTTTAAGAAGTAAGTTTTGTAGCAGTGAGAGGGTGAAGACTTGAAGCTCCCCATGCAAGTGGGGAAATAAATTGTTCAGATTCACAGTGTGAGATAGGGAATCAGCTGTAGCTGCAAATCTCATTGCTTGGGTTTAGTTTCTGCCGCAACCTGCACATTAGCATTTTCTCTCTCTGAATTATTGTGAAGATTTGTATTAAATGTAATTACGATACAAAGAGGCTCTGCCAGATAAAAGCCATTTGCTGAAGTACTGTTTTCAAAAAACACCGAGTCCTTTCACACTTTAACTTGCACCTTTTCATTACCTGCTAATAAAAGTAGAGCGGCGAGATTTGCCTAAACATGTCTCGCTAAGAACAGGAACCCCATGGGTGACTCTGGCCTTTTGAGATACAAGCTTTCAATTTTAATAATGTCTTCTTTAAAAAAAAAAAATAAATAAAAGCAGGAGGATAAAAAAAAAGTAGGAGGGGGAAAAAGTAGGAAGACAGAGTGAAAAAGTAAAAATGGGGGAGGAAGAGGAGAAAAAGGAGTAAAAAAAAGTAAAAGTTATAAAATTTCAAAATACAAGTAAAAAGGGAATTAATAATGTAAAAAATTGGTAATTAATAAAGTAAAAAATGGTAATAAAGTAAAAATGGTAATTAATACAGTTAAAAAGGTAATAAGGTAAAAAAAGGTAAGTAATAAAGTAAAAAAGGTAATACAGTAAAAGAAGGTAATAAAGTGAAAAAAGGCAATACAGTAAAAAAGGTAATAAAGTAAAACAAAGGTAATTAATAGAGTAAANAGGGGGGGAAAAAGTAGGAAGACAGATAGAGTGGAAAAGTAAAAGTGGGGGGGAAGAGGAGAAAAAGGAGTAAAAAAAAGTAAAAGTTATAAAATTTCAAAATACAAGTAAAAAGGGAATTAATAAAGTAAAAAATTAGTAATTAATAAAGTAAAAATGGTAATAAAGTAAAAATGGTAATTAATACAGTAAAAAAGGTAATAAGGTAAAAAAAGGTAAGTAATAAAGTAAAAAAGGTAATACAGTAAAAGAAGGTAATAAAGTGAAAAAAGGCAATACAGTAAAAAAGGTAATAAAGTAAAACAAAGGTAATTAATAGAGTAAAAAAAGGTAATACAGTAAAAAAGGTAATAAATAAAGTGAAAAAAGGTAATAAAGTAAAAAAAAATAAAGTAAAAAAAGGTAAAAAAGTTTTAAAAAAATTACAAAGGTAACAAAAAGTCAAAAATAGTTTACAAATAAAGTTTAAAAAAACCCCAACCAGTCAAGTGAAGATACTGAACTGGTTTTGCCCCTTTTTGCCAGTGTTGTGAGCACCCTGATGCAGTGGCGAAGGGAGTTAAGTATAGAAAACACGTTATGGCCAGGACTCCCAGATTCACTACTGCCGTGTGAATTATAAATCTTCCAAACAGGGGTGATACATCATTTTTTATTAAACTTATAACATGACTGCTGCACAAATAGTGTTTACATAGAAGGGTATACATTTAATTTACTCCCTGGGAATATTTCTAAAGAATATAAATTGCATTGAAAAAGCTTTTCCTTCTCCACAAAGTTCATCAATTTATTCCCCCCCCCCGTCCTTTTTTTTTTCCCCTCCCCTTTTCCTCCTTTCTGGCATTTTAATTGGAGCATCCAAACGGGCCGTCCTTCCTCAAAGTCTCAAAGAGCACTTGTACAGTTATAAAATCAACTCTAATTTTCTTCCTATGAAGCAGCAGATAATCAGCCTGTAAATTTTACCTACATTACCGCGGAGCCGCCGAGCTATAAATTCAAACCCGTATGCAGGTTGGTGAAAATTGAGGTCTAGGCGGCAAAGCACGTCCATAAACTTTTCTCAGGTTATTGGAATAGAACAAATCAAAAGCTGTTCCTGGTTGTATGATATTCTCTTTTGATAGACCGGGCTGCTTGTTGTTAGCAATCCAAGTGCAGAGGTTAGTCGGAGCAGAATGTAATTTCTAGCAATCTGACAGACCTGCGGATTGAAGCGGCAGGTTTTCCCTTCCGATTTCAGGGAATTGCTTCTTACTGTGACAAATGATTAGCTGTTATCTCAGACTGAATTTGATTTCTACAAGCAGCTGAGTCAGGTAACTTTGCAGTATTTGAGGGGGTTTTTACAGGAAATGAAATCAGCTCCCTAGTCACATGCAGACCAAATGAAATCTTCCCATTCGGGGTAAAAATTGTACTTTTTGGTTAACTACAGGCAGGCTTACCCAAACACGACGCTGTATATTGATGGTTTGATGGATTTTGCTGGGTTTAGCATCCCGAGCAAAGCTGTGCTCTGTTGCTGCTGGTTGCCAGTGTGGATGGAGGGTGTTGAGGGGAAAGTTAAAGC
>VZRI01001975.1:321831-324331 GCA_013397515.1 Upupa epops
GAAGGGTTGGGTTAATACATGTAATTTCTTTTCTTTCATTGGACTTCCTTTTGCCAACTTTACCTTGTATAAATAATTTTGCCTGTGAGAGTCTTTACATGGAATGCAGATTGACTATTACTTCCTGAATAGATTTAAATTTAACACCAATTTAGTCACCGTAGTATTCCTATATTGGAAATAACAGCTTCCATAGGACTTGTACAAAGTGCCAGAAATATGATCTCATACGTGGAAACAAATGTAAATGTGTTTTCTTTTACTGTTTTCTTTTCGTCTGTTTTTTCCCCCACCTATGTTTCCCTCGTTCCCCAAATTCTGGGGCTGTGAGAAACCTGGAAACTTTATCTTGTGAAATGAGGAAAAAAAAGAGAGAGAGAGAGCTTTTACTAAGAATTGCCAATCTCCCCAGCACTTTTATGCTAAAGCTTATTTTGATTTAAAAAGCTGGCTATTTCTCCTGCCCAAATACCAGATGCTTTTAAGATAAAGCCGGGCTGTCCCATTCATAATTTCGGAGCTGAAATGTGAGTGCCAATAATAAAGAGAGGGTTTGATCGGGAGTCTGGAAATCATTTATTTAGCTTGGATGTTGTAGAAGTGATTGGCTCCTGCTTTGGGAAGTGGCATTTCCCATGAGATGTTGGGATAGCCCTGACTGCTGAGCAGGGCTCACCAGCCAAGGAAAAGGAGTTTGAGAGGGACCACAGCTCCTTGCTTTGTCCTCTCCTTTCCATGGGAATGTGGAGGGGGCAGGTCCTGGTTCTGATGTCTCAGAGCTCATGTGGGAGGGCAGCGTGGAGTTGCTACCTCCCTGTCCCTGTGGCAGGGCTGGAGAAAACCATCCCTTGCATTACAGCAGAACTACAAGGCGGGGACTAACAGTGGCCTTCCCTGTAAGACTAAGGCTTAATCTTTGTTTCCTCCTTTCTTACTCAAAGAAACCAAACTAAATAAAACTAGCAAAAAAGAAAAAAAAAACCACTCCAACCCCCAATAAAAATCCCACCTTGGGATGAGATCATAGCTCAGAGCGTTATGGTTTGGACGCGAATGTACATTTTCAGTGGGTTCCTTGGCTCGTGTGTCAGGCGCTATTGGAATTTTTTTCGTTATTTGGCAGTGGAATAGTATGGTTTCCAACAACTTCTTCATCAGCTTTTGAGGCAAATAGAAAAGAGCTAATAATACACTTCAGTTTGCTCTCCAGGCTTGGAAAGCTTGCAACCAACTTGGAACTCTAATGCTTCTCCTCTTGCTTTCTATGGGCAGAAATCTCTGTAGGTGCAGTTGAAGTTCACCCTCCATAGGTGGGGGATGTCTTTCCTGTTCTCTGACAAGGAGAAACATCGCTGCAGATCAACTAGGTGATGCATCTGATCATGAATACTGCTTTTATTCATCTTTCTGTGGTGCTTTGCTCACCATTTTTCTAGGTAGGGCACGTCTTGCCTGCTTACTCATCGTCCAAGCTACTGTCGGAAAGAGGAGTGGTGTTTAGCTGGATGTTGGGTCACAGCCCGACTTCCACTTGCTCGTGCCACAGATACCTGTGGCATGGGGCCACTGCAGTTGGTTGCAGGCTGGAGGCATGCCAGGGTCAGAGAAAGATGCCTGGGTCAAGGAAAGATGCCCACCCTCGGGGAGGGGTGTTGGGGCTGAATGCGAAACTCCTTCAGTGAAAAATATTTTAATCCCAGTTCCTGCACGATTCCTCTGCTGGGAGTCTTATGAGTGGAGCTGATCTTTGCGGGAGAGGAACCTCCTCAAACACCCTATGTTTTTCTCGTGGGTCTGGTGCTCCAACAGCTGCAGAACTCACAGGACTCCATGGCTCTCAGCCTCACCAGATGAATGCGTGCTCCTGAGGTCTGCACTGGGTGGGGAAGAGGGGTCTTGGTTAGCACATCTGCTGTCGGATGGTTTGCTTTGCTGCCTTTTCCTGCCATGGACCCCCCCTCTCACAGTGTCTGTCCTTCCTGGGTCACTCGAAGATGCTTCTTCCATGAGTGTCATTATCGGATAGGAAGCAGTGAAGATCTGAGGGTGTGAAGTGAAATGGGTTAGAGATTGTCAGAGATTTGAGGGTACAAGAGGAGCAGAGTTCATAAGAGGAAATGATGAAGCGCTGCAGCAGTAGGAATATTTGAAGGGGCTATAAACTCCTCACCCTTCTGTCTGCCTTCCTGCCACAGTGGTGTCTTCTGCACCACCACAGCTCATATTACTCGATGACATGGAATGAGTTCCACAACTATTTGACTTTGTCAGTGGCCTATGGTACAGCTAACAGGGGATGCTGTTTGAGATCTGAGGAGCTCCAGAGCTGCCATCAGCCTGTCGTGTCAGCAGACAGGCTTGTGAAGTAGCTGGACAGAATTATCTCCAGTGGAGCACAGACCCACATTGGCTGGTCACAACATGGCAGCAGGAGAAGCCCTGGGAGCAGTAATAGTGCATGTGTGTGTTTAGTCTGGAGAACTAAATCTAATCGCTCCTG
>VZRI01001975.1:331901-342062 GCA_013397515.1 Upupa epops
GGTGGTGGGGGGGGGGGGGGGGGGGGGGGAGCTGTGGTTCCAGGGGCCACCATCCGTGGAGCCCAGAAGCTCACTCTGCTCTGACAAAGTTGGTGGCATCAGCATCCTAGGTGTAGCCAAACCCACACTGAACCCAAACCACCCTCAGGACCCTTTCCCTGAGGGCTTCAGTAGCAAGCAACACCTTGGGAGGCAGGCTGACTAGCCCTCATTTCCACCTTAATAGTTGCCACCTCCTCCCCCCCATCTCCTGTCCTTGGAGCTGGGCAGGTGATGCTCTGTGACCTGAGCACAGCTGATCTCCCCCATTATTCTCGCTGATGGGCTCGGAAGCAGAGTGTTACCTGTTAGACACACGATTTCCTGTTTACACCAAGGGAAAAAAGCAACCCCAAAACAACCCAGCTAGGGCTGCCAAACAAGCAGGCAGAGACTTCTTTTCAAGGCAATTTTGAGTCGTTGAGGGGTGGTTCTTAGTTTGTTGTGCTCGGTTGGGTTTTGGTTTTTAATGGAGAAGAGGCTAGAGGTTCACGGTGGTTTTGCCTGCAAGTTTGGAGGTTCCTTCCAGGAGAAGCGCGTCTTTGGCAGGAGAGGTGTTGGTACTTCAGAAGAAGGTAGGGTTAACATCTAACAGTCTTTAAACTTCTAATGAGGAACCAATCGCTCCTCCTTGAGCTGACACACCGGCTTGTTTAGGCTCTAAATTGTGGGTTAAATGCAATATGAAAAATGAGTCAGCTGTGTAGCTATTAATCTTTGAGGCGGAGGAGGATAAAATGCCAGCAGATACAGAACTTCTTAATAGAAACAGAGAGTCATTGTAAGGTTGCCTTGTCGGGGTTTTTTTTTTTCAGCGTGATGGTATTACTCTTTCTAAGTTACAAAATGACCAGCTTGTGATTTCTGAGCATCTGAATGCCACCCAGTGTTTACTGACTTTCTACCTACTACGCGGCTATAAAGTTGAGCAACCTTTTTGGAAGGAGGTGGTAGACACAATATCTATTCAGGCAAGGACACGTTTCCCTTTTCTTTATGTTCTGTTTAGTCAAGGTTTTGTTTCCAAGGTCTTATTCCTATAAAACTTAGAGCGAGACAAGGTCTGCCCCTCATGTCAGATAACAACACCAAAACAATTCTGATGCTTCAGTAGCTTATTATTTCATACTTCCAGGTCTTAAATAAATTACAGTTATTTTCACATTCCTCCTGACTATCCTTCAGGCATGATAATAAGAGCTGTTTTCTGAAAAGACTGTTAATATTTCTTTTCTTCTCGCTGACTTTAAATATTTTGTTGAATTGTCATGTACCATAATAATTAGACGGGGGTCTTGCTAAATTTCTTTCAGTGTGACGCTTATATTGTTTAGCTCCTTGACATATTTTACTAATCATTGCAGAGCTGTTGGCAAATAGATTGTAAATTACATGGAAAGTGCAGCAAGAGTTTCAGCGTCTTTTCTCCAGCATTCCTTTGCTGCAGCCTTGCACATTCCTGGGTTTTTTTGCAGTCATCAAAGGCAATTATTGACTTGGGGTTTGAAGTGCAGATTATCAAGGTATTATTTCCTTAGAAGTGCAATACTGTAGATTGTGGAAAGCAAGAGGACAGGAGTAATTTTCTATAGAGAAGGCAGCACAAGTCTGGATGACTCAACGCATGACACATGTTTAGGGCTAGTTTTTGTTTTGCTGAAGCAACAGTATAATGCTTTTCTCCTTTTAGTAGTCTTTTTTTTCCATGCATGGGTTCAACACTGGTATCATTTTATTTGAGGAGAAGAAAATCCACAGGCTGGAAGTGTTTGGGTTTTCCATGCGTGGCTATAAAGTTATGGGAATAACCAGGCTGCAGATGACCTTTGGAAGTCTCTTCCAACCCAATACATTCTATGATTCTGTCAAGTCTGGGCAATGTAAGGTCTGGCTGAGCGATGTGCAGGACCATATTCTGGTTCAGCAGGAATGAAGGTGGTTGTATCAAAGCACCACAGAAGAATCAATTGATACTGAAAAAGAGAAAGCAGTTGTCACAATGATGCCATTCTTTGCCTCTCCCATGGTTACAGTGGTGCTTCCAGTAATATACACTACTTACTCTGATTTCCAAAGGATCTTTTGCATTCACTTGAGGTACCCAAGGTGCTTCTCTTGTGTGTAAAGCGTATGATGTGGTGTGTTCTAACAACTCCTGGCAGTGGTGGGGATGCTAAGACCTGAGCGTTCAGTGATCCACCACTTGAATCACGTCTAAGTACACTTTTATGTAGCATACAATGAAAGCTTGGAGGAGAATGTCTTATTTGACAGTTTTAAGTGATTTAAGGAAATAGGTTTTTTAATAATGAAATCTTCAGCTTATGCTATTTGGGTAATTCTACCTTTCCTCCCACCTGCCTATCTAATAGATGTTAGATATGCAGCAACCTTTTCTGCTGTTGTGTAAGCAGTGGCTTTGACTTCCTCTTGCTTGAGAACGAAGGACAGGAACACACAAACCACTCCTCCGCAACCGCTCAGCCACCATCCGAGTCTCTTAACCAGAGGACATCCAGACTGCTTTCTTGATCCAGGTTCAAGTGGTGGGTTTAAGAGCTGATTTTTTTATTTAACTGCTATTTTTTTTTCCTGCAAAACACATCCTAGGTGAATAACCTTAGGACGATATTATTTTACCTACAACATCCACTAACTAGGGTCTTCCCTCCCAGGTGTTACCTTCTCCATCATGGCAGTGAGAACCTGATGAATTCTTTTATCCACACAGTCCAGTGCTGGAGGTGAATTACTCTGCTGGCAATTATAAGCTTCAGCTCTTCCAAGGAGATGGTGGGAGAGCTGGGTTTGTACAAGATAGTCATGTTCAGCTCTTGTAGTGGGTGTGACAGCATTGTACAAGCTGTATTTCAAGCCCTTCACAGCAAAAGATCAAGTTCTCAACAGGCTGATAGACATGTAAGGTGGATAAATCACGCTTTGCTCTCTTCCAAAAACTACCATGCCCATATATTTCAACAGGAATTATCCTTTGCTGGAAAAGTTATCGTGTAGTGAGACCACGGCTTGTCTCAGGACTCTTCAAGACTCTGAGATTGTATTCCCTATCACGTTATCTACAAAAATGCATAGATCTCAGAAAACATATTTTTCTTTAGTTAAGAATCTTCTCTTTCTACATAAAAGCTAAATCAGATGAAAATAATAAAAGTATCTTTGGGACAAAAGATAATAGACAACGCTATACTGTTCCAGCGTGTCTTTCATCTCCTCTGTACCTCATCATCAGTCACTGCAGTGAGGAAGGAGAACTATCAGACTTGGAAGTGTTCTAGTCCAGTAAAAGCTTTGATTTCCACTCTCTACCCCGTTACAATTCGTAGACAAACTGCACAGGAGTTATCATCTTTACTGTTTGCAAACAGCCAGGAAAAGAAAAGGGGATAAAATATTCACCTCCCCAGTCAACACCGAATGAAGCTGTGCATCTGTATTTCTCTCTCAAGGACATCATCAAAACTGGTGAAGGCAAAGCCATCCAGTGCAAACCATGAGGCTGTATAGATTTTTAAGGTAATAAAGCTCCCATAACTGTCAGTCTCCAAACTGAAACCACAGTAGCCTTTTTAACTAAAGAGAAAGTTGGTTGTTTTATTTTCTTCTTCTGAAGTGGCTTCTTCTTCAAAGACCCCATTGATGGGAAGGTAGAAGGAAACCTGATGTAACTTTGGATTCTTCCCAGCCTACCAGCAGGCATCTCTTTCTACTGCTTCTTTCATGGAGACACTCAAATCTTAGTGTGACAATTTAAAAAAATATGAAGCCTCTGGGCTACTAGGAATTAGGGTCCGTGGAGAGAAATGCGACACACTGGAAGGACTCGGAGGGATGGTCAATTTTCTGTGGTTTTGAGATGGTCAGCTTAAGGCTGAGGGTGATACTGTTGTGGAGGGGGTGAAACCCATGTCAGTTTTCACAAGGGGGAACTCCTATCAGTGTTGGAGTACTGGCAGGGATTTCAAAAATACGGGGACATGAGGGAAGAGGTGTAAGGATGAGAGTGAGACAGAAGAAGGAGAGGGGTGATGGGCTATGTTGGCAGATGTCAATGGACAGCTTGGGTGATTCTGTGGATGACATGTGTTTTCCAGACAGAACAATGGCATCCAAACTGCTAATCAGAACACGGGGTTGGCTCTGTCTCTCTGCTGTAAATCTTGCATTCTTCTGCCTCTTCCGTAGCCAGATTTTTCAGTCGGTCAGTAGAAAAAGTGGACTAAATTCTGTAGTTATCTGGAGTCAATGAAGTGGTTTAAAATTACTGTGGAAGTAAAAGGAAGGTGACGTAGACAACATACAGATATGAAAATACTGTTGGATTCCTCCCCTATAAATCCCAAATAAAGGCTGTGAATGAGGCACTCTGCAGCCAGATGCATTCTGTTTTCTAGTTTCCCAACATCTAGACCATGGAAAGAAACCACTGGGGTTGTGAAAAGTGAAAAAGATTATTTTATGCCCACTCATCAGGAGGAGGTGTCACATCGAAATAAATGGCATTAAACACAGGAAAGTCCCTCACGACTCTTCTTCATCCCTATTTTCTTCTCTCTTTAGGCCTCAACAAATGAAATTATTCTTTTATTTTAAAACTGTATCAATAGGATAACTTGTTCTCTCCTATGTGTTAAAGAGAACAGGGCAAGGGTGAATATGTTAGACTGCGCTATTATGGAGAACATGTTCTGCTGTTGTTGGATTCCTCCTAAGACACTGTACTTTTAATTTCTTAAGACTCACTAGACATGTCCCTAAAAACTTAAAAATCCTCAAAATCAGATCAAGGGTCTGGTTCAGGAACAAAAACTTCTCCTCCAACCCCAGGAACAGTAGAGTCAAACTAATTCCGTATTCATTTCAAGCAGAAACTGAAGGTATATTGTCTTCCTCCAGGCTATGCTTTTGTTTCTCCTGTGAACCAGCTCTATAATCTACCAGGAGAAAAGGCTATCTTGAAGGATAAATAAATAATCAATTATTTATCTTTCTAAAAGCATTCGGTTGTGCCCTTAGTGCTGCATAACCACTTAAAAGTCTGTATTCAGCAGAGAAACTCCAGCCTGGAAATCGAGAGTGTGTGATTTAACCAACATCCTCAGGATGCAGACCCAGACAAATCTGCTCCTGGTCATCAGCCTCCAACAACTGACAACCACAGTAGGGACAGCAGAGGTTGGATGATCACGCAATTACCAGAATGAATCAAGATACCCAATCAAGATAAAGAAACCTCGAGGAATCCTGTTGTTGTTCAGATCAGCAAACAAATGCTTCATGAGAAGCAAAGCCAAGAGCCTCACCAGTAGGTAGCATCTCACCTGTCAGGGACACTTGGGGGAAGGCTGAGGACTGGAGCTAAAATTATAAATAGACAATGCATGAAATAATTTGCCTGTGTGGCGTAAGAACATACCTTACTGCTGGGGTTCATGGTATCACAGTCTCTTGATGAAGTCTGTAGTGGGTTTAACTATTCTAACTACACGTATATTCAAGCTGGAACAGAGGAGTTTCCATACCAATATCAGAAGGAACCTTTTCCCAGGGAGGGTGCCGGAGCACTGGAACAGGCTGCCCAGGGGGGTTGTGGAGTCTCCTTCTCTGGAGATGTTCCAGACCTGCCTGGATGTGTTCCTGTGTGACTTGGTCTAGGTGATCCTGCTGTGGCAGGGGGATTGGACTGGATGATCTTTGGAGGTCCCTTCCAATCCCTAGTGATTCTATGATTCTAAAACTTTCATATGTAAAGGCAACTTAGCAGTGTGAGAGACAGGCCTTAGCATCATCTTTCAGGCTTCTGGGCTAAGCAACACTTAAGGTCTGCAGTTCAGATTTCTCTAGTTTATCTCTCTTCTAATATCTAAAGGTCCCATCTCTTGGCAAACTCTGCCTTTTACCTACTAAGTCATCTTATTTGTGGACTTTCCATGTTGACAATGCATCTGTTTAACCTCATCATTCCCATCCCAACTATGGTTGTCTGAGAACTTTACCAAATTTATTGTTATTTTATTATCAATCTCCCTTCTCTGAAAACAGTGCTTATTCTGGTGGGAAAAGAGTGGGTGTACTCTAAGCTTCCTGTCGTTATCGCTTGTATTGTCTTCATTTCTCTTAGACTGAAGGGCACTGCTTAGTAGTAAAACAGGAGATAACCTAGCACACAGAGCAGGTAAGCCTTTATCTGTGTAGAGTCTGTAGATGACAAGAAGTGAGGAAATGCATGGGTAATGCTATTACTTCATTCTTAGATCATATCATTTACACTCGATGTGCTCCACAGTGTTGTGACCATTACAGGATTCTGTTATCTACAGAGTTGGAAAGTATAAAAAAGCCCCTACTCTTTTATCTACCTGCAAAATTGGTCCACATGTCAGTCTCTGTTTGACCTAAATCCTTTGCACACACCAAGCTGGAATATGTGGTCGTGTCTTGGCAATGTTCAAGAACCAACTGGTAGAAATCAGTTTGGCCTCTCCTGTTTCCAGACTTGGCCAGACTGCTTCTAAGGCTTCTCTCATGGTTTCTCCTCTGGTCATCTCACTGGCCCCACGTGATGACCAAGGCTGTCTGCTTGTAGATAGAGCATCATGAGTGAACAGTTTTTCTCTCAGGGATGAAACAGCCATCCGTCGAGGACAAGGACACGTTTGCTTACACGGGCATTTCCGTGTATACACGGACACTGGCATTTTCAGCTTGCTTGCCCAATTAATTGCCATCTTTGAGCACCCATTTCCTCCTGTCTTACAGAAAAAACAAGGAGTGACCTGACGGTCTGAAGTGGCTGGGTGTTTCTTGAAAGGTTGACCCCAATGCCTTGGCTGAGGCTGGGCCAAAGCAGGAGGAAACCAGCACGTCCCCATCCTATGGCCTGACACACGCTGCCGTTCCCATCCCTTCTTCTACAGGGAGCCCTTTGCATAAATTTCCTTGCAGATCAGGGAGAAAATTGATCCCCTACTTTTCAGTTGCCTCCTTTTACTGGTTGTCAGAACCTTAACAGTACTTGACATCAATGGGAGTTACATTGTGGGCTGGGGGCAGTGTTTGGCCCTTAAGCGCAGTTTTTGCATGTTAATACATTAGCAACCGATGTCTTATTTGTTCAGGAGCTGACAGAATAATGTACAGAGAGCACGTAAGTATGAAAAGGGGCTGGTTAGGTAATGTTGAGCAGAACATCTTCAAGACAATGCTGCAACCGCTGTATTTCAAATGTCAGGCTAATTATTATCAACATTTAAATGTTAGCGTGGGCCATTTTTAATAGTGGGGTGTTTTTTCTTGCAGCAGGTACCATCACAGGAAGAAAATGTCACTTGTCGTTTTGCCAACGTGGTGTTAAAAAAAGAAAGTACATAAAGCAAGGAAGTTCTTTCTGGAGACAGCAGAAAGAGCATCTTGTTTGCTTAAATGTGGCTGTAAAATTAATCTACTCGATGATGCCACTTGGGGTACCTTTTATTTTAAGGAGGCGTTTTAAGGTTTGTCTAAAATAGGATGAATTTAACTTAAAAAAAAGGCTTCTCAGAGCTAAAGCCAGAGCCTTTCACAGAGAGTTTTTTTGGAGATACATGCTAGTGCAGGTCCCAGTTGAAGCCTGAGCTATGCACTCTCTGGCAACTCCTTTGCAGAAAACGAAACCTCAATATGATTCAGCACAAAATGGAATGCAATGCAAATAATTCAGACGCTCCTCCTCGGGTCTGGTCCATCCCTCAGCACATAAACACAGAGCTAAAAGGCGAACACCCCTGCACACTGGGATGGTACCTGTGCGTGATTATTGAGCACATTTTGTCTGGTGCAGCTGCTGCTCTGAATGACCGTTAATTCCTGGGGAGTTTTGGATACCGATGCTGGACTCAACGTTTAGTCCTGCTCTTTAGTTGGGTTTTGCTGCACCTCAGTTGGAGCCTAAGCGTCTGTTTTGAGCCAGCTACCGGCGTGATTCCCCTTCTGCTCATTGAGTTGCAGGCAAGCCTTCTTTAGGTTCTTTTTTTGTGGACTTGAAGTAAAGTTTAAGTGAAGCTCGAAGCCTCTAGCCTGAGCTAGTGGTAAGGGCAGAGTCTGAAGTCAGGATTTGTTGTGTAGGAGGGCTTTCATTTCTCGACACTGAGGACGACTTGATGCATCACAAGTGTGAAAAAATTAATCAGCTTGAAGTGCATTGAGCGAACGTTGCCCGGTGACCCACATTTAAAGAAACTATTGTCAATTATTATAAAAAAACCAAAACAAAACCCCCAAACATCTTTGTTTTGTTTTGTTTTCCTGTAAAGTCAGAGCTGGGCTGCTCCTGAGGCATGGTCGTGCTGACAGCGATGACAACAGTTTGCTTCTGAAAAGGGGAAAGCAAAGGCCGTGATGCTGTTAGATTGAATTTCACATCGTTTGGGGGTTTGGTTGTTTTTTTTTAAAGCAGTTGTGTGTCTGATTTGACTCGCAGCAGCAACAAACGCGGGCGCTTACTCACTGATCTTCACAAAAGTCTGAAAAAGAAAAATCCCCTGGCAAGAGCATTGGTGCAATGGATGCAATGAGTATGCAGAAAGATCCTCGCAGCCTCGTCTTTACCCACGTGAATAATTATTGCGGCCGTTTCGAACCGGTTTACCTGACTGATGAATTACGTCAAGGGGCTGCGTGGTGGACATGGGCATCCTCGGCTAATGTGGCTCTGCAAAAGATGGCAGAGGGCTTCTGTAAGCGAAGTTGACAGTGGTTATTTATTTAGTTTAAAAGTATTTACTACTATTTGTGAGAGAGAACCCTAAAGGTTGTGAAGTATTGTTGGCCTGTGAAGGTGATGGATGTTCTGCTCCTGACCCTATATAGTGAGACATGACTTCATTGCATGTTTAGATTGTTCTGATATTTGGGACTCCTCAAGGGCTGTTCATAAATCATTTATCTCTCTCTCTCTTTCTCTCCCTCCTTCTGTTGCTCTAACTCTGACTGTCTTGCTTTGCTTGTTTTTTTTCCCCCTTCATTTTTTTTTCCTTTCTTCCCTTTCCCTCCTCGAGGAAAATATTTCAGTCGCTTTGCTGCAGGAGCACTCACATGTCGCTCGGGATAGCGTGGTCCATGCAAAAAGAGACCTTAAAAAGCATGGGTTTTTCCAGGATAAAGGCCTTTTAATGCCTGTCCAGCCTTAGATAATTTTATTCACTCCTCCTGGACCTTTCTTTATTCCTCCTGTGCCCAAAGATCACTTTTTAGGAGGTGGGTTGAAAGCTTCCCAGGCCTTACGGGCTTTTGTTGGGAGCCTCCCTGAGTCAGCGCTGAGAACATTTGTAAAGAATCTTCTGCTTGTTGCTAAGAAATGGTTAAATCTCAGTCACCAGGAAAAGAAGGGAAAAAGGAGCACATTATTGATTGTACTAAGGTATATCTGGACCACACAGCTAGAGCAGAGATGTTAGAATATCTCTCTTTTTTTTGTAGTTCTGAGGGCATTACCCAGCCTGAACTTGCCTAAACCCTTGTGGTCACACCTCTTGAAAAGGTTTTGTTTCCCCCGTCAATTGGTATTCAAACCAGGTCAGCAGATTCTGTTTGCCCAGCTCCACTGCCGTTTTCATTTTAATTTGCACCTGTTGTGCAGTTGTTCGGAAGGCAAGTGCAGACCCGCGGATTATACAAAGATCATATTATGAACAGATATGCACGGTGTAATCTTTTTGTCCCCAGCCTCACATGACAAAAAAAAAAATCTCTCTCTTTTTGTTCCTTTTTTTTTTTTACTCCCTGGGAACCTGTCAAAGCAAACAGATATGACTGACTAAAATTTGTAACTAGACGTGTTGTAAGAAATCTCCACGAGCGTTATGAACCTGACACGCAATCCTTTTTGCTTGATTTTTTTATTATTATTCTTATTATTATTCTTATTCCTTTCCCCCTCCTCCTCCTCCTCCTCCTCCTCCTCCTCCTTCTTCCTTCCACTTTTGTATAATCCGATAGCTGGCAAGAGCCACTCGAGATAGCTCCGTTGATAACTTAGCGCGGGATCGCTTTATTAGGCACACAGAAATCAAAATGAACCTGAAAATTGTTTGTGCTGGGGTTGGGGTTGGGTTGTTTCCCTCCCTT
>VZRI01001975.1:347910-352930 GCA_013397515.1 Upupa epops
AGAATGCCAGATCTGGGAAAAGAATCAAGGCTGGCTTGTCTGCTGTACAGTTTAAACAAATATTTTTCATCTGGTCTGCATATTCTGTGCTTTTGTACAAATTTAGCATCTGTTTGTACCTGCATATTTTAACTTAAGAGCTTTCATTAAGGGGTTTTTTTTCCCCCCTCTCTCTCTCTCTCTCTTTTTTTTTAAGCTTCAAAGCCATAAACATGTATATTTATACCACAGTATTGTACGCCGGTTGTAAAGCTCTGAATTAAGTCATTCTGTGCTTTAGTTTTGATTAGAATGATACAATTAGAACCTGTTATTCTACCAACTAATTACTTGTAGAATGTGACATCTGAAGAATACTACAAGATTACAAATTTAGGAATGAACTGGGAATGTGCTCTGTTTATATTATTCCCCTATCTTCAGTCAAATCATTGTCATGGAAATGGATTAATACTGGGCCAGTTTCCGTCCTCATCCAAATCTTTCTCACAGGAAAAAAAAAAACCTAAAAAGAGTAATAAAGATTTTAAAGCTTTGTGCATCAATAAGAGTTTAATAGCGGGCTTTGATCTTCTTTGCCAGTCTATCACTCGATTGGCCGAGCAGCATCCATCTTCCTGAATTATCATCGACTCAGTGTTTGTTTCTGGGAAATTCGTTTATTTTTTTAATTTGTTTTGTTTCTTGGTCACAGCCGAACCCTTTCTGGGTGCCTTTGGACATTTTATTCCTCATGAGAGAAAGAATCAAGGTGGATTTTTTTAACTTCAATCTCAAACCCTAAATTCTCTCACTTTAAAAAAAAAAAAGAGAGATCCTAAACATTTGTGCACGTCTTCACTTAAAGAAGGACTGGCGTTTAGGAGAAGTTGCAAAGGCGACAAAGAACCTCTCTGTATATTTATATTTTGCCTGTGAAAACCCCGTGGAGGGTTTAAATCTTAACGGGGCTGTATGTGCGAATACCTGTTGCACATGAACTAACAAATTAGCAGCGAGAAACCCAAGTTTGACAGGCACTTCAAGGCAGGCTGAGACATCTCTGAAAATAAGCTTTCTCCCCAGTGATGGAGACACCAGCCTCCTCAAACCACTGGTTTAACTCCCTGGTTATGGAAAGGAAACCATTCCATGAGAGCAAACAATTCTACACCTATCACGCACGTGAATTAACCCAATTTATAGGCAATTCTGTGTCAGTGTACAGAAAACAAATTGTAGGGGCAGAGAGGAACAGCCCATGGTGGAGAACTTGTGACGTCGCTGCAGCACTCACTGTTAATACTGATAACTGCTAATGAACTTAAAACAACGATGGTAGCTCAGGAGATCTGTGTGATAAGTAGAAATAGAAGTATAAGGACTCCTAATGTCTTCCTACTTTATTTGTGGTTTCTTCCAAGTAGAGATCTCTTAGTGTCTGTTAAGTGACTTTAAATATGGAAAAAGAAGTTTAAAAGAAAAATCCCTTTTTATTCCCCGACTGTATCTTAGATCTGATAGCGGGAAATGCCCTTCATTTACACCAAACAACTAGTTCTGTTTTCCACCCCTGGCTGTCATGTTTAAAGTAAATAAGTTCTCATCCATCCAGCACCGCTGAACTCATTCAGTTGCCAGAACAAAGCCATTGTATAGAGGTCCACAAGAGCCCTTTTCTCTCCTTCCCGTGGCAGGATCTTCCCCGTTGCTGCCATGTGCTCCCTTGCTCCGTAAGGAATTCAATAACGTGCCAATGCTAAACGTGTCCATGTTTGTTTCACAGAAGAAATGAAGGAAGATTATGACACTATGGGGCCTGAAGCCGCGATTCAGACCACTGGAAACAATGGTACAGGTAAGGCTCTGCATGACCCCGGCGTCGCCGTCCTTCGGTATCGCATAGAATTCACTGCTTGTGAAATGAGAAACCAATTTCTGCCCTCTTTTCCATTGAACAATTCAGAAACTTTTAGATAATTCTCCTTGTTTTCAGTTTTAACCCCCAAACTCTCTCTGTGTGAACCCCTGTGACCATTTGAGCCCTATTTTAACTACATCCTTGTGAGCTAACAGTATTCAGCAGAGGGAGGAGTTTTCCCAGCCAGGATCAATCTTGTGTAGTTTAAAAGAGCTGGACCCAGCTACAGTTGTCTTCTAATGTGAGCAACTGTACAAAGAGCTTGGTGATGAGGGTGGGGTGTGCACCCTTTTGGCACCCTCAGATTCACTGCTGCACAGGGTAAGCTACTTCAGAGGCTGAAAGCATCCTTTCAGCTAGACACACATAAACCCCTTACACACATACGCAGACACACACTCTTTAAATGCATATTTATGAGATTATTACATTTCTGGCTAATCTTTTCCTCTTCCACCCCCCACCTTCCGCATTTCTTTCTATTCCCCTTCTTAGAAATCCACACATTTTGTGGAAACAGAAGAGGGACAGAAATACTGAGCAGGCATCATCCCCAAACCATATCCCTCTCTCTCATTTTTTTTATTGCTGTAGCAAAGCAAAAAGGTTCCAGTTACTATTTTCTAATCCCAGTGAAGTCAGGGGTTTACCATGTTCTTCGTAAAGCCCGCAAGGCCCTGCTCCATCCTCGGCACAGCTGAAGGCCATACATCACCCAGTGCTGCTTTTGCATTTTGCTAGGATTTGTGATGCTGCAGCTAGCCCTGATTTCATAGAAACATTAGGGATCAGAAGGGATCTCCAAAGATCATTTAGTCCAATCCCCCTGCCACAGCAGGATCACCTAGACCAAGTTACACAGGAACACATCCAGGTGCGTCTGGAACGTCTGTCTCCACAGAAGGAGACTCCACAACCTTCCTGGGCAGCCTGTTCCAGTGCTCTGGTACCTTCCCAGAGAAGTTGTTCCTTCTGATATTGATATGGAACCTCCTGTGTTCCAGCTTGCACCCGTTACCCCTTGTCCTATCACCAGATGACCTTGAGAAGAACCTGGCTCCAGCCTCCTGACACCCACTCCTCACAGATTTAGAAATATGAATGAGGTCACCTCTCAGCCTCCTCTTCAAGCTCAAGAGACCCAGCTCCCTCAGCCTTTCCTCATAAGGGAGGTGCTCTCCTTCCTTCATCTTCATTACTCTAGTCTGGACACCCTCCAGCAGCTCTGTGTCCTTGTTCTGGGCCCCCCAGTTCTGGACACAATAACTCTGGATGTGGTCTCACTAGTGCAGAGCAGAGGGAGAGAAGAACCTCCCTCCATCTGCTAGCCACCCCACTTCTGATCCCCCCCAGGATGCTGTTGGCCTTCTTGGCCACAAGAGCACATTGCTGGCTCAGAGTCATCCTGCTGTCCACTAGGACTCCTAGAGCCCTTTCTCCTCCACTGCTGTCCCACAGGTCAGTCCCCAACCTGGGGTTGTTCTTGCCCAGATGCAAGACTCCTGGTTAGAAGAGTTTTCTAGTATCACTACATCTCCCTTGCCTTCCATTGTGAGCTGCAGTTCACAGGTAGTGCCCTCTGCAAATATTACTGTAAAAGGTGGTACCTCTTACAGTACTCTCACAAGGGTTTTGTTACTCACACTTTCCTGATGTTGGTAACACCCACGTAAACCCCAATGCTCATTAAATAACACAAGAAATTGACTTTATAATTCTTGAGGGGGGGGAAATAGGAAAATAAACCCATGTCACTGCTTTTTTTTCATCCATTGGATTTCTTACGTGCGAAAGGAGGGTGGCACCGAGGCACGGTTTATCGTCAACCTTCATATTTAATGGTGTTGCTGTACAAAACGAGATGCAGATGTAGTTTACAAGCCTTTTTGTTTTTTAAAATGATTTTGAAGGGATGTTAATAAAGTGACAAATTGTGCTTAGCACTTGGAGAAACAGGACTTGAAAAGACGTCTGGTTCGGAAATAAGAATTGATGGTTATCTGAATTACCATTACCAGAGCCTCTGAGGTCCCCTATCAGTCCATGTGACTTCCTTTGCACATATTTTCCTTGCCATAACAGACCTTGATTCTTTCATTCTTGCAGTGTAGTTTGCCTGAGAGGGAAGGCTTCATGCCCTCTTAGCCCTTTCCCTCTTAGCATTTGATGGTCTCTTCTGCCTGCTTGACTTTGGTCTCATGGCATCTCTGTGGACAAGATGCCATCAAGCCCCCTGTCTGCCCTGCCCCTAACTCTGTGTGGGGTCCATGGGGTGTCCTGTCTCTTCTGAAACCAGTTTTCTGGGAGAAAAAGATAAGGGTTGCCCCTATCTGGCTTGGTGCACGGAAACTCACAGTTCAAAGAACATCTTGCATTTATGTGGTTTGGTTTAAGATGTAAAAGCAGCTCTAGATGCTGCAATTCCTTCCTCAAATGTCCTGTGCAAACGTTCCAACCTCCTTTGCTTCAGCTGCTCTTTGTTGCAATGGGCAGTTTGATCAAGTGATAGTTACTAGTGCTCTGCTCGTGTTTGATTTAGCTCTTTCCACGGGTTCAGAGCCACCTCCTTCAGTGGAAGCCAGTCCCCATGTAGGTTGGAAGGAACATGTTTCCGTAATGACTGCAGTCTCCACAGTCTGTCAAGAGTGATGTCACATTAGTTACTTTAAATCATCTCATAAACTAAGAGCCTTTGCCAGTCTTTTCACCTTGAGCAGAAGTTACCAGGTAGTAGAGGCCGCAGCAGCATCCATGCTGAGACGCCCTGATCATTATTTGAAGAGGAAAGGGAAGAAGTCAGTCCCTGAACTTTTGGAGAGATCTTTCTTAAAAAGTCTGGGTTGCCTTGGAAGTTTTCTTGTTCAGCATCACTATAGGCTTTTAGTTTCCTTTGAGAGTTTGGCCTCTGCCAAGTATTAGGGGAATTTTTTAAACATCATTTTAAATGATGTTTAATAGAATAGCTGAGGTGAGGCTGAGACTCGGTCAGAGGAACTGGACCAGTGACTCCTTCTTCAATAAAAGCTCATATCTCAGTGAACTTCTGGTATCCAAGAAAGCCGTTTGGGTCTTCCTACAAGCAGGGACATCTTTAGAACAGATTACCCACAGCCCCATCCA
>VZRI01001976.1:2687-42386 GCA_013397515.1 Upupa epops
GGAGGAAATGCAATGTGCCAGGAAGTGGTGGGAAGGTCTTGGAGGCTGGTTTCTCTCTGAACCCACATCTGAGTGAGCCACATCAGCTGTGAGATTGGCATGGTGCTGCTGGGGTTTGAGCTGCACTGAGACATGGCACCTGAAACTGGAGATCACCGAGGGACTGGCTGCATGAGTAAACCTCACGATGATGGGACAGGGAGAAGGTAGCAGTCAGGCTGAGGAAGCTGTGTGTTTGGGGTCACGGAGCCCTGCATCAGCACTGCTGTGGCCAGCAGGACAAAGGAGGTGATCCTGCCACTAGACTCACCCTGGTGAGGCTACATCTCAAGCACTGGGGTCAGTTTGGGCACTGCAGTACAGGNCACCATCAGCCATCAACCCAGAAAACAAGGCCTTGGGGATCACAGAATCACAGAACGTTGAGGATTGGAAGGGACACCAAAAGATCATGCAGTCCAATCCCCCTGCCAGAGCAGGATCCCCTACATCCAGTTGGACAGGAACAATTGAGGAGGGTTTTAAACATCTCCAGAGAAGGAGACTCTACATCCCCACCACAGGATTTACAGAGCAAAGTGTCTGCAGATCCAAAACATAAGATAATAATCAGATCCACTGGTCTGAGTGGAGCTGGGAAGGGAACATCCTGCTGCCCTTGACTTGGGGGGGGGCAGGTTGTGCCAGGGGAGAGTCAGACTGGATCTTAGGGAAAATGTCTTCCCAGAAAGAGTGGGGAGGCCTTGGAACAGGCTGCCCAGGGAGGGGGGGGAGGCGCCCTCCCTGCAGAGTTTAAGCAGTTAGGCAGACAAGATGTTTCAGGAGATGGGACAGTGATTGGGGTTTGTAGGGCAGACAGTTGGATTTGATGATCTTGAAGGTCTTTTCCCACCTTGATGATTCTGTGATCTGTCTGGGGGAGATGGTGACTGCATGAAAACCAGCTCCTGGCAGGGACAAAATCTGAGAGACTGGGTAGAGCGGAGGCAGCAAATTACCAGTTTTCTCAAGGGACCTTCATGCTGTGGCCACTCCAGGACAGTCCCTTGGATTCTCTGGTGAGCATCTTATGCTCCATGTGGGACTTCCAGGAACAGAAGTGCTTATCCAGAACTGGAGCTCAGGATGGGTACAGACAGCTATGTAGGTCGATGTTGCCAGGGTTGCAGCCAGGGAGTGTAGACCTTGGAGCAAGACACGCAGTGGTGACAGCAGCTGTTTGGTAGTGGGTTGTCTGTGCAAGTGGTGAGGGATCTTGCAGCATGGTGGTGTCTCTCAGGCACTGGCTGGTTTGGGGAGGGCACCCTTTGCTGATGGGTGTGGTGTGCTGTGAGGATGGTGGGATGGTAGTCTGAGGCTGCTTAGGACATATCTGTGTTGACTGGACATGCTTGGATGGGATGAGCAGCTGGCCATGAGCAGACAGTGTGCACTTGCAGCCCAGAAGGCCAGCTGCATCCTGGGCTGCATCATAAGCAGTGTGGCCAGCAGAATGAGAGAGGGGATTCTGCCCCTCTGCTGTGCCCTGATGGAGTCCTGCATCCAGCTCTGGAGCCCTCGGTACAGGAGGGACAGTTGAGGCAGTTAAGGCCCCATCCCTAGAGCTATTCAAAGGGAGGCTGGACAAGGCTCTGGGCAATCTGATCTAGTTGAAGATGCTCCTGCTCTCTGCAGGGGGGTTGGACTGGATGACCTTTGGAGGTCCCTTCCAACCCAGGCCATTCTGTGATTCTATGATTTTCTCCGGGTCTGGGCTCTTGCACAACATCAGGCAAAAAAAGCGTTAACAATCTCTTGGCCACAAAACCCCCATTTCCCTGGCTGGGACTTGCAGATGCTGGGCTGCGCAGTGTCCTGCCCTCCAGTTTCTTCTCTTGATGCCTTCTGGGGATGTAGGCAGCAAGGCAGGACAGTTACAGCCCATCACTGGATCAGGGCTGCTCTTGTTGCCAGCGGGGCAAGAACAAGTACTTGTCCCTGCTTGATCCTGGCCAAGCCATAGCTGCAAACCAGAGGCTGATCTCTGGGCATGCAGGACGGATGTGGATGCCATACCCCAGCCCCAGGTACTTCTAGAAGACAACTTTCCCAACAGCCTCAGGACAGGCTGGGTTGCATCCTGGAAACACCTTGACCTGTGTTAGGGATGCAGAGGTTGGCTTTGGCTGATGTCTCTGGTTCAGACAGCTCAGTGAAGGATAGATAAAGCCTTTCACCCTCCTAGAACCAGACTGGCATCACTGGGTAATCGTAGAGCTGTACCTAGAACTTGTCCACTGGAAGCAGAAAAGAACTGCAGCCACTGCAATATTTCTTCTGCTGCTTTCCTTCCGTTGCAGCCTCATTCTCCCAGACAGACGCTTTGGCACTGGAGGGCACCCTGGTGTTAAAACAGGCTTCCCCTATCAAAAGGCTGCTTCTCACCAGGAAAGGCTGTGAGAAGCATCGCGGTGAGCAGCCTTCTGGCTCTGCTCTTGGTTTCATGGTAAAGATGAACAGATGGGAACTGCCCCATGCAGAGACTTCACTGAACTTTCCAGGCCACTTAGAGACGAGAAGGTAACAAAGGGTGAGAATTCTGCTGTGAATTGCTCACCAAGCTCCCTGCTTGATGGTGTCTTAATTGACCAAGCCACTACCTGTGACATAAAGAAAAGGGGAGCTGCTGGCACAGCCCTGCTGTTCCCTGTATTAAGAAAAGGGCTTTGCTGGGGGGCCACCATCACTGCCCACAGTAGGTGATGGACATCTGCCATCTCTGAGACTAAGGAGTCAGAGCTGGGCAACTGAGGAAGAGTGCAAGACCTGAAAAGAAAGGTGGTGCATTCAGAGCCAGCTACACCAGCACCCCCACTCTTACGAGGTCTTGTCTTTTGTGAAGCCATCTGGGCAGGTGGGGAGGGGCTGGTGCTTTATCACCCAATGCCTCCTGGACACTTACCTCACTCCACAGGATGTGCTGCAAGGGGTCTCCATGAGAGGTCCAGTAAGTGGGGTCTATGAGGGACTTCTGTCTGTAAGACAGTGTGCCTGATACTCCCTCCTGCATTCTGGCCACCATCTGCAGGGCTGGGTGGCTGCTGGTGGCTGAGCCCTTATGTCCTCTGGTGGGAGAAATAAACCTCAGCAAGGCTTTCCTGGCAGGAGGATGAACAGAACAGTCTGCAAACGAGATGTTCTGAGAAGCTTCACCTTGCATTACAGTCCACAACCCTGCCCGATTTCCCATGTCCAGCTACTTTCTCCCTGGGAGACGCTGGGTTTGACCAAAGAAAGCAGAAGGTTGATGAGGTGGCAGCAAAGCCCTAGCAGTGCCCGTGTCCTGCTCCAGAGTGACTTTGATCAGTGCCTCTGACATGGAGAGGCAGTGCATGGATTTAGAACATCCTGTAGTCCAGCTGGAGATGAGGAAAGGACAGGGATCAGGGCACTGGGGCACTGTGTTTGCAGCACTACTGTGATCAGACAACCCCTGAGGCTGAGAATTTTCCCCCTGGCCTCGGCCAGCTCCTGGAGATGATTCTGGGGCTGGTGGAGAGTAGAGCATGGTGCTGTCTGCTTACGTGTGTGGAGCTGAGCATGGAGGCATTTCCCTCTCCACCCGCCCAGAACCCTGTAGGGCTCAGTGAGCAGACACACGTCTTAACAATAAACCAGCAAACCCTCGGCAGGGTTTGGCAGCAGCCAGCGGGTGACGATTCACCAGTTGCTGCTGAAAGTGGAGCATCTATGGAGCGCTGCAACAGGATGTGGTGTTGGCCATGCTCGACTCCAGATGGTGGGGAGATGGGTTTGAAACTGAAACAAGCCCTTCATGTCTCTGTCTCCTGCCCCACAACTTCTTTCACAACAGGGAGAAGGAAATCATACAGGTCCAGCTGCTGCTCTGGTGACAGTGGTTGCCCACAGGCGCGTGCTGGGTGACCCGCGGGTGGCATGAAGACATCTTCAGGGCAGTTAATCCAATCACTCTGCCCGAGAAAAGCTCTGGTAAAAGTGGTGGTGGAGGCACCAAGCCTGTGGTACATGATGTCTTGGCAAAGATGCTGGCACAGCCACCACAGGTGGTCTCCATACCCTGCTTCTCCTGATGCTTTTCCTCTTCTTCCACAAGGAACATGGATGAAGGCTGAGGAGTCTCAACTGGTGCTGTGAGCCAACCAGGGGGACTTAAGGGGGTTCAACAGAGCACACCTCACCCGGGGATCCCACATGTCACAGAAGGCAGCTGATGGAAGGTGGGTGTTGGCTGAGCATCTGGAAATGCATCATCTTGATTGAAAAATGGGACAAGGTGGGGCACCAAGGCATGAGGGCTGACAGCTCTTCCTGCTCGGGGGACCACTGTGCTGGCACAACTGTGACTGAAGATCAGTGGTCTTGCTCAGGATCTTGCTCTACTTTAGCTCTTGCTACTTTCAGACTAAGATGGGGAGCTCCACTGCTGCTTTTCCCCATCACACCTGAACATCGTGCTAGGGCTTGTTTGGGATACAACCCTTCTGCTCTCCTCCACCACAGAAGCTTGGATCAATCGCTACCGCAAGCAGCTAGTGAGGTCCATCTCACCACAGTTCCTGGAGGAGATCATCTGCTACCTGCGGAGGCTGGAGCTCCTCACTGTGGAGGAGGCCAGCCAGGCACAGGAGGCGAGCTCCTTGCCTGAGCAGGTGAGAGCAGTGGTGGACATCCTGGCTGGCAAGGGCAGCTACGCCTCTCAGTCTCTGCAGACCTTCATCGAGACCAGCAACTCCCAGCTCTACCTTCACATCACTGTCTATGGTAGGCAGTCCGCTTTGGACACAATGAGGGATGTCTGCACAAGTGCTCTGGCTCTGGGTGCTTGCTGGAGCCCCCTGAGGTGTGCACAGAACTGGGCAGCACTGGCAGCTCTGGTAGGAGTGTCTGTGCAAGCGATGGTGCCATCTCAGGGTCTCCTCTGGGGGAGGATAGAGCCAGTGGGTGACAAGGTCTGATGGGTCTGAGGGACCTTTCTGCAGGCCCCTCGCTGCCCCCAGCACAGCTCGCTGGGCAGCCTGAGGAGCTGATATCCTCAACATTTGGAACACAGCAGTCACTCCCAGCAGCAGCTCTGGGAACCGAGGAATGGCAGGAGGAGGACAGCTTAGAGGCTGCCCCAACTTCAGACTCTCCTGCAGCTCTCTTGCCCAGAGAATCTTCCTCGCTTTCCCTCCTGGTCGGAAGGCTCTATCTGCAGCTGGTGTCTGCTTTGAACCTCTCACAGCACCATCCCCTACTTGTGCAGCCTTTGCTGGGGAGGTTGAACCTGCTGTATCAGGGGCTGTGATGTCTGAGCCAGATGAGGAGGACAGGCCCAGAGGTGGTTGCCAGGTTCAGCCAAGAGTAGAACTCACCAGATAAGTCCATGGCAATGAGGCAGTGCTGAGATCAAGCTGGGAAGTCAATTCAGAGGTCAGGATTAGGTCCAGTGAGGACAGCCAGGTTCAGACACAGTCCTGTGGTCACCAGGCAAGTGCAGAGCAAGAGGGTTCAAGACTAACAAGGTCTGTAGCAGACTGAATGGTGCTCTACACAAGCGCTCCTACAACACGGCTTAGGCAAGGGCTGAGGGCCCAGAGCTGAGTTTAAATGGACTCCTAGAGCAACGGGTGAGGCTGGTCAGGGCCATTTAAGCCTAGTAATGACCTCTGGGCCCTGGCACAAACCTTCCTGCCAGGTGGTTTCTCTTCTGCCTGGGTGTGCAGAAAGGTGAAGCAGTGTCTCTCATTTGCAGCTGTGGTTACCATCCTCATCACCTGCCCATTTCATTTCTCTCTGTGCAGAACCTATGGTGCAGAAGCACCTGGAGACCCTTCAGAGCTACTATGGGAGTGGCCTGAAGACAGGTCCTCTTCAGCGCCTCATGAACCTGCTGCTGGTGGAAGGCTTGACTGACATCCAGCAGAAGGAGCATGACATCCTGCAGATTGAAGCCACCAAAGGCCTGCAAAACATACCCAAGAGTATCCCTCTGGAGAAGCTCTTCCTGCCTCTCTCCAAGGTCAGCATCCCGCCTCGGATCTCTGTCACCATTGGAGTGGCTGGGATTGGCAAGAGCACACTGGTGAAGCTGTTTGTCTGCACTTGGGCAAAGGGAGAGATCAACAGGGACATCACCTTGGTGCTGCCCCTCACCTTCTGTTTGCTCAACACCTATGAGAAGCTGTCTGCCGAGAGGCTCATCTGCTCAGTCTTCCCTCACATCACTGAGCCCAGTTGCGTCTGGGTGGGGGCTGCCAGGACCCTGCTGATCCTCGATGGTTTGGATGAGTTCAAGACGTCTTTGGATTTTTCCAATACGGTTGTTTGCACCGATCCCAAAAAGGAGATCCCAGTGGACAACCTGATCACCAACATCATCCGTGGCAACCTGCTGCAGGAAGCTTCTGTCTGGGTGACGTCGCGGCCGGCCGCAGCCGCTCAAATCCCCAGCGGCCTGGTTGACCGGATGACAGAAATACGAGGCTTTGGAGCTGCAGAGATGAAGGACTTTTTGGACCAGATGTTCCCTGACAACAGAGTCCTCTCCAGCCAGGTTCTGCGTCACATCAGGGCTAACAGGTCACTGCATGCCATGTGCACCGTGCCCGGCTTTTGCTGGATTTCTGGCTCCTCCATCGGCCACTTCCTAAAAAATAGCACCGCCCAGTCCCCAGAAACAGCCTCTGCTCCCAAGACCCTGTCGGAAATCTACTCCTATTATTTTAAAATGGCTCTGAGCAGTGACTGGCCAGAGAAGCCAGGAGGAACCCTCGGGATTGAGCAGGCTGTGAACAACGGCAAGAAGATCGTGGGCAGCCTGGGCAGACTGGCCTTCTACGGGCTGCTCAAGAAGAGGAGTGTGTTTTATGAGCAGGACATGAAGGCACACAGCATTGACCTGTCCGTGCTGCAGAGCAGTTCGTGCAGTCGGCTCCTGCTGAAAGAGGAGGTGCAGTCCTTCACAGCCTACTACTTCCCCCACTTAACCGTGCAGGAGTTCCTAGCAGCTCTGTATTACTACACGGCTGCGAAGCGAGCAATATTTGACCTCTTCTTGGAGAGCGGGATGTCCTGGCCCAAGCTGGGCTTCCTCAGCCACTTCAAGAGTGCAGTTCAGCGGTCACTGCAGGCGAGGGACAGGCATCTGGACATCTTTGTGCGCTTTCTCTCTGGCCTTCTCTCCCCGCAGGTCAACAAGCTGCTCTCTGGGTGGCTGCTGCTGAAGGACGAGCACAACAGCTTCAGGAGCGAAGCGATCGGCTTCCTCCAGGGCTGCCTCAACACCAACTACGTCATCTCCTCACGGACAGTGAACACCATGCAGTGCCTGTACGAAATCCAGCACACAGAGATCGCTAAGACTGTGGAAGAGGCCATGAAGAATGAGAGCCTGGCTGGGATGCTCAGCCCTGTGAACTGCTCTGCACTGGCTTATCTCCTGCAGGTCTCTGACATCTGCACGGAGGAGACAAACCTCTCCAACTGCCTCACCTACAATGTCTGTAAGAGCCTGCTCTCCCAGCTCCTCTTCTGCCACAACCTCAGGTGAGTCCTAATCTGGTTGCACCGGGAGGAGGAAGCAGGAAGCCAAGCTGTAACTCAAAATCACAGGTGTGCCCCCCAGCACCGGCCACCACCATCAGCAGAGAGCTGCCCTGGGGAAAGCCCCAGCAGTAGCCTTGGACGTAGCCCTAGGCCGGCTCTGCTTCTGTGCTTGAATTCTCCCACCTACAAGGGGCCGATGCCATGGGAGGGCAGCACTTTCTCCGCTTTGCTCTCCCAACGCTTGCTTTTGCTCTTCCCTTGCCTCTTCTCCAGGATGGACAATAACCAGTTTGAAGACGGAGTGATGGAGCTGCTGGGCAGTGTTTTGAGTGTGAAGGACTGCCAGATTCAGAAGCTCAGGTAGGTCCTGGCTCAGGGCAGACAGGTTGTTCCTAAGGATACAGAGAGGAGCTGGGGGCATCTCAGCACTAGGGCAATGATCCTCCAGGAGCATCCCACTTCCCCAGGGTGCCTACTGGCAAGGACAGCCCCACACAGTCTCCTGCACCCAGGCACAGTGGCCTTCTCTCTGCCTTTGTGGTGTCTGGCTGGGCTGTCTCCTCACTGTTCCTAAAATTCAGCACAGAATCACAGTCATGGCTGTTTCCTGGGTACAGGAGGCTCCGTGTGGGAGGAGATGCTTGACCCTAGACAGATGGGTCCTGTGTTCCCTCCCCTCCCCATGCATAGAGTTCCCCACCTGAGCTCCCTTTGCTCCACACAAGGGAATGTTAAGTCTAGAAACTCCTTTCCCACCCTGTCTTTGCAACCTCCTGCCCAGGGTCCACCCCAGGAGAGCAGAACTCAGAGCATCCACCACTTTGCGTGGTTGTACCTTGAATCAAAAGCTCCCATGGCTTTCCTCTGCTCCCCCGTCCCAGCTGCATCCTGGCACATGCTAGGGGCTGCAAAAGCCTCCTTCTCCCCGCCCCGGTAAAACACACGATGCTTCTTTTTCCGAGCAGCCTGGCAGAAAATCACATCAGCGACAAGGGAGCCAGAGCACTGGCCAGGTCCCTGATGGTGAACAGGAGTCTGACAGCACTAGAGTAAGTGTCTCCCCCTCCACCAGCTCCTGCCACATGTTCCCTGCTGGGGATCGCTCCTGTGGCCACAGCAGAGCTGGGTCCCTGCTCAGCCTGACAGGGCTGGGAAGGGTCTTCAGCCCTCAAAGCCCCTACTACTAAAGAGGTTAATGGAACTCTTGTGAGCTGCTGGCCTGATGTCCTACCTCAGGACTGCGTGAGATTGCGCCATGTGGAGGCATCTGGCTTAAACTGGGCTTAAACTGACACTCTGGCTTTGCTAACTGCGGCTTTTCTGCTTTTTCTGCTCGCCCCAGTCTGCGGAGCAACTTCATCGGCCCCACAGGAGCGAAAGCCCTGGCTGGTGCTCTGAAAAAGAACCAAGTTCTGCAGTCCCTGAGGTAAGTGTCAGTGTATGTGGCACTGCTGCGAGCAGATCCCCCAGACCAGCCCCCTCCAGGTCTCGACAGTGCGTGAGGTGATAGCAGGCACAGCCTGGTTTCTTGTGCTGGGCTGTGAGCATGAGCACAGCCAGCAGAGACCCAGTGACCAGGGCAGAGATCCTGTGACCCTCCCACCCCTCAGACTCAGTGGGTCAGGTTGGAGTCCATCTCTGGGTCCACATCCATCCCTTGTGTGGGAGTTCACAGGATGCTGGTGCATGGAAGGAGGCATCTGCTATGGGGGAGGAGAGAAAGTCAGGACAGGGATGCTAGGGGGCCACTCTAGGGATGGGGGCAAGCAACTGCCAGGGCAGGTGACCACCATCCTGCAACCCTCCATGGCCTCTTGCCCCACTGCCATGGGGCAGTGAGCAGCCATAGACAGCCCTCTCCTCTCTCTTCTCACAGCCTGCAGCACAATGCTATCAAGGGGGACGGTGCCGCCTTCCTTGCTGAGGCCCTGCTGACCAACAACAGGCTGGTGACTTTGCAGTGAGTGACCAGGGCCTGCTGTCCCCACTACCGGCCACCCAGACCAAGGTGCCAGTGAGGAGGACATGGTACCTGCCATTCATGGGAGCCTTCTTCCCCTCTGCAGCTTGCAGGAAAATGCCATTGGAGCCCGTGGTGCCCAGAAACTCGCGGAGGCACTGAAGCAGAACCGCAGCCTGAAAGAGCTGACGTAAGAGCAGCATGAGGAGGAGGGATGGCCGCCCACTGACATCTGTGGGCAGTATGGCGGGGCGGGGTGCTGGGCCGTGCAACACAGGCAGGACAGGCTCCTCTAGCTGTGCCTGGGGGGCTGGCGTGGGTGGCAGGGAAGGACCACAGTGGGATGCTCTCCACATCTCCAGGGATGCAGGGAGGCACCTGAAGCCTGAGAGGCCAATTGTTTCCCCAGCAGAGTCAAGAGGCAGGTCTGCAGACCCTGTGGGTACGTTAGAAGCTGTCTAAGTTCAAAACCCCAAACCAACATAGGAGAACAGAGGTGTCTGGAGGTTGCAAATGAGACCACAGCAAGTTCCTGCTCCTTGCTGGGGCATGAAGAGCCTGGGGAAATGGATCCTTGGCAGCAGAGCTCAGCTGGCTGCGGTGTGGCTGCTGGTAACGCCTGCTCTTCCTCTCATCTCTTAGACTCTCCAGCAACTCAGTAGGAGACAACGGCTCCATTGCCTTGGCTGAAGCTCTGAAGATAAATCACAATCTGCAAAGTCTCGAGTAAGTCCCAGCTCTGGGTCTGCTCTCCCGCTCGCCTAGCAATGCCCAGCCCAGCCTCCTCACTCCAGCAGCACTTCCCACCTCTGAGAGCCTCTTTTACTGCCTCAGACCCTCCCCACATCTCTCTCACCCCACTTCCCTCCTACCAGGGCTGTGGGTGCAGCGTGCAGCAGACAGGTTACTCCTGCCTTCTCCAAGGGGGCACTTGAAGGGGTTAATGCTCAACCCCGATGATCTGGTTTCTCCTTTCGGGGGGTACCAGTGCTTTTGGGCCACTCTGGGAACTGGCTAAGGAAGGAGGTAACAGGCTGGGGCCTGGTATAGTCAGGGTGGGATAGTGTAACCTTCATCCCCCTTGAGAAGGCAGCAGGGAGCACTGGTGGCTCCTGGGGATGAGCTGCTCCTGGGGATGAGCTGCTCCTGGGGATGAGCTGCTCCTGGGTCCATCACCAGCTTTCCAAGAGTGACAAGAACTTCCAGCCTGCAGGAGCTTCATTCCCAGCTGAGCTGGCAGCCAGACTGGGACAAGGCTGCCACAGAGTGCTGGCAAACCTCTGCTCCGTGGGCTGGTGCTGCTGTGGTGAGCAGGCCTGCCTGCTCCTGAAGCTGGTTCTTTAGCCTCAGTTCCCCTGCCTCCTGTGGCTGGGTGGTGCTGCTTTGTGAGTGAAATGAGTACTTTTCACCCCGAATGCGGCTCCGCAGCCCACCTGTCCTCACCCCTCACCCTGTTTGTCTCAGTCTCCAGAGCAACTCTATCAGCAGTACTGGGGTCACTGCCCTGACAGCCGCACTCTGCTCCAACAAGGGACTCATCAGCCTCAAGTAAGTGACGGTCCCTCTGGCCCCCCTGGCCAAAAGCTGCTGCCAGAACACAGCATGTGAGAACTTTTCTTTCTGCCTGGTTGCTTCTCAAAGTGCTCTGGGATGCTGAAAACAGCATCTCTCCTTCCCAAACTGTGAGCAATCTCCTCTCCACAGTTAGGGGACAGGATCCTTTCAGACAAGGCTTGGAAGAAAATGGTGGCAGCAGGGGCAGGAGCTGGGAAAAATCCCTGATGGCACTGGTGCTCACTGCTGTAGGACGCACAGGGATGGGGATGCAGGGAATGGAGGTGCAGAGGCAGCAAATGGACATGAAGAGGCAAGGAATGGGGATGCAAGTCAGACAGCCTGACATTGCAATGGACAGGCTTAGAACTAGAGTGGGGGTCAGGGGGGCTGTGGTGAAGCAGTCAGTGCCCCGCCTTGGCTGCTGCTCCTCCCCAGCTCTGTGTCTTTCTCCAGCCTACGGGAGAACTCTATCAGCAAGGAGGGGGGGCCCGCCATCGCCCGCGCCCTGCGGACCAACAGCACCCTCAGGAAGCTGGAGTAAGTCCAGTGGGCACCAGAAGGGCACCCCTGCTGCTGCACGGTGCTCTGCACTGGGCTTGTCCCCAGCTCAGCGTGACATGTCCTTTCTGCCCCTCTCTAGCTTGGCAGCAAACCTGCTGAACGATGAAGGCGGCAAGGCCATTGCGTTAGGGATGAAGGAGAACTGGGCGCTCACAGCCCTCCAGTGAGTGTCCCCTGGGACCTGGGCAGCTTTGAAGCCTTTTGTGTGGATGTGGGGCTGGGACCCTGCTGCTGGGCCTTAGCCCCTCCAGGCTGTGAGAAGGGTCATCCTGCCATGGGAGATGTTCTGGGCCATCCCACATGGACCCGTGGGGTCTGACAGGGGGAAGGTTTGGAAGTCTTCCTCCTGGCCTCCACCACACTGCATAGGAGCAGATGGGTGCAGGGGGCACTTGCAACCCCAGACATCACCTCTCATGTTCTCCTGTTTGCAGCTTGCAGTGGAACTTCATCCAGGCCAAAGCTGCCACAGCCCTGGCACAAGCACTACAGTCCAATAGCGGCCTGGCCAGACTTGAGTAAGTGGGGGCACGGCTGGGCAGGTTCCGGTCAGCATCCCCCCACTGGGACCTCCCTCCCTGAGGACTCTGCCCTCATGCTGCTCTAGGGGTGGCAACGTCTTTGCCTGCTCCAGTCCACCCTGTGTCCTCACCTCCTGCCGCTGGCTGGGAGGCCATAAGTGCCCTGTGGCCCAGGCAAGCTTCCCAGGCCATTTGCACAAGCCTGGCGCAGAATGCCCTCTGCCTGAAGCCCCTCCCGGTGCTGCCAGGTGCCTGGGCTGTGGGCAGCTGAAGCACTTCCATGTCTCAGCTTGCAGGAGAACACCATCGGAGATGAGGGAATGGCTGCCCTCTCTGCTGCGCTGAAGGTCAACACGACCCTGGAGGCTCTCCAGTAAGTAGCCAGGCTGTGACAGTGCCCTGTCTAATTAACACACCATGGCCACCTCACCTTGTTCTCCTGCAGCCTGCAGGTAGCTTCAGTTGGTGCAGCTGGTGCTCAAGCCCTGGCAGAAGCCTTGATGGTCAACAAGAGCCTGCAGACCCTGGAGTAAGTGCTTGGTGGGGCCACCAAATCCCTAGGCTTCTGTTGCTGCTCTCTGGGTAGTCTGAGAGCCTGGTCCTCAGCTCAGCACTGCTTCTGCTGCTACATCATGTCCTACCAGCCTTTGTTTACCAGTCCCTTGACTGGCACAGGGCCACCTCTCCCAGCTTCTCCTCTTGCCCCTGGAGAGCACAGGGCCATCCTGGGCTGTCCTTCCTCACTGCTGGCCTTTCTCGGCAGCCTGAGGGGAAACTGCATCGGTGTGGCAGGAGCCAGGATGATGGCCAATGCATTGAAGGTGAACCGCAGCCTCCGCTGGCTCAAGTAAGTAGCCCTCTCCCTACACTGATCCAGGAGGAACATTTCCAGACCTTCTGGGGGGAGCAGCAAGAGGATGGCTGTGTCAGCAGGTGTCAAGTGGGGCAAACCCAATGCTCATGGCACACAGTCCCTCCTGGTGGCCACATTTCCCTGGCTGGTGCTCTCTAACTGCTCTGCTTCCTGCAGCCTGCAGGAAAACTCCCTGGGTATGGACGGAGCTATCTGCATCGCCACTGCACTGAGGGGCAGCCATGGCCTCACCTACATCAAGTAAGCGACTGCTGGGCTGGAAAGGNTGTGTCTGTGTGTGTTCATGAGGACCAGCCCCACCTTTGGCACTGCCCATTCCTGGCTGCCCTACAGCCATGTCCCCAGTGGGGTAAGGCAGGGGTGCCCAGTGCTCCTCTTGGTGTGACCAACACAACACCCACACGGCTCCAGACCTTGCAGCTCCTCCCTGGGGTCAATCACCCCAAAAGCCAAGCACTCTGCAAAAAATCATGGGGCTGGGCTGGTTCAGCTCCTCCAGCTCCCCAGGTGTTCTCTCCAGCTTCTCATCTGGCTGCCTCTGGGCTGGCAAACCTTCTGCTTCTCAGCCACAGCAAGAGCTCCTGATAGAGTGTGAATCATGCAGATGACGCTGGATGTCAGTGCCCAGCTGGGGACCATCTCTCATACCTACTGAGGATCCTGCTCTGCCTTGCACCCAGGCCTGAACTCCTCTTCTCTTTGCTCTCAGCCTGCAGGGAAACTGCATTGGCAAGTCAGGAGCCAAAATGATCTCTGACACCATCCGGACAAACTCACCTGACTGTGTTGTGGACATGTGAGGGTGCCTGGCTGTAGTGAGGAGGGGGCCCGGTGGGTCTCTTTGGCCAGCATGCCTCTCCAGGGATCTGCTTGCCCCTCCATCTGCCCATCACAGAGAGGAGCACAGGGGGAAGAAGAGCTCCCAAGCAGCCTGACATGGCCCAGGGGAATGTGGGGCCTCTGGATCAGCAGTGCAGGAGGGTGAAGACTCACTGGTGTGGAAAGCCGGGGGATGTACATCCACATCCCTGCTCGCCCAGGCCCCAGGGGAGCACCGAGGAATGAGTGAAGTGCAGAAAGAAAGGAGGAGGAGGAGAAAGGTCCCACATGCCAGCCCTTTTGGTTTTCATGGGTGACTTACCTGCCACAGCAGCAGCAGTGACCTCCCCAGTGACCTCCACCGGGTACAGCTCTGTGCTCAGATCCTGCCCCAGCTAGGTGCATCCTGACTGCTCCAGAGCTATGCAGTGGTCCCAGCCTGTGTTGCTGTGGACACCCGAGCTGGGGTGCTCCCACTGCTGGCTCCTCTCTCTACCTCTGGTGAGGATTCCAGAAGCGGGTGACACATGGGCAGGATTCACAGCAGCCCCTTCTCACCTGGCTGCATATAGCCTAGTCCTGCAGGTTCCCCCTGGAACCCGAGAGATGGGAGGTTTTGCTGTTTCCCTGCTCAGATGAGGGTGGTGCTTTGGACCTGGTCACTTCAGAGCAGGGTCCTGGACAAGGAATGCAGCTTTGTGATGCCTGCTGTGTCCTGAAGAACAGGTTAGTGCTGCCCACGTCTGATGGGTTCTCCATCATCCCAAAGCACTGGAGTGGAACCATCTAGAAAGACCTGGGGACCCTCAGGATAACGGTGAGGAGTAGAACACGGAACATAACAGGCTTTCTCCAGCACTGGCCTCTTGGGGCTGCGCTGGCACTGCCCTGTCCTGAGGTTCTGCCTCGAGTTCAGGCTGGATCTGCTTGGACTCTTGCTGACGTTATCGGTGACAAGTTGTGTGACCTTGGGATGCATCTCCCCAGCATCCCAGCTGCAGGTGGGGTCTGTGCACATCAGGTCAGCTCTTGTGTAGGTGGCTGCTGTAAGTGGCAGTGCCAGGTAATGCAGGGCAGACACCTGGTGACTCTCTAGAAGGTGCCAGCAGACCTGCAGCCTAACTATGTGACCCAGAGCCAACCTCCAGCCACTGCCCCATCTCCCCACTCTGCCAGAGCCCATGCCAAGACATGGCTGCTGCTGCAACTGAGGGCAGTGGGCTACACTGCTTGTGCGGGCTGGTCCTGGAGAGCTGCTGAGCTGAGCGGTTCCTGGCTCAGAATCTGCCCTGTGCTACCCTTCTCTCTCAGCTGTGGATATTTGGGCACACTGTGCTCCGCTGCCCTGGCTGCAGATCCCCTGTCACCACCTGTACTGGCGTGACTAGAGGGCTCATGGCTTTGCCTTGAGGAGTCAGGGCCTGGCACACTCTCTCCAAAAGAATATGGTGATGCTGAGGGGTTGAAACCCTCTTTCGCTGCTATTTCTGGGAAAACAGTGATTCTGAAACTGCACCCCAGACGTGCAGTGTGAGCTCAGTCCCACGGGAAGTATCTCCCATGGGTCAGACGTACGTCAGCCTGCTGGGAGGACCCAAACACATCCCCTGCATGAAAAACATTTCTGGAACAGGTCCCAGCATCAGGATACCCTCACCCCCCGAGAGAGGGATGTGGTGAGCACATACACTGTCCACTCGCTGTCACTAGAGAAACCCTGCTGGCTCTGCTGTTGGTTTCCAGCACTGTCTTCTGGAGTGAGGTGCAAGGTGCCAACTAACTCTGCAGGGTGCACAGCGATGCCCCAGCTGTCAGCAGGTTCTGCACAGACCTGTCTGGTTGTGCACATCTCAGCACACGCTGCACCAACACACATCCCAGTGTCACACAAGAACTGCACTTCATCTATTTCCAGTCTTGATTCTGAGGTTGATGTTCCAGGCTGTAAGCTCCACTGAGGGGGAACTGCCCTGGGTTTGACAGTTCCAGCCTTGGGGCCACAGCTACAAAGAGATGATAAAGCTCTTGGTTCCAGTAACTCACGTGTATTCCTTACTTCAACAGGGGGGTTGGGCCTGACTTCAGCTGCAGGGGAGACTGAAGCACTTTCCCTGCTCTTCACATTTTTGATGTCAGCAAAACCCTTGGGCTGTTGTCTGCCCTGATGAGCACAGGCCTAAATGAAGTCTTCTCTTCAAGTGTCCCATGAAGAAAACTGTGATGCTAAAGCAGAGCTAAAGAGAGCAATGCACCAGACAACCTCTAGCCTTGGCGTTCACTCAAACACACCTTCCCTGGAGGTAGTGTTCTGCCCGTTAGTGCCCAAATCTCAGTCTGCTCCAGATGGACTGGCACAGTCAAAGGGCTAATGTCACACTGAGTTTGTCAGAGCAGTCTCACGTGGCTGCTCTCAGAACACCGGGGCACAGCCCACTGAAGTTTGAGAACAATTCCCACTGGCACAGCTGAAACACCCGGAGAGGCTGCACCGGAGCCAGTGTTTGAAGGCCCCTTCCCTGGTTTCCCCTTCCCTTAGTGCAACGGTGCTACTCATTGTGTAGAAAAGGGGATGTGTAGGAAAAATAGATTCGATCCAGACTGTAAATCAGTCTGTGTTCCCAGTGTAGCTTTTCATCCAGTCCCATTAAGCCAAACCAATCTGTTTGGCTGTGACAGAAGGCAGGGGAAGGAAGCACGGCCACACTCAAGGAGTGTGATTCCTGGCACTGCAGGGCATGAGGGCCACTTCCAGTGTGGCTATGGAAATAACTGCATTTGGCCATCGTGTCCTTTGGGAGTCACAAGACTGGCGATCCGTGTTTAATTTTTGAGTTTAATGAACATTATTTACCAGCTCCTGAATTCACAATAAGAGCTTTCACAGGGCAGGATATTCACTCCGTACCAAGAATGCATTTCAGATACCTACTGCTCCTGCTGTCAAAGGGCTAGAAGTCATTGTCACTTTCCTCTAGTGGCTCTGGCTTCCTTGCTCTATGACTGGATTTGCTCGGGGAGATTTCCACGCTGTCATCTTCCATATCGTCTTCCTCTTCATCCTCATCTAGGTCAATCTCACTATCCCCCGAATCCTCCTGCAGCAAAGCAAAGTTCATTACCAGTTCAGTTCTCAGGTGGCCACTTTTCTGGCCCAAAACTAAATGATGGCACTGCTGGCTTGTGTGAGACCACCTCCTGCCCTGCACCCTATGCAGTCAGACCCATGGGCAATGGGGAAAGCTGATGGACTGCCAGTGACCCACACTGGGACTTGCTCTGGGGAGCTGCAGCAGATTCGGCAAGAGATTTTGTTCCAGGCCAGACAGCTGTGTTGTTTGCCTTCCAAAATCCTGGAAAGCAGAACACAACTGCCTCACAGAGAGGCACATGGCTCTCCCCAGCAGCTCCCCGCTTTGCTAGACAGTGGCTGCTCCGGTCTATTTATTGCAATCCCCCTTTGCCACTTCACTGAGCTGAAAGAAAGAAACTCCTCGACTTCTGCTGCCTCCATGGCACTGAAAACCCTGCAGGTGTCCAACTTCCCAGGGACACCTGCTGTGAGACCAAGGAATCAAAGGCTACTGGAAGAAATTAATGGGAGGAGAGAAACCCACCTTTGCCTTGGTGATCGTCTTGTGTGTGCCTGGCCATGCTGGGGCAGACCTCCCCTTGGAGAACCAGAATGGAGAGAGCAGTAGAGGCAGAGCAAGGGATAAAAAAGGTAAAAAACATAAAAAGAAACCAGAAAGTAACCAGAATGGGAGCAGAGAATGGGAGCAGAGGAGAAGGCAGCAAAGCCAGGTGCAGCTCAGGCAAGTGGCATTGGCTGGGCATACAGCTCTTGGGTAGGCTGCAGCCTGCTCTTCTCAGCTCTGTAACCTCAAAACTCTCTGAGGGGTTCTAACCAGCTGCACTGGTTTCCTCTCTTGATCTCAGACACCCAGCTGCCTGCAAGGATCCCTGCACAAGCCTTTGACCCCTGCTGCCTGCTAAGATGTTCTATGCAGAGGGCAGAGCTGTGAGACAACCCCAGCAGCTGCAAGTTCAGGACAATAAAAAGCTGAAGGCCTTGGCTTTCCAGGCATGGATATGCTGGGGCTGTACCCACAAGGCGTAGAGGAGAAAGCTGTTAACAGGGAATTGAAACGGAAAAAGGAGCTGCAGAGGATGAGGATGCAAAGATGGCAAGGACACAGTCAGGGACAGTGAGGCTGCGCTATGACTAAGGTCACAACGCCTTCACCCACAGCACTGGCTTTCCTGAACCCACTCAAAAATGAGTCTGGACACCAATGGAATAACTAACTCCCCAGAAAGCAACAAACAGCTTAACCACGTCCAGTCAGGCAAAGAGCTGAAGGGCAGCTCGTCCCTCTCAAGCAAGAGACTTAACTTCCTCCTCACCATTGAGCCTCCAGGCCTTTACGCTTGACAGCAGTAGTACCAAAATGGGCTGTCCAGTGCTTCATGTGCCTCCCACAGCCACGGCAAACAGCTTCTGTCTGTTCTGGCCAACACCAGGAGCTTCCTGCTGTTCCGAACTGCTGCAGAGGTGCATTTTCCTGGCTGCTTCCTTCCTGTTTTAAACCCTCTCCTGAGGAGCCTGTAGTCATGTTGGCTCCACTGACCTCCTGATACAAGCCAGTGCTTTGCTGTGCCCCCAGGGCCTGTGCTGGACTTCTGTGAAGGGATTTCTGAGAATCAGAGTCATGCAGGCTGGAGGGGAGTCCTCTGTTTCAGAGAGGCTGAATTTCTATGTCACAAAGACAGCAAAAGGTAGGGTAGCACTGAGAGAGCTGGATAACCCTTGGGAACACATGGCTTCCTGCTGGGCATAGAGTGGATGCCTGAGCTCCTAGGATGCCCTCCTCGGTCAGACAGGCAGTACTGGGTGCGGGATCTACTGGGCAGCAGGACAGAAAGTCCACAGCCCCACTAGCGGATAACCAGCCAGCATAGATTCAGCTGCAAATTCACAACTGCTACAGCTGATGATGCACAGATCTGGCCGATGCACAGACCTGGCCCGTGCCAGCTAGCACTTCCCAAAACGATACCCTAGTGTCAACAGGGTAACAGGACAGCCCTGCTGCTCCTGGCAGGCACCTTTATGGGATGGTGGAGAGAGCTTACAGCATGGATGTAAACCACATCATAGCAGCTGGCTTCAGCTTCCTAGTACAGCATTGCACTCAGGAGTGCCCAGAGGCGCTGTTCACATGTGCCAAAAGCTGAGCGCCACGGTCAGAACAAAAGCCTGCTGGAGAAACCCATTTAGCCACTGTCTACTCATGGGGTCAACCATACCCAGGAGCCAGGAGCTATGGGGCAGGCTTATCCACAGGGCAGACATCCCGAAGGGCACAGCTCATAGCTCTGCCCTTATATCTGCCCTGTCATTTGGAGCACAGATGCTGTTAGTCTGGACCATAGAGAGGGCTCTGAGTGGAGAGTTTTACAAGAGTGCCAGGGATTTAGATGCACACATCAATCTCCTGCTACACTGCACTGACCCCTCTTCCCAGGAACCCACAACTCCATATTCCTGCAGGGTACATGCTGCAGTGCACACTTCAGGCTGAGGCTAAAGCACAGGGAGCAACAGAAAAGCCAGAACATGTTTGTTGATGCAGATGAGAGAGCAGCCAGCTGGAGGAGAGGAGGAGGGGAAAAGCAGGCCTAAGGCATGAAGATTCAGCAAGTCAGAAGGTGATTCTGTGGCTCAGGAGGGGGCTGTGGTTCTGTATCACTGTCAGAGAAGCTCTACAGGAACATGGGTTACTTACATCTTCCTCGGTGTCTCCGCCATACATTGTTCCCACGACCCGAGCACCAGCTCTACCTGCAAAAGCACAGACAGTCACCATAAAGCCTGTCTCACTGGTAACTGAGGCTGAGGGACCACAACTGATGGAGTTCAGAGTTGCAGAGAACTCAAAACCACTTGTTAAGCCTCAGCACTCAGAAGGCAGCAGTGGGGCTAACAGTACCTCCAGACAAGACAGTGTTTCCAGAGCTGTCTTATGCTGGTGTGGCAGTTCTTGTGGGGCACAAGGCAATGGGCACAGCTGGAATTTCTATCTGAACTGCAGAAGTGGTCAAGCACTGGCACAGAGCTGCCAAGAGGAGCTGTGGAGTCTTGTTGAGTGGATATTCAAGTCTGAAGAGGGAGGTAGTGCTCTCAAGGTTGTAAGGAGCTCACTGAAAAGGGAAAGCTTGCTTTGTTACTAGTGGCTACCCAGTATGAACTGGGGAAGATGGTTTCCTCTAGAAGAAGGGAGCGAAGAAGCCCGTTCTGCAGCTATCAGAAGTCATTCAGTGCCAACAGGACGTCTGTCTAACAGTCCTGTTTATCTCCTCTCATCACTAGTCTTCTCTGCGCCAAGCAGGGATTTTTCTGATCTAGACAAAATCTATTACATTGAAACAAAGCAACTTTAATTCATATCCCCTCAAACCCTTCTGCGCTTGCCAAAGTACAAGAGGCCATGCCCTTTCAACCCCACTGCAGACTGGTCTGGGTTAGTTTAGTTGAGGCTAACTCAAGTAGAAAGTCACCAAAAAACCCCCTTGTGGTGTCCAGGCAGCTAATGTAAAGGATCTTACGTCTTTACAAGACCTCGTGGCGTCCCCTATCCATCTGGTTGCTGATAACACAGGCAGTGGAGGTGTAATTGTAAGAAGATTCCTGGACACAGGATCTCCCTTCAAGCTTTAGAGACTTTCGCTCTAATAAACACAAAACAGGAACCGAGTATAGCTGCTGCTATAGCTGTTGCCTACAGATGGCTCCAAGAGTTAAACAAGAATTTTGCTGCGCAGAGGGATCAGCATAAAGTATTAGATGGGGAATTATCACCTCAAAGGAGACAGAAGCAGGAAACTTCTACAATGGACTGACAGGACAAAGCCGAGAGAGATCCTGAATATAAAAGTTGATCAGGATATTTTCTGTGGATAGCTGATGAAACAAGACAGTTCAAAAATGCCAGGGGAAGAGCTTAGTGAATGCTAATGGGCGTGCAGCATGCTGGGTGCTGGTCTTCCACCAGAGGAAGCAGTAAGGACATTTTATGGGCATCTAACTGCTTATGTCTGGAGAAAGACGAGGATCATGTACTGCCTGGACTTTGATCCCTACATGGGTTTACTCCAGGAGCACCTCTTTGAACCAGTGACTGTGGGACCAGCAATGTTAGGTGCTGCACAAAAGTCCTGGGATGCCCCAGGATGCAGAGGAGCTGGAGCTGCAGGTTGTGCACTGTGCTGCAGGCTGAACAGGAGAGAAAGAGCTTTGTCCACACTGGCAGAAGAGCTTCTGCAACCAAGGCAGGAGCATGATTTTCATGCTCAGACTGCAAACCCCCAAGTTTCTGTGTGGGAGCAGGAGTGGCAGATCTGCATGTGTGTAGGAGACAGGAAGTAGAGGATTCCTCTGTGTAGGGTAAGGGGAGCTGGCAGGTATTGGGTTGTATGTCGACATTTTCTGGGCTCAGCAGTGCTAGTGCTGCACGGTTCTGGCCACAGAGGCTCACGGAGGTTCCAGGTGGGCAAGAGCCCATCATGTTTAGTCACAGACAATATGAATTCTGCCAGGACAGGCTGCACAAAGCTGTAATTAGGTACAATGCTTGTAATGAACAGACTGTAATTGATTACACCTTTGGACTTCATGCATTGCCACAGTTTACAGCCACCATGCCCTCCAAGATTAGCAAAGAACATGCATCCATGATGCCAAGCCTGTGAGCATCTGCCATTTTTCCTCTGTGTGTGACATTTACCACCACACAGACTCGCACAGCTACCTACAATGGACGCTCAGGGCTGGAATGATTTACATCTTCTCACTCAGCAGTGGATGCATGTTAACCCAGTGCCTGACAGCCAGAAGCAATGCTTAGCCTGAGAGTTAGAACAACCAACTGTGGAGAGGAAGGTATATCTGCAGCTGAAGCACTTTGCTCACAGTTTGGACATCTGTACTGTCACCTGGATGAGATTCACCTGGACCTGGAGAGACTGTGAGAATTCTGAGCCTTGGAGATTTATCAGGATTGAGACTGAAATCAGACAACCACCACAATTTGAGAGAGAAGCTACAATGAAGATAATAATGAGGCTTTGGACATTTTCTATCTCCATTCAGCATAGGAGCAGTGTGACAAAACTCCACGTGTCTGTGTCTGTATCTTGTGGGGTTTTCTCTGATCTGTGGTGGGGGGAGTGAATTAAAATGTCTTGGTGCCTTTCTTCCCTGAACTGAGTCAGTTGTTTCACTGCCTGCACATCCATCAGTGGGTTTGTTAAACCCTTCCTCTGTGACTGATGTTCTTGGTTGAAATACAGTCAAGGTCTCTGACTCATGATGTTGGTGGTGACCCAGGTGGGACGTGTGGGGATCCAGATAAGGACCTGCACAACACAACACACTACTGCTATGGCCACTACAAGACTACATTTCCTGCCTCCCAGTGAGCACGGAACTTTGCTGACACAGAACATAGAGCCAGTTCTGTTGGGACTAGAAGCTGAGATGCTGAAAAAAGCTCTGCTGCAATAGCAGCCCCTTTTTGGTGTTTCCAAACACTCGATGGCTTTCCTTTCCTTAGCTCTACGAGCCTGGTAACGCTGTCCAGATGCTCTACCAGGAAACTAAGGTTTTGGCAGACTCTTGTCTGGAGGCTGGGAACCTGCAGACATGCACACAGGGCTGTTGATAATAAGAAGAGCAACTGTACCAGCTTTGTCCCTCTCAGTTGGTTTCCTTGAATGCTGGCAGTCAGAGCCACTGGCTCAAACACTGTTGGCTGTTTTTTCTCTCACACTTGACCCGGAGAGGCAAGAAAGACTAAGCTGACTCTCCAAAATGCTTTTATACAGCTTACCATTGGGCTTGACTTGCTTTGCTAGAGAAGAGCAAAGCACTCCAGGAGCACAGCCACAAGGCTGCACTCTATGCTGCATGTACAAAGGCCCAGGCAGAGGAAAACTGTACTTGGTGAAGTTCACAGGGAAGGGATTTATTTTTAGGAGATCACAGAGAGCTGAACCTCAGTTCTCTGAGGGGCTCCGAAAGCAGGTGCTTGTGTGAAATTTTTCCATGACTTCCTACACCATCAAACAGCTAGAAAGAACCTGAATCCTGTGACAGCAGAGCCAAGCATCTTCTTCCCAGGCCCTTCCTTGTACCTCAGACTCCTCTGTCTGCCACTACCACAGTGCCTGCGAAATGCAGGCCCAGTGGTCTCCTCACTTGTACAGACTTGGAGCAGAGGCAAATGCTGAGGTCCATGAAGAACTGCTGTTAAAAGCCCAGCCAGGTTAGGTGAGATTTAAGTTTTTGTTTTTCAGAGATTTTCAGAGGAGCTCTCGGGTTACTGCAGTCACAAATTGCACACACACACAAGGCCAGTGCCCAGCAGAGCCTCTGCGAAGGCTGTTCACATCTGACTCACCTCTGCACACCCAACATCACATCAGGTCTACAGCTCTACAGACACCAAAACCTATATTGGCCTCTGAAAACATGAGTTGCAGAGCACTGCTGGTACTTCTGAGACTGGGGCCTTGCTCTGCTGGAACTGCTGGTACATCAGGAGGACACTGTCAGTCTCTTGAGTCTGTTGGCAATTCCTCCGTAGCAGCACTTTATCAAGCACAGCATAAAATCACTGAATTGCTCCTATTGGAAGGGACCTCAGTATGGCTTGCAACACGAGGTTTCCTTCTGGTTTGCAGCAACACAAATACCACACACTCAATGCAGCACCGGAGACCCCAGCCACAGTTTGTGAAGGGTTTCTGAACAGGCTGAGTCAGGGGAATTACTTGAGAGCAGTGAGGAGGGAGAGCACATCCTGCACAAAGCCGTGGGGCAGTCAGAGGCAGCTGCCCCTGTGGATGAATGTGAGATAGGCTGCCCTGCGTGCTGATGGCACACTCTGGCTCCTGTGGGGCGGGATGAAAAACAAGCTAGAATTTTATCCTCCAATGGGGTGCATTTTGTTTCCTTGAGAAAACCCCTTTATTTTCCTCTGCTGCATCCAGAGGTGTGATAGTTCTTGCTATGTTAAACAGTGCAGTTCTTCAGATGCAAAGGCTTTATTCCCACACTCGGTACCTGTGTGCCAGCACATCATTACTGCATTGATCCTCTGGGTCAGTTCTGTGAAGGGAAGAGGCTCCAAGAGAGCTGCTCTCTTGCTGTTTGACCTTGGACTGAATGTTTGCTGAAGGACCTTCACATCTGTATAAAGCTGTTGTCTTTACATTAAAGACCAAATGGGGATGAAATTTTTACTGTCAGTATGCTGTGAAATAGTTGTTGTGGTCTGAACAGGACAAACCCAGCCCTTAACACTAAAAGAATTACAGAAGGAGATCTAAGAGCTACAGCATTTGGATAATTGGTTTAGAGGAGCTGAAAGCTCCAGGCAGTGTGGAATAGAGGGTGGTTTACTATAGACAGGCACAGTCCCACAGTTCTGCAAGCACAGATAATTTCTGCTTCACTCAGCAGCAGAACAGGCTGCCCAGAGAAGGGGTTGAGTCTCCAGCCCTGGAGGTGTTTAAAGGTCATTCAGATGTGGTGTTGGGGGATCTGGTTTAGGGGTGAACTTGGCACAGTACAGTTGATGCCTGGACTTGATGATCCTAAGGGTCTTTTCCAACCTGAATGGTTCTATGATTTCCACTGCCTGCCTTCTCCAGGCACAGTGTGCATCATGCCTACCCAGTCAGCCATTGCCACTGCTGGGAAGAGGAATGAACTTGAATTTGTTCATGGTGCCAAAAGGCATTTCAGAGCTCTGGTCTGAATGAGACTGGACAGATGANCAGTTGATGCCTGGACTTGATGATCCTAAGGGTCTTTTCCAACCTGAATGGTTCTATGATTTCCACTGCCTGCCTTCTCCAAGCACAGTGTGCATCATGCCTACCCAGTCAGCCATTGCCACTGCTGGGAAGAGGAATGAACTTGAATTTGTTCATGGTGCCAAAAGGCATTTCAGAGCTCTGGTCTGAATGAGACTGGACAGATGGATCTGCACATGTAAACACAACATCACTTGAACATCTGCCACTTGGCATAGCTTGGATGAAAAAAATCAGCTCTAGTACGAGGGGAAACTGCAAACGTTCTTAGAAAACTAATAATTTACACACTAGGAGATCCTGATGAGGGTTGGAACATTTTGAGAGCAGGAGAGAACATAAGGGAGGTTCCTACATTCTTCCCCAGGCATTTTCTTTCAGCCAATCCTCGCATGGCAACTTCTCCATTTCTCGGATAACGCTCTGCATTCTTCACCCTGATGTCCACCCCATCTAAACGTAAACAGCCATGTGCAAACTACTGGTTTCAGGCAAGAGGTTTCTTTACACTGCAGATGGTGAAGCCATTGCTGGCTCCTGGTCATCCTGCTGGCCTTCAGGAACCCTAGGTCCCTTTCTCCTTTGCTGCTTTCCTACAGGTCAGTCTCCAGCCTATACTCACTGCTAACAAGAACACCAAGGAGAACTGACCTGATTGTCTGGTTTCATTTTGCTTGACTATAGACTAAGAAGAATGCTTCGTTTCCTACCTAAGAGAAACTAAGCAACAATTTTCCTCACATGTTCCTCTTATCAATAAACAAAAAGTTTTCTCCCCTTACAGCTCCTGAGTGCTGAGTGGTGCAACATCCTTGAATGGTATCCGGATGTTCTGGTTTGAAAATCTGCCAAATTTTCAGGTGTTGGATTTTGTGCTTTTACACTGAAAGTGCATTTTATTTCAAAACCAGAGACAGCTGTCCCATCAGTCCCCTGTGGCAGTGACCTGACCCCAGGGGTGGATTGGTGGAAAGAGACTATAAAAGGGAGTAAACTTCTGGATAGTCCTTCTTCTTCTGTCCCTTGGCAGACAGAGAGCTTACTGGGGTGGTGAGACCACAGCCCCCTTGGGAGGGGGGTCAGGATCTGGCTGTAAAGTTGGCTGCGGGCCAACCCTGGCCCCCCTTCTTGGAGGGCTGGAACACTGAGTGAGCAGCCACAGCCAACTCTTCACTGTTCTTGCAACTGGATTGTCTTCGAAGACACCACGAAGGTAATGAGCTCTCAAACCTTCCCCTCCTTCATAGCTGTAACCATTTAGGAGAAGGAAAAAGAGAGAGAGACAGAGAGAGAAAGAGAGGCCCTGAAGCAGGCCCTGTTACCACAACAGACATGACCCCATGTGACCAGCACCATGTTGCCTCTGTCCTCACCACAGGCTTGGCCCTACATGATCAGGGCCATGGGACTGACACAGGTCCTGTATCTCAGCTCTGTCACTGAGAGACTGGGAAAGAGGTCCTGAGGTGAGCTTCTGCAGGTTTCTACTACTTGCCCTGAAGTTTTGTGCTAAAAGAGCAGATGGGACTGATCTATTAAACCGTTGGCAAAGAGAAAGACTGGGGTTCTCAAGTGTCTGTTCCTGCATCTGAGATGCTGTGGCAGCCTTAAGATCACGACTAGGATCTGCTCGCAACAGTCATGTTGTGAAGAATCCCCAAGGCGAGAAGGGAGAAGCAAGTCTGAGACATACAGGGGAAGCTTGTGTCTGCAACAGGACCAGAAAAGGGACTTTGCCACACGCATCATGACAGAAGAGGACCTCAGGAGCCCTACTGAGTTCTGCAGATGAAGGGAATGGCTGAAGTTCCCTCTCTGATTAGAGTGTATTTTTCTCCAGTGCTCTCATCTGAAGCCAAAACCTGATATGTTAAGCTGTCTCCCATTTCTCAGAGAGTGTGTAATGGCATTGGGATGCAGTTTGTGTCTTTTGTTCTTTTTGGGTTTTTTTCNCGCATCATGACAGAAGAGGACCTCAGGAGCCCTACTGAGTTCTGCAGATGAAGGGAATGGCTGAAGTTCCCTCTCTGATTAGAGTGTATTTTTCTCCAGTGCTCTCATCTGAAGCCAAAACCTGATATGTTAAGCTGTCTCCCATTTCTCAGAGAGTGTGTAATGGCATTGGGATGCAGTTTGTGTCTTTTGTTCTTTTTGGGTTTTTTTACTTATTTAGAGGTTTTTTTCTTTTCTTCTTGGTTGTGGGTTCAATAAATTCGTTCTTTTTAGCACAGCTGTTTCATCATCTGTTGAAGTCTCAGCAAGAGCTGGTTGGTGTGTTTGGACTGCTGGCACCAACCCAGAACCAATCTAGACCTTCATCTGAACCCAGGACACAGGGTCTCCTTATCTTTAAAGTTACTCAGATAATTCTAGCAAATCCTTCTGAGTGAAGGCAGCTCAAGAAATGATAAGGTACCTTGCAGTAGTGTTTCTGTGGTTGTGCGCTGATTCACCATTGGCCTGTGCTCCACTTCACTGTCAGATCCTTCATCCTCTTGAATCTCTACATCAGAATCATCGCTATCTGGTTAAAACAAAAACAGTTAGTAAATATCACCCAACCAATCCACAATTCAGCACTGACATCAGATGCAAGACATGCTACACATCTCAACCATTGTTCCAGAGCAGGATTAAATAAAAATGCAGTCACAGACAGAGCACTGGCTCTGCTCATGAGCCAACATCAGCATCTTATGGAAGGTATCCTCTTACACAACTCTCCCAGGACAGTCTTGAGGCTGTACCATGACAGTGCTGCTCTAACTGTGCTCTTTGCATATGAAGCTCATGTATGGCCATAAGGTGCTATTTCAGCAGCTGATAGACTAAAGTCTTTTATCAGTGTTTGGAAAGTGTGGGCCTGGTAACACCCACACTAGGACTAGTAACCTAGTCCTTTACTCTGGTAAAATTCCATCGGTGTACCAGCTCCTCAGCAGCCACCATCTGACTAATTGCTCACTCACGTGGAGATGACAGGGTGATTCTGTGATTCTATGCCTCTCACTCCACCTGCGGATCCTACAGCTAAGAGCTGATGCTCTGTGGTAGCAGACATGCTGTGAGAAGCCCAAGAGTACCTTGTGTAAGGTCAGTGCCCAGCACACCAAATCTAGCTGTGAATTACTTAGCAGGCAGGCAGTTCTTTCCCAGGTACATGTATTGACACATGTGTCTGAGCTGAAAACACAAAGAACTACTTTCATTATGATTAGGAACAAGCTGACATGGCTTTGCAATATTTAATTATTGATGATAGATAAAAATTGGACATTTTCCCATAATATTTTGCATAGCAGTAAGTAACTTAATGCCAAACTATAATGGCAAGGGATGTGGTGGATACCCTGGTAAGATTACGAGGCTCCAGCAATGCTCATACTGTAATTTCTATCTGCCTAATGAGACAGATGCAACCACTCTCACTGCTGCTGCTAACATGCCTTTATTCTTATCTTGTGCTTTTTTTCTTTCCTTTTTGAGGAGCAGCCATTCCTCTTCCCTCCCAGGTGCTGTGATTTGTGCTTCTGTCTCACAGTTCTAACACACTAAATAAATTCCTCTTGGGATGAAGCAGGAGTGAGAAGACAGAAATAAACAGGGATGACTCTGTCACCCTCCTGCTGCACATATGGCTTTTCCCACCTACCCATACCAATGGATACGGGGTCTTCTGGACCACGTGAATCCCCCCAGCAACCCACAGTGCATTCTGAGTGCTCCAGCCACTTCTGACCCATCCCAGCTTGCTAAAAGGAAGCTAATTTCATCAGATAATTCTCCATAGTATCTTTCTGTGGAAAAGTTGAACTCACTGCAGGAAGTAGAAGTTGCAGTAGAAGTTCTACCTAAAGTGGAGAGAGTCAGTGACTGTAGGGCTGAAGCTGCTGCTTTATGGATCCCAGGGACATAGAAGCAGAGCTTATTGCTGAAAATTTATGTAAATACACAGGACAAAGGAAAGCTGAGTAAAGCTTCTTAGCAGGATTAAGCAGTAAACCAGGCCAATGTTGCATGTGCCACATCCTAGCCAAGGCACTACAGAGTTCCACTGTCCTACAGCCCTGACTGGACATGCCCAGTGTGCCCAACTTCCAAGAAAATCTCAGTATTCACAAAAAGTGACCGTTCAGAAAGGAGTGTCAAACAACAGACGCAAGGTCATGTTGGTGAAAAGTTTGGAAAGGTTTGGAAAGCACTCCCTATGAGGAGTGACTGAGGGAGCTGGGGCTGTTTAGTCTCGGGAAAAGGAGGCTGAGGGCAGATCTTACTGCTCTTTACAACTACCTGGCAGGAAGGTGTAGTGAGGGTGGGTATGGTCTCTTCTCACTGATCACAAGTGACAGGAACCGGGGAAATGGCCTCAAGTTGCACCAGGAGGGATTTAGGTTGGATATCAGGAAAAGGTTCTTTACAGTGAGGGTTGGCAAGAACCGGAACAGGCTGCCCAGGGAGACAGTTGAGTCATCATCCCTGTAAGCGTTTAAAAATTGTTGGGATATGGTGCTGGGGGACATTTAGGTTGGACATTAGGAAACAATTCTTTCCTGTGAGGGTGGTGAGGTGCTGGAACAGGTTGCCCAAGGAAGTGGTGGCTGCCCCATCCAGTGTTCAAGGCCAGGCTGGATGGGGCCTTGAGTAACTTGATCTAGAGAAGGTGTCCCTGCCTCTGCAGGAGGGTTGGAACTGGACGCTCTTTGAGGTCTCTTCCAGCCCTGGCCACTGTGTGATTCTATGACATGGTTCAGCAATGGGTTATTAGAGATAGAGTAGTAGGGTTAGGTTGAGGCTGGATTTGATGATCTTGGAGGTCTTTTCCAACCTAACGAATTCAGTGAATTCTGTGAACACTGCAGAGCAGAAATGACAGCACTTCAGTTACAGCAAGAAAAGGAACAGTCTGTGGGGGAAACATAGATTTTTCTTAGAATCAGCATAAAGCACTGAACATAATCAAGCATGTTACTGCTGCAAATGCCCCTGTACTAGTACACAGAGTTCGGAACACATGCTAATAGAGTTAGCTTATGAGGTTTGCATGGGTTTATGTGATGATTATTTGACTTTTCACAACAAACTGCTATTCAGCAATCCAAATATAGGCCAGTGCTGGCAGCTTACTGAAGCTCAAGGCTTTTTTAACAAGGTCCTGTGATTTTTATGATAAAAAGGTCATCAATGGAGTGATCCTATAAACTGTGTTTGGCCCATCTTCCCACCACCGTGATTTATTCCATGGCAAAGCACAAGACTACCTGAGAGAGAACATACCAAGAGGGTCAACTGCACTTGTCTTACATTTCAACATTTCCATTTCATAGAGCTAGGGCAACTAAACTAATTTCACATAAAGCTGTTCAGCTGCAGATAGAACCTTCTGGCTACACTGCTCTCCAAAGATGTTCTGTTTGCTTCAGAAAGCAACAGACCAGACACCTGATAGTACTAAATGATTTAAGTTTTGTTCATTTGCAGTGCTTGAAGAAAAACCAGCATGATTTAATACCTTACCTGTGATTTCAATACAGACTGTAGAGATACTCAAGGAAATGGATTCAATTGTAAAGTGAGAAGGTGCTGCGGTGAGGATGATGAGCTTAGAGGACACTGCTCATTGACATGCTCTGCAATTCCACAGTGAGACACCAGTGCAGTTCAGAATGTTCTGGTTCATAATAAAAACCATTGCTTTGAAAACATGGACACTGGCTCTGCAGCAACTCCTGGATTCAGCAGGATGCTGATTTTATAGAGCAAACCTCATGAGAAAAATCAGCAGGGCAAAGGGCAGCCACTTGATCTAAATTAAAATCTACTTAATAAATAACATGAAATTACAGAACAAGAGAGAAAAAAAAGGTGTGTGGGGGTGATGCTTGGAATTTTTATATAGAATCACAGAATCATCAAGGTGGGAAAAGACTTTCAAGATCATCAAGTCCAACCGTCTGCCTTACAACCCCCAACCAGTGTCCCTTTTTCTTTAACACCCTGTCTGTCTGGTTGTTGAAACGCTTCAGGAACGGTGCCTCTGGCCCCTCCCTGGGCAGCCTGTTCCAAGACCTCCCCGCTCTTTCTGGGAAGATATTTTCCAAAGATCCAGTCTGACTCCCCTGGCACAACCTGATCCCACTTCCTCTTGTCCTATCACTAGTCCCTAGGGAGAAGACACCAACACCCGTCTCACTCCAATCTCCCCTCAGGTAGCTATAGAGAGGTCTCCCCACAGATTCCTCTTCTCCAGGCTGAGCAGTCCCAGCTCCTTCAGTCTCTCCTCACCAGAACTGTTCTCCAGTTCCCTAATCAGCCCAGTTGCCCTTCTCTGCCCCCTCTCCAGCACCTCCATGTCCTTCCTGTACTGCAGTGCCCAAACTGATCCCAGTACTCGAGATGCAGCCTCACCAGGGTGAGTATAGGGGCAGGATCATCTCCTTTGTCCTGCTGGCCACAGCAGTGCTCATGCAAGCCAAGTTGCCACTGGTGTTCTTGGACACCTGGGCACACTGCTGGATCCTGTTCAGCCGCTGTTAACCAACACCCCCAGATCCCTCTCTGTCTGACAGCTCTCCAGCCACTGTTCCTCAAGCCTGTGGCTGCTGGAGGTCTGCCCAAGTGCAGAACCTGACACCTGACCTCACCGAACCTTGGCCTCAGCCCCTCGACCCAGCCTGTCCAGATCCCTCTGCAGGGCATCCCTACTCTCCTGCAGATCAACACTTCATTCCAACTCAGTGTCATGTGCAAACTGACTGGGTGCCCTCTGTCCCCTTATCCAAACCATCAATAAAGATGATTGAAGAGGGTGTCAAAAGCCACTAAACAGTCCTGGTTCTAGCAAATCCATGTTCTTTGTCACCCAACTGGAAAGCGTTGAGCTGTGCATCAGCCTGATCACTCAGAACCTCGCTGCTCTGCAGTTTGTACAGGAACAAATGCTCTGATACACACATTTCAGTTGGGAACATCATCTGTCCTTAGCACAAACCTGAGATGCTTCATTGGATTTCTAGAGAAAAATTCATCGTGGTGCTGAGAGCTACTGAGGAAGATCCAGGCACTTAAGGCTTCTTCTAATTTCAGCAGAAAGCTTGGCCATACAGACTCTTGTGCACTACATCTGTGCAGTCCCAGACCAAGCAATCCCAGCCAGATAGTTGTGGTTGAAGTGCTCTTTCATACCTTGCCTGGCCATTTTAAAATGGTCTGCGACTGCACTGTCCAAACTCACGTATTTATCAGCAAGGCTTGAGAGAGGCGATTGTTCCCCTATACTCAGCACTAGTGAGGCCACACCTTGAGTATACTGTGTTCAGTTTTGAGCACCTCAGTACAAGAGAGGCATCAAGGTGCTGGAGTGAGTGCAGAGGAGGGCAACAAAGCTGGTGAAGGGTCTGGAAATAGATCTTATGAGGAGCAACTGAGGGAACTGGGACTGTTTAGTTTGTGGAAGAGGAGGCTAAGGAGAGACCTCTTCACTCTCTACAGCTACCTGAAAGGACATTGTAGAGAGCTTGGTGCTGACCTCTTCTCTCAGGTAGTTACCAACAGAACCAGAGGGAAGGGCTTGAAGCTGCAACAGGGGAGGTCTGGATTGGACATCAAGAAAAAGTTCTTCATGGAAAGATTGGTCGAACACTGGAACAGGCTGCCCTCAGAGGGGCTTGAGTCACTACCCCTGGAGTTACTTAGATGGGGTGTTAGGGGATATAGTCTAGGGGTGAACTTGCAGAGTAGGGTTAATTGTTGGACTCCATGATTCAAAGGGTCTTTTCCAATCTGAAGGATTCTGTGATTAACTGCTGCCCAAAGAAACAGTAGGTCTATATCTCTTGAAATAATTAAAAATATCTCTCAGTGCCAAGCTGCAAGACGACTGGAGGTCGTCATCTTGGCACAGGAGTAGGTAGTTATTTTGTAGCCCATTTTATAGAGAGTTCATATTCAGTGACCGTAACTATTTCTAATGATCTTAAAAGCCAATAATCCATCAAAGTGCTATTAAATTGGAGCATGAATTTGCAATTATTTAACAAGCAAACCACACGACTACTGTGGACAAGTTCCAAGTGTGTTACAAAGTGATGGATGGTCTGAGCATCTTGCTGGTGACAGCACTGAGCATTAGCAATATCATCCCGGCATCTCATCCAGCCTTCTGGGAAATACCAGGTGATGTGCTGCTACCCTTCAAACACTGCAATTGCTGCAGATTATCTGCTGTGAAATTTTAAAGCATCAATTCTGGAGGAGAAATGGTCCAAGATATTGTGTGGTGCCATGCTGCAGCAGTGCCTCATGATTTGCTGTGAAAACACACCTATTTGCCCTGTTTAACTGAGCAAGACGAGAGAGCAAAGCACATTTTGTTTGGCCACCACAAAAGAAAGAGCTCAGCAAGTAGAACCGGCTGAGGAAAAGCTCTGGTTGCTTATTGAGCAGAAGTGAAGTTCTCCAGGAACACCAGTTAATCCTCTTGCTGTCACTGAGCTATGCTAAAGTTGCATACTTCAGTCTGCTGGGTAGCACTAGGCCTACAGACCCTGCAGGATACAGACTGGGCTGACTGGAGTTGTGCAGTAAAGACTTTTACAAACAGGAATCAAATCCTGGGCATAGAGTTACCCCAAAGGAATAAGTTTTCAAAACTTTAAGAGTTTTTTTTTATACTTTACAAACAAAATATTTGACTATAGTTTATACAATCTGCTTTTAAATAGGCAAAGAAATTCAAAGAACGCAAGAAAGCAAGTACAAAATGTGTGAAACAGCATATAAAGAACTGAGAAAGTCAGATCTGCAAATGTAAGCTGGGGAGTCTGAAAAATATATTTCAGCCTGGAAACATTTGCACTTGGGACATTTTGCTCAGCAAACTTGTCTTTACTACCTTGGATGAACCTGTAAAAACCATCTGCAAGGTCTGCTCAGGGCAGTTTTCTGCGCAGCCCTCTCCTACCCAATAGTTCTGTCAACAGCCCTCACATCACTGACTTGAGCTCTCCTGAGAGTGACTCTGCCAATAGCCACAAGGAAACCCAACTCCAAGTAGCAAGTCAATTAGCACTTGATCCTCACAGCAGCCTTGGATGTGGCACAAGAGCACCACACAGGGTGAGAAACACCACAGCACACGGTGTGACAAAAAACACAGCATGGGCTAGTTTCTCTAAGATTACAAAATACCAGCAATTTCCTTAGTGCTCATCATAGAAAATGTCTCCAGATGGTTGCAATTCTTCCCCGTGTATATGTTCATCATGCAGGTAATACTTAATCTTCATCTAGAGTTCAACACTTTTATGTGACTTAAGAACAGTTTCTCATATAACTTGCTGCTAGCTTTTCTTTATTTCAGTGCAGTGCTTTATATGGGGATGCTCTGTCAGAAATGCAGGATGTGCACTGTGCACTAACAACAAGAAAAAAGACCCAGGCTGGTTCTGAATTATACTAAGCATTTTCACAAACTTCATGCAAATACCATGACATCCCCATGGGCTTCCTGGGCACAAACCTGTACAATTCCACTACAGAATCACAGAATGACTGAGGCTGGAAAAGCCCTCTGAACTCATCCAGCCCAGCCCAGGACCCAACATCACCACATCGGCCAGACCAGGGCACTAAGGGCCACAGCCAGGCTGTCCTTCAGCACCTCCAGGGATGGGGACTCCCCCACTGCCCTGGGCAGTCCATTCCAGGCTCTGATTCCCTTTCCATGAGGAAAGGCTTCCTAACATCCAGCCTAACCCTCCCCTGGCAACTTCAGGCCTTGGCTTTTCATCCTGGCACTGGTTACCTCCCTTCAGGGAGCTGGAGTCTCCTGTTCTCCAGGCTAAACAACCCCAGCTCCCTCAGCCTCTTCTCATCAGACTTTCCCTCCAGTCCCTTCCCCAGCCTTGTTGCTCCTCTGGACCCATTCCAGCCTCTCAATCTCTTTCTTGAAGTAAGGGGTCCAGAACTGCCCCCAGTACTTGAGGAGAGGCCTCACCAGTGCCCAGTACAGGGGGAGAATTACATCCCTGGTCCTGCTGGCCACGCTACTGCTGATTCAAGCCAGGATGCCATTGGTCGTCTGGGCCACCTGAGCACCCTACTTGCTCCTGTTTGGCCGTTTGTCAGCCAGTACTGCCAGGTTCCTCTCTGCCAGGCTGCTCTCCAGCCACTCATCCCTTAGTCTGTAGCTGCAGAGGGATGCCAAAGTATAGGACTTCATCTTGAATCTCCTACTGTTGGCCTGACCAGGTCCTGCTGTCCACACTACATTGTAAACAAAATTCTTTTAGGTTTCCGGGGTGTTAGCTCAGCCTGAAACTCAGCTGAAAGCTGTTCAGAATTCCTGATGCTTCTGCCGCAGAGAATTGAACTGTTCATTTGCAGCCTCCTACCAAATGAGCAGGAGATAAGGTCAAAGGATGCCGACATAGAGCTGCATTGATTACAAGTATGCACAAAGGTAGGAGTGCTCGCTGGGCAGAGTGGGGGCTGGCTTGTACCACTTAATGGTAACACATCCATCACCAGGCTCCAGGCTGAGCTGCTGGAAGACACTCATTAAATGTTTTGCAGCTCTGAGAGGGCCAAGTGTTAGATAACTGTCCCTTTCCTTGCAGGAGGCACTGCCCCTGCTACCTCTGTATGTAGGGAACCACTACAACTGTGCAAACTCACTTCAGCACCCCAGACCCCTGAGATTTCGCCAGAGCCTCAGGATAGTAGGAGACATGAGGCCAGCCTGACCACCTTCCACTGCGTGGAGCAGCAGCAAGGTGCAAAAGCTAATCCCTCCATCTCCAGAACCTGCTGCATGAGCCAGACCAAGAGCAGGGTCTGCTTTAACACAACTTGTTTGTTGGGTTGAAGGCCCAGACAATAAAGTCCTACATGTTTTGACCAAATGAAGACAGAAGACAGCTTAGCATAAAAGCACTTGGCAACTAACCTTGGGGTAAGCAAAGCAGCTCAGCGAGCTGTTCCAATTCTGTTGCTGGCTCTTGTTTCCTCTCGTGCAGAAAATGTCTTTTTCTTGGGACTAGGATCCTGGGATTAAGATAACTGTGCTCTAAACACTCTCTTATGTATGACACCAACCTCTCCATTCACACCAAAGCAATCTGTTGGTTTTGAATTGCGTGAAGGGCATCATTTAACTAATAACGTGAGCAGAGTGGGATCTCACCTAAGGGGAAAGCGCAGCCTTGTCCCTGATCATCAGCAAACGGTGGGCTCATGAAGCTTTACAACATCCAAGAGATTAATCTTAGAGCATGCAGGAATCAGCCATGTGTGTGCTCGTTACTGAGGAAACCACCTTCAAGAGCCAGATTTCTTGTCTCTGCTCCCCTGCAGAACCCCATGCCGTGGGCAGGTAAAGGCCAGCTAAAGCTGACAAAAATGACCCTGTTTTGCAAGGCTGTGGGACAGTCGATGAGCTGGCCCTGAAAACCAGGATCCTGGAGTTCTTACTGCTATAATAAAGATTCGTTATGACAATTAAGTTATTGAATGAAGATGCACTGTGTTAATATTTTTAGGTCATTAAAAGTCACAATCATCTGTTAGGTGGCAGTTAAAGGGACTGACTAAAGGGCAGACTTCCTGTTATTTCAGAGAAGCAAAATGATGGAATAGCTTTCCACAGTCAAGGAGAGAACAGATCAGCAAACACTCATGTTATACCTCATACTACACAGTACTGATAGTATTTATGTGCCCTGGAAACTGTCAGACAGCAGTTTTTCACACAAGTAAATCCTTGAAACAATTCAACATGCTTGTAATTTATCTTATCAATCCTTTGTTTCCTCTAACCTGTCTTCACCTTTTGCTGCACTGACATGAGGAGATGAGATTGATGATGGGCCAAAAAGAGTGAATTTTCTCTTTCTTGAGCTTGCTCTGCCAGGAAACAAACTATGAAGCACAACTTTTATGGTCTTTCATCAACTCCCCCTCTCATCCCGAGAGTTCATTTTTCTTCTGCTTCCTCCATGATCGTATTTTTACCATATTAAAATGCACATACTGCAATATTAATTTTACAGGGGTAATTAATGAGGAAGCTCTTGCTGACATTTGGCTCAAAAGGAGCAAAGTCTGGTTTGTTAGCTCTCTATGAAGACTCAAGGGATTATTATTCCCTTCTGATCCCCAGCTAGAACTCTAATTATTTAGGAGTAAGTTAAGAAACAAGAAAGACCCCCAATTCTAATTGCATTCCCGTTTTGCAGTGCCCCAGGTTAGGAACATCCTAAAAACAGAAAGGCAGCCAGGTCTCAAGGGGTCTCAGATAGAATATATAAGGCAAGAGAAGACAGCCTGGAGAAACACAAGGGTTTATTGAATCTCTATGGAAGTACCAAAAGCAGAAAAAGACCAAGCAGGTGACACAAACACAAACAGAAACTCTGTCATAATGACACACACTCTGAGAAAAAGAAATGGTCAAAGCATTCTGTGGTGGTCTTTGGCTTCAGGTCAGGTCCCCTGGAGAGAGGGACACAATGTGCTCTTGTGGCCAAGAGGGCCAACAGCATCCTGGGATGTATCAGAAGTGGGGTGGTTAGCAGATCGAGGGAGGTTCTTCTCCCCCTCCACTCTGCACTGGTGAGGCCACATCTGGAGTATTGTGTCCAGTTCTGGGCCCCTCAGTTCAAGAAGGACCCAGAGCTGCTGGATGGTGTCCAGCGTAGAGCAACGAAGATAAAGGAAGTAGAACAGCTCCCTTATGAAGAAAGGCTGAGGGAGCTGAGTGTCTTGAGCTTGGAGAAGAGGAGGCTGAGGGGTGACCTCATTCATGTCTATAAATGTGTGAGTGGTGGGTGTCAGGAGGCTGGAGCCAGGCTCTTCTTAAGGTCACCTGGTGATAGGACAAGGGGCAATGGGTGCAAGCTGGAACATATTATGTTCCATATGAATATCAGAAGGAACTTCTTCCAGTGAGGCTGATGGAGCATTGGAACAGGCTGCCCAGGGGGTTTCTGAAGTCTCCTTCTCTGGAGAAGGACAAGGGGCAATGGGTGTAAGGTGAAACACAGGAGATTCCATATAAATATCAGAAGGAACTTCTTCACTGTGAGGATAATGGAGCACTGGAACAGGGTGCCCAGGGGAGTTGTGGAGTCTCCTTCTCTGGAGATGTTCAAGACCTGCCTGGATGTGTTCCTGCGCAACTTGGACTAGGTGATCCTGCTGTGGCAGGGGGATTGGACTGGATGATCCTTTGAGGTCCCTTCCAATCCCTAATGATTCTATGACACACACAGCACAGTACAGCAGCAACAGCAAGGGGGAACCCACTCCTAGGACACTTCAACCCCAAATTTCCCAACATTCTGCCAAAGGTTTAAGAGTGACAAACCTTTAGCTACTTGTGTGGTCAGTTCTGCCAAGCTGAAACAGCAAACGCCCTTCCGGGCTCCATACTCCTGCTAACTCGAGCATAGACAGTCTGCTTCTTAGTGGCAAGCTGTGACAAGGCTTCTCTTCCTGCTGTTCTGTAAATCATGACAGCATTGGCTGCATGACCCAGCCACGTGGCAAGAGCATAACGGCAGCCACAGCAGCAAACTAGCAGGGACTTGGCTCTGTCCTTCAGGGTCTTGGGCTTTTAGGACTATTTTGTCTCTCTGTTAGCTCACCACTCCAGTGTTTCCAGGCTTACAATGATCAATGTAACTGGTCCACTCCATGCAGGGAGGTATCAGCATTGGCGGTTTCTCTTTGTGCCTGCCTGCTTCACTGTGCAGGTGGGGAAGGGATTTCTGGCGGCCTGGCAGACAGGGGATAGGGCGTCCTGTCACCACTCTCTGGCCTCCCTCCACTGCACCAAGCTCCAGGCAGGGAGTGGGCTCTTGCTTGCAGCACTGCAGCCGTGGCAACTGGGATGGGCTGCGGCCCCAGGTGGGGCCACTCGGGTGCTCTGCAGGGCTCCACAGACAGAAAGGGAGAGAACTGAACCCAGTGCAGCACTCCTGAGCAGTATCTTTTATTGGGGTGCAGGACAAACAGGAACCCTCCCTGCACACCTCCTCTAAACCACTCACTAACTCACAGTCACAGCCCCCCGTGGAAATCCTGTTTCCCTGGCTCCAGGTTTCCCTTTGTCCACCCAATGGGTCATACAGTTCTTAATGGCCCCAGCTTCTCTAAGCCACGGAGAAGCCATCTGGGGTGGGGTGGGGTCTTTCTGCTTCCTCCACAGTCTAAAACCAAACAAAACATATTTTATTTTGGGAATACAAGGAAAGAAGGGATGATACCAAAACCTGTTTTTCCTAACACAGAACATGAGGGTACACTGAAATCAGGCAAATGCGAGCAGGCAAACCCAGATTCTGCTTTGAAGATCAGTGGCACTAAAGTGTTTCAAGCTAAGAGTTTTTAATCTATGACAGGTATGATCTCATAAACACATCCCAAACAGCACATAAGCCAAAATCATTCCACATGATGTAGTAGGACTGAAACAACACCCCAGCTGTGCAGGCCACACCAGCCTATGTGTAGCATGAGGCAGCCAGTGCCACCAACCACTCACCTATGGGCCAGCATTTTGCTAACCAAGTTCACCAAGCAATTTCTCATCAGCAATCTACCACGCTGGTACAAGTGCTGTGACCATGGTGAGCCCATCATAGGAGTAAAATGAATTGAACTGTTTGAACGTGTCCAGAGGAGGACCATGAGGATAACTGGAGGGCTGGAGCAGCTCTCCTACAGGGACAGGCTGAGAGAGTTGTGGTTGTTCAGCCTGGAGAAGGGGAGGGAGATCTTAAAGTGGCCTTCCAGTACCTGAAGGGGGCTACAGGAAAGCTGGAGAGGCACTACTTACAAGGGCTTGTACCTCTAGAACCAGGGGTAATGGTTTCAAGCTAGAAGAGGGGAGGTTTAGGTGGGAAGACAGAAGGAAATTCTTCACGATGAGGGTGGTGAGACACCGGAACAGGTTGCCCAGGGAGGTTGAGGATGCCCCCTCC
>VZRI01001976.1:42540-89095 GCA_013397515.1 Upupa epops
TGCAACTTGAGGCCATATCCTCTTGTCCTATCATTAGTAATTTGGGAAAAGAGACCAGCACCAGCCTTGCTACAACCTCCTTTTAAGCAGCGGTAGAGAGCAGTAAGCAGTAAGGTCTCTTCTCAGCCTCCTCTTCTCTAGACTCAATAACCTCAGTTCTCTCAGCCCTCCTCACAGGGCCTGCTCTTCAGACCTCTCCCCAGCCTCGTTGCCCTTCTCTGGCCTCACTCCAGCACCTAAACGCCCTTCTGATACTGTCGGGCCCAAAACTGGACCCAGTACTCAAGGTGTGGTCTCACAAGTGGAGAGTTCAGGGTCTCCTCCCTTAAGCTTCAAGTCTGCTCACTGCATTGCACAGCATGTTTACTGGGTGCAGGAGATGACTGTGTTCATCCCTCAGCCTGGCAGATAAAATTTACCAGGAAGAGGAGGAAAAGCATCATCTCACAGAAGCTGGCTTCCCTCTTGCACTGTTGTTCTTTCAAAGCTGTTATCATGCCACTTCTAATGCTCTGTCCTCTACCCCATGACTCTCCCAATGCATGCTGTAAGTGGATGTTTACTCCTGAAGTAGGTGACACTTAACAATTTCTCTGCTAATACATGCAGTGAAGGAATCCCACTTACTTCCACTCTTAAGCAGGTGCTGTTCCTCCTCCTTCAGCCTGTTCTGCATAAGACGCAGCATGTTTGATGCTTCCTGTAATTGGTGAGAAGAACACCATTAGAAAGGCTGCCACATGGTCCTGGCAAGTAGCTAACTGCATGGTCCTGTGGCAACAGCTCAGGGCACTCAGGGGCAGAATAAGAACAGAATATCTCAGCCTGAAAATATGAAACACGGAAGCTCCTAGCTCCTTTGCCCATGAGGGTCAGCACACAGATCATACAGCTGGGTACAAGAGTGTCCAGAAGTGAGCCTGGAAGATCCCTTATCACTCAGGAAATAAGTTCACCCCAGAAAGGAAGCAGCAACCTGTGGAAAGCAGTTCTCTGGGAGGTGTTTGCAAACACAGAACACCAGGGACAGCTTCTGACATGACTGCAGCTTCATAATACACAAACCAAACCAGAGTAAACTCACACATTTCCACAGATGCTGACAAAATTGGGGCAAAAAAAACCCTGCAAAGGAGCTGGAGAAGCACAGTCATGTACAAAGGAGAATCATGACAGGCTGCAAAGGTGATGAGTGGATTTTCTTTCTCAATCATAGCAGAATGCTAGATGAAAACATGTGGAGAAACTCTTGTAATGACAGGATGGTAAAGTTGTGACAGTGCAGTTCAGAACAAATGGGAAAAAGGTTGTAGAACTGTGGTTGCTGTGCTGAAGAAGAGAAGTAAATTGCTGGTCTCAACCCACTGATACAGAGGCCAAGTGCAGTGGAGATGAAGAGACTCAGGGGGGACCTTGTCTCTCTCTACAACTCCTCGAAGGGAGGGTGTAGTCATGTGGGGGTCAGGCTCTTCTCCCAGGCAACCAGCACCAGGATGAGATGGTAGGGCCTGAAGCTGCCAGGGAAGGGTTAGGCTGGATGTTAGGAAGCCCTTCCTCAGGGAAAGGGTGCTCAGAGCCTGGACTGGACTGCCCAGAGTAGTGGTGGAGTCCCCATCCCTGGAGGTGTTGAAGGACAGCCTGGCTGTGGCTCTTAGTGCCCTGGTCTGGCTGCTGTGGTGATGTTAGGTCCTAGGCTGGGCTGGATGAGCTCAGAGGGCTTTTCCAGCCCCAATCGTTCAGCAGTTTGGTGTTTCTGTAAATGTTATCCAAATGCCCACAAGGGCTTAGAAAACCTGTGTCTTGCAGTCAAGACTTGTCCCTTGAGTAAGGGACACAGCAGCCCAGAAGGGAAGACGGAAGCTGATCCTAGCGGATCAGCAGCAGTTCAGTCACTGCGATCTTCTAGGACACGTGCACTTGCAGAAGGGCAGAGAACAGGGAAACTGCAAGGAAACAGTAGTTCTCAGGGAAGTGCTAAGAATTAAAGTTGACACATGGATGATTCCTTTCTCTGCTGTGAAACTGCAATGGAAGCAGATACCCAGCTGTTGTGAAAGATGCAGGACAGTTTGAGAAACCTTCCTTCTGGCTTTGGCACAAGACTCATCTGAACTTGGACAAAACCCAACAAGCTGGATTACAACAGGTGTCTGCTTGAAGTGCTGAGATCTGAGGTTGACACATGGATGATTCTTTTTTTTCTGCTGGGAGATTCTGATGGGTTCTTGTCGGGGATGTGGAGAGAAACAATTCCCCTTGGCTTTTCACTTAGTGCTCCGCTGACCTTGAGCAAGACTGCTGGGTTGGATGGCAGCAGGTGTCTACTTCAAAGGGATGTTACTGGTGCAGCACCACAGTATAAAAGTGAGGCTGTTTGCAAAGAGACCCTGAGGTGAAAGGCTGTGCCATTTCTCTGTGGAACTCTCTCCCTCTCTGCCTGTAGACAGGCCACTGCAGATAACATGGACTGAACTTGGCTAATGACCTGGCCTGTAAGTGTAATGGTCATTCTCCTGACTGGTTTGGGTGAATTTTTCTGGTGTTATGGACTTTCTCACTGCCTTTGGGTTTTCTGTTGGGGTGCTTTTGGTCAGAGGTGCTTTCTTTTATCTCAGTGGTGACGGGTTACTTGATCTTATCCTTGTATTATGTACAGACAGACAATAAACTGCTTCCTGCTGATGGCCATGCTCCGTCAACTGGGTTACAGCATTGTCAAAACACTGCTTCAGAAAGATCTCTGTCAAGGACTATTTATGCAACTGAGCAACATAAAAGGAGAGTCTGTCTGTGAACAGACGCCCATCTTGAATAAACTGTTGCAGCTTTCTGGCAAACAGAACTTCCAGTGACAGCCAGATAAGACAAATTGGACTAGGGTAATAGATTAGATGACAGGTGTCTCAGGTGTTCTCTGTGATGTACGAGAACACAGGCTGGGGGTGATTTCTCCAGTGTTGGGTTTTTGACCTGGCTGGTTCAGCAGGCCTATTGTCTCTTCTGCCTGCTCTGTTACCAGTGATGCCATTTCATCTTTGCTCCCCAGAGAGATAGATAATAAAACAGACATTTGTTTTCTGCTGATGGCTGCATCCCTGTGGTTAGGCTACGTAATTGGTAAAACAACTGTTTGATTGGTGAACACCACAGAGCAGTTGTAGATGTTCGCTGACCAGTTAAGACTAAAATCTGGCAAAGATATCAATAAATGTTGTTCCAACAGCAGTAGACAGATGAATGTCATGTCTAGTTTAAATCTGGTTCAGGTTAATGGTGAATAGCAGCCAAAACAGGGCAGATTTGGTGCAATACAAATACATATGATCAGACTGAGGTAGCACCTGCAACACTACACTGGTGGCAAACAACTGACAGAGTGATTTAGCCACAAATTGTGTTCATTTCAGTCTTTTCAATTCTAGTCAAGCAATTAAAGTAGACAGGGAAGCTAATTAACTGTGAATGGGACTAAATTTTTTCTGGGTCTTTGGTTTTTCTATGCAAAATTTGCTCAAATTAAATCCACCAGGTGCTCTGACATAGATAAATCTGCATATTTCCAGGGCATTTGGGAAAGGAAACATGGCCTCAGATGGAATATCCACGAGACAGCGGGAAGAGAATAAGAAGAGTATCAGAAAATGGTGGAAAGGTGGGCAATGTTTTTTACACTTTCAGGTGAAATGGCTATCCACACAAGTGGAACAAGGGAAACCTCCTCCCACTAATCTCTAAGCAGCAGCAAGCCACCAAGTCCCAGATAGCAACCAAGGAATTTGAGGGAAACAGAGGCCCGGGGACTGGCTAGCACAAGGCATCATCACAACTTGGCATAAACTTCTAGCTGTTGTTAGCTGAAATAGCTCAAAAAGCAGATGCTTATGAGGAGTAAGGAGCATGGATATAAACTTCACCTGTACCTGGTGTGAATTTCAGCTCAGTACCTCTCTCAAGGCCAGAGGGAATAATTCTGCACCAGTAAATCAGCTGTGGACAATGATGCAAATGGTGTGCAGAATAAGCTCTTTGGTACTAACAGAGCCAACGGCTCCATGGATGCTGGGAAGGCTGCTAATGATGGCTTGGGGCTGTAGAACTAAACCTGCACTTCTGAAGCAGGCAGGACACCTTCCAGGGCTGTGAAGCAGAACGGTAACAATGCAAAATTACACTAAATGGGAGACTTCAGCTGCAGCTTGCAACAGTCGAAACTACTGACATCTCTGCAGTGATGAGTATATATTCTGCAGGGAGAAGCTAATTCTATCCACAAGAACATGGAAGGAAAAGGCACAAGCATATTTTTATAACTTGTTTTACGTAGATTCTGCATGTTTTAAATGACCTATTTAGGAAACTGCTTTTCTTGATCAATTCCTTCGACACAGAACAAATGACAGTGAGGACAAACAGTGTGAAGGAAGATTAGAGGGAAGATGTGTGGATTCTGAGGAAATTGCAGTGATGGTAAATGGGCCAGTGAAAGTTACCTGCTTCCCCTGAATCCATGCTGTTGAGCACAATACAAGTGACCTCCATACTGCAGCAACACATCCACACAGTGCACGCACGCCTGTACAGCTCAGTTCCACTGAAGAGAGCAGGAGCCACTGCAATGATTAACATTCTCAACCCCCCTCAGTGTCAGCAAAGCCTTTTAAAGACCGATGAAAGTCAAAACGAATATGGGTGTATGGAAAAAGTTATCAGGGGTTTCAAGGTATCAGTTTCCTTCAGTCTCTGTAGCATAGGCCCACTTCAAGACCTTCTTTGCCAACAGCAGGTCACAACATTTTTTGACTGAGCTGAGTTGAAATCTTCTTGCCCTCCCTCTTCCCCCTGTCTGTTTTCTCCCAATCTGTTGTAAGATGTAGATCATCCATGACTGAAACAAGTGTTGCCTCTGGCCCTGCAAACAAGGGAACAACCAGAGTTAGGGAGGGTTTGACCATCTCCCTGAACCCACAGGAAGGAAAAAAGAAAGGATGTTTCCTAAATGTCACAGGGGCAAACTCAGAAACTCAAACCATTTTCAAAATGTCCACAGGCTGTGGGGACTCTGAAGACAAAGTCAGAAAGCAAGACAGTGTTAATCAGTGATAAAGGCCTTGGCTAAGGCAGACAAAGATATCAATAGAATGCAAACAGGATGAGGCTTAAGGAGCAAGCAGAGCTAGGTGAATAGATAAGATAAAATTCTAATGTAAGCTATTGTGTAGACTACCTGTATTAACTGACCTGTATAACTTCCAAATACAGTAAAAACGAAATTACTGGTGGAAGGCATTTGTTGAAGAATATCGTACAGTATATAAACCCAGCTAGTTTGTAGAATAAACAGCTTCTGATTCACCCCGATCAGTCATCCCCGCCTCGTCAATCCCGACAACAGGCCAGGGAAATAATGGGCACAGACAGAATCATCACCTTTTGCTGTTATTCCAGGCACACAACATGTTCATAGATGTCAACTTGAATTCAGTCAAAGAAGCAGCGACCCTGCCCTTTGTCCTGGGCCACTTGCTCCTTCCCTTTCATCATTCTCTGGTTCTGGTACAACCATTTGTGCGGTGACACAAAAGAAACCTGCTGAAAACTAATCCATCAAAACAACATTAAGCCAGAGAAATTCTCTGCTGCAGTTCAGCATGTGGCTATGTACATTCCTGCCTGGCACACCTGAGAACAAATTGCTGCTGCTGTGGGGAAACAGCAGGGTGAGACGATGGGGTGCTGCTTGTTTCAGCCTCAGCGTTCATTGATGGACTTGAAATACATGGGAGACGAAGTCTCAGAAAAATGTTTATTTAAGTGCACAAATGAGCCACTTCTCCCACTTTCCTCCAGCCTCTTGTACTGTTGCCAGCAACTTAGATGAGCTAGCTTGCAGGAAGAATATTGATCTTGTACTGGGTTTAGGTTTCTGAATAGCTCTATGCCCAGTCGGTCAAATGCTGCTGTCAGCCCACAGGAGCTGCTGAGACTCTACGCCATCTCTTTCAGTGGCAGGCTGGTACTCCCTTGGTTTAGCTGGGCTGCCAAACTGCTCCCTGCAAAAGCTTATCAGAGCCTGCAGCAACAAAAGCTGTTTCCAAGGGGCAGCCTGAAACCGGCAGGAACATGGACAGCATCAATTAAAGGCTGTTTCTAATCATTAGCAAGTACAATCTTCAAAGAAGTGGACAGAAACAATGGCAGCTCATGTATCTAAAAAGCAAACAAAATTGATCAGGTCAGCTTTGGAAGTCGAATACTTGAAAGAATCTGTAGACAAAAATTAGGGAAGGGACTACAACAGCATCATTGGTTTGAGATTTTGGGTTTAAAAATAGTGACAACAACCGAGTCAATGGCAGTTTCAGCTTCTTCTCCAGGCTAACTCATGATTGCAATCATCAGGCGGCTTTTTTTGCCTGACCTGCTCCCACCTTCCCTGCAGACACCACTCCCCACACGCTGCATTATCCAAACCAACGTGATTCATATCAGCTCACTGAAACCAAGACCATACTCTCCCAGCAGATGTTTGTTTGCCCCTGTGCCCATCAGAGGGGGCTCCCAGGCCCTTCAGGACACCAGAGATTATTGAGACTGAACAGCCTGCTTTGAAGGCAGACAGATCTCTGCTGTGATGGAACTTTTCCTCATCTCTCTCATCAGTTATGCAGCCTTTTCTAGGCACAGATCTGCCCTTTTCCAAATAATCACATCAATCACTTCACAAACTCAAGAGCAGACAGTGTAATGGAATGGGAAGGAGGACCGGACTTTGTTGCTAACAGACCCACAGAACAACCCTGGCTACAAGGGACCTTCAGAGGTCAACAGCCCAACCTCCTGATCAAAGTTGGACCAGCAACAAGATCAGACCACGGTGCTCAGGGTTTGAGCAAGCTGGGTCTTGTAAACCAGGAAAGAGCCCCACCTGCCTCTCTTGGCAGGAGCACGCTGGGTGCACTCAAGACAAATGCCTGGTTTTTGTAGAATGGAGCTTGAATACAACACAGATACTCTGAACCTCAACTGGCAAAGCAGACAGCTTTCCATCTCATACCGGACCATGGAAGTCTTTGGAAAACAGCAATGAAATAAACTATGTGGCTGCCTGGCAGAATGATTTAACACATTCTAACCCATTGTTCTAGAGGCAAGTAAAGCATCAGCTGTGAGTTCCTACAGAGGGAGAATGGGAGTTGTCTTTCAAAACCTTGTTTGCAGAAAGCAGACTAAAAAGTAGTCTGCATTTCTAGACTATATTTTATAATGTCTTCAAGAAAAGGGGACTGATCTGCTGGAGAGCAGCATAGGAGAAAGGGACCTGGGGGTCCTGATGGCCAGCAGGATGACCAGGAGCCAGCAATGGGCCCTTGTGGCCAAGAAGGCCAATGACATCCTGGCGTGGATTAGAAGGGCAGTGGTTAGTAGATCAAGAGAGGTTTTCCTCCCCCTCTCCTCTGCCCTGGTGAGACCACATCTGGAATAGTGTGTCCAGTTCTGGGCCCCTCAGTTCCTGAAGGATACAGAACTGCTTGAGAGAGTCCAACGCAGAGCCACAAGGATGATGGAGGGGAGCATCTCCCTGATGAGGAAAGGCTGAGGGAGCTTGGTCTCTTTAGCTTGGAAAAAGGAGATTGAGGGGTGACCCCATTAATGTTGATCAGTATGGAAAGGGTGGGTGTCAGGAGGACGGCAACCTTAGAAGCAACATCAAAGCTTTCTAACATGTTGTTGTACTGTTTTCTGTGCCTAAATTGCATTTGTTTCCCATCAGAAGAGTGAGGCAGCAAACAGTGTGCCCAAAGAGCCTTTGCACTCTCTGTCCTTGGAGGCTTTCAGGACTGGATTCAATTGAGCCTTGAGCAGTTGCAATCTGTCACAGAGCTGACTTTGCTTTGAACAGAATGACTCCGTGAATCAGTGACCAAGGATGCAGGTTTAAAAGATATTGAGATATTTTGACTGCTTTCTATTAAAAAAAAACAACCCAAAACTTTCCACCTCCAATAGTCTTCTGCTGCCCTGTACATGTTCTGGGCTGTGCATCAGTATATAAGGCAATTCATGGAATTTGACATAAGCTCTATGACAGCAACCAGACAGCACAGCAGTCCAGCTGCCTGCAACCTCATTCCTCTGATTATGACCTCTGCCAGTTCTGGAGTCAACTCTGGCTCTGATATGCTTGAGTCTTCAGATATTCTTTTAACTCCATGACCTTCCCTTTCCTCTCTTTCTGAAGCTCTGATGATGAGAATCCCTTCTTGCATGAACACCTACACCCCATTTTCATTACTTCTTGTACCACCCAGTTCTCCCCTGCCCATACAGGCACTCTTTGCTCGGTACGTAGTACTTCTTTTCAGACTTGATGTAATTTTCCCCTTGACTACCTCCATTCATTCACCAATAATGGGAGACACCATAAATACAGAGACGGCTTCATAAAGTGCAGATGGGAAAATGCTTCTGCTGTGTCGCTTTGCCAGCCCTGCTCCTGGAGTTTCTGACAAGAGCTGGCACATTATTCACATAAATTGGGCCATTCTGAGACTGAGAAGCTTTGCGCTCTCATGATTCGCTGAAACAGGTACTGGAATAAATGACTGCCTTTGTCAGTTGGTTGGGAAAGCCTAGGGATCCTACCTGCAGTTCATCCAGGGCCTGCATGTTAGGTTAAGGTTTTCTTCTCAGATTCAGCAAGATCCAGATTCCATAAAGCTGGCTAGAGGCTAAAAGTCAAAGGTCCCAGGAAAATGTAAGAAATCATATAATCATTGAAGTTGGAAAGGACCTCTGAGATCATCAACCAACACCTGCATGACCACTAGATCATGTCCCACAGTGACACATCTACTCACCTTTTGATCACCTGCAGGGATGGGGACTCCTGAGCAACCTGTTCCAATGTTCAACTACCCTTTCACTAACAAAACTTTTCTAATTTCCAATCTGAACGTCCCCTGGTGCAACTTGTAGCCATTTCCTCTGGTCCTGTGGCTACTCATTTGGGAGAAGAGGCCAACGCAGTCCTCCCTACACCCTCCTTTAGGAAGTTTTAAAATGTAATGCTACTCCAGAACTATTGCAGAGCAACAGATCAGAGCTAAGGCAGCAGAACATGAGAGAAGACAGCACTGAGCTCCCCACTATGGATTCATGTGATCATCCGTGACCAGGCACAGCTCAAACGATTGTGAAGAGCTGGAAGACAAAAGGATTGGGAAGGCACTGGCAGAGGCTGCAACAGGACACTAGTTGAGATCACAAACCTTTGAATCTCCTGCCCACACTGAGTAAGAGAAATCTGAACAGAACCAGGAAAAAAGGGAAAAAAAAAAGCCCAGATGAACACTTCATGCCCAGCACTTTCCAGCTAAAATGCTGTCACAGGAGAAGCTTCAAGTCAGCAGTAACACTGAGGAATTCACTACATGACAGAGGATGGACTTTATCCCATGAATCAAAGGTAGTCTTCATTAGATATGAAGCAAGTTTAGCATAATGACAACTCCTCTTCATTCCTCCTCTTTGATTTTGTGGAAGAGATGAATTGTAATGACTCAATAACCGCTCATTGAGCATTCCCTTCGTGTATGTAACTTTCTTGTACCCAGCTTACAAGTGATATTGGCTGCATGTGGGAATTATTTAAATTAATGTACAATGCTGTAATCTAAACCTGGGGTCAGCTTGCAGTGTCTGAAGAAATTGTAGTCCAAATTAATATTGATTGGAAATTAGTAGTCACCCAGCAGTGTCTTCTTCCCTACCACAAAGCAGTCACTGTCACATCCCTGCCAGACACTAACTGTGGGATTATCCTCTCCCTGTGTCACACGTAGCATAAACCCTGGAGAGTTTGAAAAGGACTCAGGACTAGCTGCTCTTTCTAAGGACAGTGTTTATTAGAGGGCAGTTGTTCCTGGTAAACTTGATGCTTTCAGGAATTGGGAAAGGAATATGCTGCCTTTCCTCTTGAGATCAATTAACTGCAATAGAGTCTGGGTTTCTTAGAGCAAAGAATCTTCACACCAGTTGAATCCCAAATAAAGATAGAGCATCAACAATGCTCTAAGAGTCCTGTTAGAGTCCTAGATAAGGAATTAGACCTGTTCATGACAGTACCTCCATCCTGAAAGCATTTGCACTTTGAGCCCCTGCTCTAGCCACTAGTACAGGAGTCAGGGACAAAACTACTTTAAAATAACTCCACGTGGTGGGTTAGGGCACAAAGATTAGTAAAAGGGGATGGCAAGGACTGGTTCTAGGACTATTCACATGCACTAGGCAAAACGAATGGGTAATATCTACAACATCAGGTTTTCCCTTACACATTCTTCTTTAATTTCAATAAACTGTTATTTTATCCACATAATCCCTTAAAAAATGATGGAACAGCATGTTTTTGTGGTCAAATCAAATAAAGGAGGTTCATCAGGAGTAGCTGACATGGATTCACTAACCCAATAACCTTTTATGAAGATGACAGAAGGCTACCTTGACTTCAGCAAGGCTTTCAACACCATCTGCCATGACATCCTCCTAGCCAGACTTAAAAAGGGTGGGTTGGATGAGGACACTGTGGTGGGTTGGGATCTGGCTAAAGGCCAGAGCAAAGAGAATTGTGGTCAGTGAAGCAGTGGAAGCCAGTGTTTAGAGGTGTCCCCAAGGGGTCATACTGGGTCCAGCCCTATTCAATATATTCATCAAAGACCTGGATGAGGAGATAGATTGTTCCCTCAGCACTTTTGCTGGTGATACAAAGCTGGGAGCCGAGCTGACACGCTAGGGGGGCCTGCTGCCATCCAGCGTGACCTGGACAGGCTGGAGAGTTGGGCTGGGAGAAAACCTGATGAGGTTCAACAAGGGTGTTTGCTGTCATGACAGAGAAACTCATTCTGACTTGGTGCACTGCAACACTTTATGGATACTTTATGAATTTAAAGCTGTGAGTCACATGATCCCAAATTTGGGATCCTAAGGCAAGTTTGTTCACCAATCTGGCCATCAGGTGTCAAGATAATCCTGAATATGTGTATCTTCCAGCACTGAGCTGATTGATCTGTGAAGTGCAGCTGAGATGATCTCAATTGCTTTCATTTCCCCAAAGTCACCCCACAGCTTTTAATGGGAGAGACGAGTACCAGCAGCACACTCTGAGAGTCCAGGTCCACTTGCCATGGTATGGGTAGGGGATTGCATGTTTCTGCTTCAGTGGAATGAACACACAGTGACATTTCCATCCTCTCTAATTAATGTTCTTCACATGCTCCACACCTTTTATATCGCTCCATCTCCTTTTGAGTGACCATCATTTCTCAGGCCAGCAGTTCCCACTGCCCTTTTCTTCTCTCACCCCTGTGAGATGTTATGATTCGTGTCAAGGTAAAAACAATATTCCCCCCTTGTCATTGTGGAAAACTATTGAATGAACAAAGTAAGTAGTGAAGCTCAGCAGGACAAACAGTAAACAGGATGGGGGGTAAGGCTGAGCAATCTGGGATCTGCAAAGTGTTGCAAAATGTATGGGGAGCTAATCATTGAGAGTTAAAAGATTAGAGCAAGAATATTGTCTTCCCCCTTATCTTTGGATCTGGGGTCTCACCAAGAAGTGCATACGTAAACAAAGAGGAGAGTGATAGGAGGGGATCCTTTGAAGTGATAATATTTATAAAATAAGGTATAAAATGTTGCTGCCTTTAACTGTAGGTGTGCGTTTTGGTGGAGTGGCTGACTCCCTACGCACCCAGCTCTGATTGCTCATTCCTTATAACCGCAACCAACAGATCTTTTGTATTTCAGCAAATATTTGGGTGGTCCGTTGGATCATTTCTAACACCCCTCCTCTCTCCCTGTGCATTCCCTTCCTCCTAGTTTTATTTCCATGTTTCTCCATCATGGCATTTGTATGTCTCTGTGCACAAATACTGTTATACCTGGACACCACATTAAACGCCAAAACATAAGCAATCAACAGTGGAAATGCCTGTGCTTCCTTGTACGTCTGATAATAGAACTCAGCAGTACTGTACCAGGAGTTCTCTGGTACCTATGAAAATATTAGCAAATGAACATGATTCAAATGCATGTTAGTTCATAGAATCATAGAATCCTCATGGCTGGAAAGAACCTCCAGGATCAAGTCCATCCCAACATCTCCCCAACCCCTAGACCATGGCCTCAGGTGCTCTATGTACTTGCCTTTTAAACCCCTCCAGGGATGTTGACTCCACTACCTCCCCGGGCAGCCTGTTCCAGTGCCTCTCAGGAGTCGTGGGGTAGAGAGAAAAAAAACAGTTTGTAGCCCCATCTCTGTTCCTTTCTCCTCTCCATTTATTTTCAGTGTTGTAAGGATAGGTTTAGTACCGCCATTTGGCGGGACAAAGCTGAGCAGGGGAGGGAGTGGGAAGGTGGAGGAGGGAGGTCTCCCAGGGAAACAGGAAAACCTTTTAGGTTTATTTTTTACTTTATTTTTGAGTGGGAGAGTTTCTGACACTATGATTGGAAATTATTTTTAGTGGGAGATCTCAGCTCTATGATTGACATTGTTTTGAGCAGGAAATCTATTCAGTGCTGAGACTGGTTACCGTGATGATTTCAAGGGGCTTTTTGGGACTGGTTGAGCCTTCTTTGGGTGCTGTATTTGCTGCTGTATTTTGGCCCTTCTGGACCCCTCTGGATTCCCTGCTGTTCACTGCAGATTTCTGCCTTTCTTTCCCCTGGAGCTGTGAACTTATGTTGCTCAGCCACTGGAGTTTCCCTTTTCCTGGACCCCCCCATGGGAACTGCTCTCTGCAGAACCTGTTTTGCGGTTTTTTTCACTAGTGCTTTGCTGCAGTCGCTTTCCCCTGTGGATTTTGTCCAGGCTCCAGCACTCTACCTCCTGCTGCTTTCCTGGTATCCAATGTTGACCCTACTGAAATACCTTTCCAGGTTTTGGGAGGTGATGGGTTTTGGTAGAGGGTATGGTTTTGGGGAGGGGAACTACCTTTGTTTTGTTAGCATTGNACTACCTTCGTTTTGTTAGCATTGCTATGTAAGAAGCCCTCTTTATAAAGTCTTTTTTTCCCCCCACTTGCATTCTGGGTGTCAAACCTTTTGTTTCACATAGATCGGGGGGAGGGGAATTCCTAACCAGGTCTCTCTGCCCTCCAGATTTGTCTCAAACCAGGACATCAGGAAAGAACTTCCTAAGATCCAATCTAAACCTCCCCTGATGCAGCTTGAGGCCCCTCATCCTAACATCATTAATTTGGGAGATCAGTACCAGCCTCGCTACAGACTCCTTTTAGGTAATTGTAGAAAGCTATAAGGTCTCCTCTCAGCCTTCTCTTCTCTAGACACAATAACCCCAGTGCCCTCAGCCCCTCCTCACAGGGCCTGTTCTCAAGACCTCTTCCCAGCCTCGTTGCTCTTCTCTGGCCTCACTCCAGCACCTAAATGCCCTTCTGATACTGTCAGGCCCAAAACAGGACCCAGTACTCAAGGTGTGGTCTCACGAGTGCAGAGTACAGGGACACCATCACTTTTCTATTCCTGCTGGTTATAAGACTGAAGAGCTGTAGTGAACTGCTTTCACATTCACTGGCTCTTTCTGTAAGCAGACACTGCAGTGGAGATGTCCAGAGTTAATCTTGCCAATGGGGTAGCTCAATGCAAAATGCAGCAGACCCAAGGAGTACTCCAGAGTGCAGTGCAACTCAGATAGCCCTGTAACGTGTGTATCCAGAATAAAGCATCTGCTCCGATTAAAAAACCCAGCACATGAGTTGAATGAAGAGAGGGGATTTTATTTGGGGAGGGTCGGTTGCGAAGGGAAACTCATGCTACAGATGGCTTATCTGGCTTTTCCTTGCTTAATCATGATGGAGTGCTTACTGACAGGAATATCATAAGGATGAAAATTAAAAACAACGATAATGCCTGAGTGGCTTAGAACAGCATCTTCAGTGTGTATCCACTACTTTCCTTAATCGAGATTTCATAGCACTAGCCTAAAAGCAGCCTTAGAATACCTCATGAGAACAACTGAAGAAGAAAGTGCTCTGGAGATGTCCTCTGAGAAGCACAAGAAAGAATAAGTGTTTTCTGTCAAGAGCAAAGGGTTTTGCCCTACACAAGCTGCTTTCAAAAAACACCCTATTGAAGTGCATCTGTCTATGTTGTCCAGAGAAAATTTCAACACCCCAAATCTGAGAACCTCCAAAACTTTGTTCATAAAGCACCTGAAGTTACAATAACTTTCATGTCTAAACATCAGAAAAAATGGCAGTTTAAAAGCAAACTAAAAATGAATGAAGTGTGCTGAATCTTTTCCGAAGTAGAAAAATAAGAAGAAATCTTTGAGGAGACATGGCACATAAACCCTTGCTTCTGCACAGCAAGGTAAGGAGATGAATTAATTCCACAAGCAGCACAAGAGAAAAGAAATGGAATAAGAGAGGTGCCTCAAAATGAAAAACAGCTACGGAAACAGCAAAGACAAAAGGCCCTTCTAAATTAAATAATAAGCAGTTCCTGACAGTGTATCAGTAAGTGGGAGATCTTCACTCAGGGAGCAGTCGTGGCTCTTCTCCGAGGCAACCAGCACCAGGATGAGAGGGCCCTTTCTCACAGAAAGGGTGATCAGAGCCTGGAATGGCCTGCCCAGAGCAGTGGTGGAGTCCACATCCGTGGAGGTGTTGAAGGACAGACTGGCTGTGTCCCTTAATGCCCTGTGCTGCTGCTGTGGTGATGTTAGGTCCTGAGCTGGGCTGGATGAGCTCAGAGGGCTTTTCGAGCCTCAATCATTCTGGGATTCTGTAAATTATGTCCCCCTGGAGCTCAGTAAAGGTGGGTCTGCTATACCTTGGGTGAACCAGTGCTCCTTCTTTCTGGATCCTGCTACTTTTCATATGCAGATCATGTTTTATTTTGTCAACACAGTTTACTCTTGTTCCTGGCAGATACCAGGGAGAGCTGTGCATAATGTTCCTTCTATTTGGCTCTAGCTGTTTTTGTGCCTATTGACAGGAAAACAAAATAGTTTGACCCTAAGTGTTTTAATCTTCTCCTTTAAAGTATTCAAGCCTGGGTTTAGCTCTAGTAGCATTTTGTGACCTGTGCTTAGGCTCCTTATAAGGCTCAGTAACTTCATAGTCCCCTTATCTAATCTGTCTCCCTTGAAAGTGTGAGGTATTTTTTTAGAGACCCTCGTTGTCCTCTTCTTGTTGCGAGGAAGCCTCTCCATCGATGGTCACCTGAACACATTCAGTAGGTCTGAACCACACAGAACCACCTACGGGGTCTTCATTACTGTGCTTCAGGCCATTCTGCAGTCTGGAATAGATGTGGTAGTTTCCATCAGATGTAGGAAAAGGCATGCTGTGTTATCCTGAGGAGCCTCACATATTTGGCTGCTTTCTTTGCTTGAGGGCCGAGATTTTTCAAAGATAACACTGACAACTTTTTATCATTGTGAACCAATTTCTCATCAGCTGTCCTGTCTGTAAGCACCATATCTTGGATGTCACTTCACATCCTTCTAGTCTGTAGTTAGCCTGGTGCTTTCTCCGTCATGTCTTGTTTTATAATGTTCTAGTTGTTCTTCATAACATGGGCCAAAAAAACAGGTGTCCTTGCATCAATTGTAATCTTGAAACGAAGCCTAAAAACCTGGGGTTTCTGCTGAAATGCCACTGAGGCTTCATAGCAAAAGCAGATGTGTTTTGAACAGAGCTACCTGAAGCCAATTATGAATTCATGCACAGAACTTCTAATGAGCTGGAGTACAGCCCTTCAGGGGATTTTTGTTTAAAAGTAATAAGACAAAGGAAAATCCTCTGTCAGTCAGGGCTCTGTGTCCTGAGAATTCTGAGAGAATTTTTCCTTTTTCCCCTTTTCTGTGAGTGTCCTGGTTTTGCTTATTACTCTCAGGCTCAAAAGTACAATCTAGGGACTTATTCTGAAGACAAGGAATTTATTAACAGAACAAATAAAGAAAGGGTTTTAAAAGAGAAAAACTGCGGCTGAAGTCTTTCACTCTCACCCACCTGCTGTTCCTCCCACCCCTTCTCCTGGCATGGAAGAAACTCGCTGCCATGCTCCTAACACAACAAAATCCCCCTCTACTGAGAGACAGAGGAGGTAGGCAAATAGACATGGAATATGAATTGCTATTGCTCATCCTGAACAACTGTTGAGCTAGGAGAGAGGGACTTGGCTCCATAGCTGGCTGCAGAAAACACCCCAAAGGTGGAGGCTCCAGAAGTTCTGAGAGCAATGCAGTTCTGAAAAAATTCCTTTGGTGAGTGGGATTGTGAGAAGGGATATCTGGCTCTCACATGTCCATGGAAACAACATCAGTCTTACAAGCAGCAGGTAGTTGGTTCGAATCCCACCTACTTGAAGGTCACAGTGCGACACCTAGAAGTCTACCCATGTGGTTTGGCTTTTCATGGGCTAGGATGAGCTTCAACACTGTGGACAATTAAGGATTAGAAAAGCTTGTGACAACAACTTGTGGTTTGTCTTTGCCCACCCGTCAGTGCTCTATGCAGTTCCCTTCAACAGGCATCGGGGGAGGCAGTGTCTTGTGCTTTATGCTCTAAGCGAAATGCACTCAGGGCTCCTGCCTCTGGCCTGTGTTCTTGTCTTCCAGGTGTCTCTGACTGCGAACTCCAGAGCTAGCCCCTCTGTTGGTTAAATACATTGTGTTACCTTCATCCAGCATGAAGTTAACCTGTCAAGTCTAGTTCTATAGCTTGAGTTTAACCCTGAAAGCATGCTGAGATCACTTCATTTTGCTTCTTGTATCTTAGTCTGTGAAATCTTTCTGCTTGGCAGTGTTTGGGAAGACCACAAATAAACAAGGGAGTGGGTGGTGGTAGGGAAAGCTCCATTTGATGGTTAATCATTTAGAACTGGAGAAGGGAATATGGGGATCGATAACTGAAAACAGGAGTATCTGGAAGTATTTAGAGGGCGAGGCTCTAAGCACCCCTTTGTGGGCAGCAGTGCAGCAACTGAGGTAGCTATGACTGCACTGGAGTAGAAGCTGTTGCTTTGGCGGGGGAGGAAGACGTACTTGTGTCTCTTTTACAGCCAGACTTTAAGGAGTGCTGAAGTTCAACCTATTGTTTGAAATCATTGTGGGATGCCAGTGCTCAAACTCAGCCTCCAGGACTTGGCAACTGAAAGACGATGCAGAATCTGAACTAACCCGGACTTGCTGATATACTCTCTCCTATAGCCAAACCTGTGGGGGGGAACTTCTTTATTTTTTCTTTCTAAAACAGTGTGCAGTGTTTAATTAATTTCAGACTAGTCTTCTGCTAACCTGGAACATCAGGGTGTTTCTCTCACTTCTGTCAGTCTTGATCAGCTTTTCAGGTGGTGCTTCATCATCTTTGGCTACTTGTTGCTGAAACAGATCTGCGGGTCATTTATTACAAGCTTGAAAAACAAAGCAGTTGTCTCAAAACTGATGCTGTTTCTTGTCCTAAAGTTCATAATCTCCATGTCATTTTCAGAATCAACAAGAGAAAAAGCAGTGAGGATAATTGCATTTGCTCCATTTTAATACTCACTCTCTCAAAACCATCCAAAACCACTGAAAATTATGTTGAGTCTTTCTCAACCTTGATTTGTCTTTCGTTTCACAAAACAAATCTCAATTATCTTCTGTAGCAGAGGTGCCAGTCAGTTCTTCTCTCACTGCTGTGTATTTTGTTAAATAGCTTGCCAGAAAAAAAGCATCAGCAATGTAATTGGATTGATCCAGCAGTCCCCTTGCCGAGCACACACTCTTTCCTGGACTGGGTGCATGCTTTCATGAGAAATTCTTGCTCAGACTGAGAGACCATCACTGAATAATGAGACTCATCTCTAGAGTACTTGGCCTCAAAGTTGTTTGGGGACCCTTCTGGTGTTGTGCATCTAATGACCCAGGACAAAGTGCATTTCCTAATTAGAAAAGCGATTTAAAGATTGTACCCAAGTACATTGTTTTAATTAAGTGACATTGAGCAGTTGGCACACTCCAGCCTCAACAGACTGCAGCACTGGGTGATTTTATGGGTTTTCATGGTATCTTCATTCATGGAGCAGGTGTACAATCATGTGGAGAGGAGAGCACTGTGGTTCCTGCTCTTGTCTTGAGCCTCCTGTTCCCTTTGCACCTTGCTATCCACCACGACACAGAGCAGTGGCTGGAGGGTGACCAGCCAGAGGCTCCTACCAGGCGCTGCACTGAGAAATCTTGCCCTTGTTGAGAGGAACTTGGGGTTAGTCTGAATGAAATTAAGTGTCAGACTAGAATACTTAATTGATGGGGAAATTGCCATCAGCAGAGTGGTGAAATACTCTGAAATGTATGAAAAATAGGAAATTATTTGTCTTTATCGACTCTTTATTTGTGGAGATGTCAGTTCTCACAGATTCCCAAAATGATTGAGGCTGGAAAAGCCCTCTGAGCTAAAAGCTCTCCAGCCCAGTCCAGAGCTAACACTACCACATCTGCAAGTCCAGGGCACTAGGGGCCGCAGCCAGTCTGTCCTTCAACACCTCCAGGGATGGGGACTCCACCACTGGTCTGGGCAGTCCATTTAAGGCTCTAAGCACCCTTTCCAGGAGGAAGGGCTTCCTAACATCCAATCTAATCCTCCCCTGCCACTCCCCTACCCCCACTCCCCAACTACAACCTCCCTTTAGGGAGTTGTAAAGAGGGAGAAGGTCCCCATGAGTCTCCTTTTCTCTAGGCTAAACAACCCCAGCTCCCTCAATCCATCCTCATTAGTCTTCCCCTTAAGTCACTGAAACCTGTTTTCCATGAGAAGCAGGAGATACACCAGGTGCTTGGAGATTTGAAAAAGTAAAGCAAGAAAGGTTGCCTGAAGGCACTGCTGTCCAGGAAACACCCAAAGAAAAGTGAGAGCAAGAGCAGATACATGTGCAGATTACCCATCAAGATCCAGAGCAGGGAATGACATCCACTGACACAGTTCAGAGAGTCAACATAAACCAGGATTTCTGCCAAACAAAATTAAAGCCTGTGGGAGAGGATCCCAGCATATCTCATCCTTTCACTCTTTCACTGATACTCTGCTGCTTTCACTGAAGAGAAATACTATGAGGAAGCTGAAGAGTCTGCTGCTGAGAAACCCTTATGCATCACTTGTTGGCAGACAATAAGTAAAAGCACCTAAATAATATTCTGTGTAGGAAAAGAAAGATGAGAAACACTGCAAACACTCTTCAGGAACAAAACCCATCAACTGAAGACAAGTCGGGAGAGTCTGGAAGGGGCATTACTACATGGATTTCACTTCAATAAGAAAAAATAAAGCTGTATTATTGCATTTGCTCAAGTGCAGCCACACTTACTGGCTTGTTGGTAAAGTGCCACTCACTCAGAGCTGGCTCTGCAACTCAGATTGCACTGCTTTGGTAAAAGGGTAATCAGACTTGGCTGTTCCAAGGCCAACACCAACAGGACACAGAATCTTGCTGAACATGTCTTACCTCAAACATCTCTTGCTCTGTCCGGTGATGATCCTCCAGGAGCTGCTCCATGTAGGTTAGGTTACGGAATTTTTCTAGGTAACTGCTGTATTGCTTTTGCAGTTGCTCCTCAATCTTTTCATACTCGTCCATAAAAGCAGGACTGCAGAGAACAAGCACAAGCTACTCAGTGCATATGTAGAACTCTGACAGCATTTGCTTGTTGATTTGCAGCTTCCTTTCTCTACCTACTAAGCAAATCTCAAAGGACCCTCTTGTTTTCAGGGTTCCACGCCACTTCAAAGACTAAAAACTGAAGACAAACCTCTTCATTAAATGATCCTGCAAAAATTACATGAAGCAGAGGAGAGATTATTATGCACCCGCTACCGTTTCCTTTGCAACAGGCAGGATTGCTGTCTTCTGACCCCTTTACCAGGAAAACCTAATCATCCTGTTGCTCCAAAACACTAGTGTGTAGCCCGGCTAGAAAATCACCTTCTTTCTTTAATTTGCTTTCATATTAGGTCAAAAATAGAGCATAACCTTGAAGGTGGTATTAACCTGCAGCTCAATTAAGGAAAAGACATGAACGCAAATTGTGAGTGTGAACATCTTGCTTTTACAGCAAGCTGTAGTGCTGCCTGGAGGAACCGATCCCAAGAGGGGGTGCACACTGAACTTCTGTTGCTGACCAAGAATGGAAGAAGCCTCTGGGATCAGAGGGAATGTTTGCGCCAGGTGCTGTTTTCAGGAGAACACCCTGACCTAACCTGTGTCTGCTGACAAAGGAAAAGACAACGCCCACAACCTGACCACTTCGTACAGCTCAAACAACAATTAACCAACTCCAACAAGCAACCTTTTAGCAGCACTGAAATTCAGATCTGAAAGACACAGCAGTGAGGAAAATGAACAGACTGGGCATGTCTTGAGAGGAGAATCTCTCCTCTGCGGGCCATCATCTCAGTATCCCAAGAGACTTCACTCCTTCACTCTAAGTAGCACAGTTCCATCACTTAAGCTAACACTTATATCTGCAGTAGCTAATCAGTTCATAATTGTTACCGAACACTTTGTAGAGTCTGTAGCCTCTTCTGGCTTCTCTCCAGTTCCAATTTTCGTTTTTCAATCTTGGCTTCCAAAGTGACTTCATCCAAAGCCACATTACTTAACATGTCTTTAGTCTTTTGGACTTGTTCCTAGAAAAGAAGGATGGTGAACCATGGTTTGACTGAATAATCAGGATTATCTTTCAGATGCTGAATGTTCTTCTGCATAACCCCACAATGAGACAGAACATAAATGAGGCTGTGAAAGTTATCTATGGCCAGGATTTTGAAGTAACTGGATACTAGTCAATTTAAAATACCTTCTTTATTTTCTAGACATTTCTTTCTCAGACCCAAACCCACAGGTTGCCCTGAGTCTTAACTTTATTTTTCACAGAATCACACAGAATCCTTCAGGATGGAAAAGACCTTTGAACTCATCGAGTCCAACCATTAACCCTACTCTACAATTTCACCCCTAAACTATACACCCTAACACCACATCTAAGTGACTCCTGAACACATCCAGGGATGGTGACCCAACCACCTCCCTGGACAGCCTGTTCCAGTGTTCAACCACTCTCTCCGTGAAGAACTTTTTCCTGATGTCCAGATCAAACCTACCCTGCTGCAGCTTGACGCCCTTCCCTCTCTCTGGTTCTGTTGCTAATTACCTGAGAGAAGTGATCAGCACCAAGCTCTCTACAATGTCCTTTCAGGTAGTTGTATAGAGTGATGAAGTCTCCCCTTAGCCTCCTTTTCTTCAAACTAAACAGTTACAGCTCCTTCAGTTGCTTCTCATAAGATCTATCCTCCTCCAGACCCTTCACCAGCTTTGTTGCTCTCCTCTGCACTCACTCCAGCACCTTGATGTCTCTCTTGTACTCAATGAAAATGCAGTAAAAATGAGGAAAAAGCCTCCTCAAAAAATCTGACAGGACGCATAAGGACATCTCCTGATGTGTCAGTATCTAAAGCAACCCAGGTGAGAATGTGTTTATTTCTTGGTAATCTTTTGAATAGAAAAATGATGGAACCCCAATATGTAGGTTGCTTTTAGAAAGAACTCCCTCTCTTTGAATATTTTCATCTTTTCTAAGTCTTCCTTCACCCATTTTTTTAAAATCAGGGAAGTATCCCAAATGTTACAGCACACACTACAGAAATCAGAAGTGGGAATATTCCAATTCATTAAGATGAGCTGCGTACACTCGGTACTCATGCTCAGAAATCCAGAAGCATCTTCCGAGCGAGACAGAAACACACTCACTGCAGTCCCAGTGGTAACTTCTTTGCTGCTCAGCTATACCAGGTCGTTTCATTAACTGGTCCAGAAGTGAATCAGCTGAGCTCACTGCTGTTCCATTACTCTTTCCCAAAAAGCCAGTGACTTTGCTACACTGTTGTGAGTTTATCAGCACTACTGTGTGGACTAGCAATGAGTACTAACAACCTTCACAAGTCATATGGACTGGAGGTATGAGCAGAAACATGAAGAAAGAGGGCCTCGAGTAATCTACTGATTCAACAGCCATAGCTGTTAACATCTGGAACTCCAGTCCTTGTAATTATACAATTGGACTGGCTACGGTCTGCAGTTAAAGAACTAATACCAATCACTAGGATTTAATTAACCACTGCTGCACAGTGACTGTGAGTGCAGCTAACAGTTCCAAAATACAGGAACTGAAGCACTGGAGCAGGGACAGTGTTGCCAAGACTGAGACAGACAAATAATCTAACCCCAAAGCTGCAGCAATGTGTTGTAGTGGCTCTAATGTGTACAGTGCCACTTCCTCTTCCTGCCAGGCCAGCTCAGACATCCTGCTACTAGAGCCTAACTTCACAATTCTGTATTCTGAGTTACCAAGTTCTCCCATCACAGCCCTGGCTCTGTGAAGTTTCCATGCAGACGGGATTGTAGCAGATTTCTATGCTGACTGACGCAATTACTGGTCCTCCTACAGTGCTTCAGGACCCACTGCTGCACTCCTAATAGAGGAAGGGAGTATGACTAAAATGCATTTTCTCCAAAGAGAAAGGCCAAGTGCAGCACTTTGATGTGCCAACTGAAGGAATGCTTCTGCACACTGAACCAATGAAGTTACACAATGTGACAGTGTCTTCATCTGTTCTCTGAAGTGCTGTTGCCTGCATCACTTACCCTTCCTGCTGCAGGCCACACCCACACCTCATCACGCTGCCAGGAAAGCTATCCCTCCCAATCAACAGGACTACTTGCTTTGAACACAACAGGCTTCCCAAATAAAACATGAGGACCAGCAGTGACTGTATTCACTACCATGACATGGAGTCACCACAGACTGAACTTGTGTTCACACATTTGATATTACCTAAAAACCAAAGTCTCTAGTGGCCACTAACTGAAATTTGTTAGCTATAAAATGAACAGGTGCAGCATGGCTTGGCCCACCCAGCTGAAGGGATGTTGGGCATTTCTTCCTGACTGAGGCTGATGATGAAAAGGGATACTACATTTCTGCAGGAGACAAAGGAGAATGTAGCAATCAAATTAACAGCATTTTACTCACCAGCACACAGCCAATGGCCACTTTCATCACCTTCTCAGCCTCGTTTATCTCCAAAGGCCTGGCAATAGATGCTGTTCTGGCTTCCTATGAAATAAAGATAATGCCAGTATATTAAAACACTCCAGAAACAAGCACATGCAAAACTGACCGAACGACACAGATATGATCACCTGGATAATAAATGGAGTAGGGTTCAGTGTCTACTCACCAAAGTTCAGATGTTTCAAAGAACAAGAGAAGATCCAAAAGTTCATTAAGTAAGGCTGAGATTAACACTGAAAAATCAAGGTGCTGTTCATAAACAAGGGAAGTGTTGCAGTCCGAAGTGCAGTCAATTCTGAATACAGAGTTCTGGAACCCATGTTGGAACCCATTTACATGCTGAGCAAGTTACAAACATAGAACAACGAATTACAACACAACCCATGAGAACAACAGTTAGTTAAATGAACACTGCTGCAAAAGTTGTGAAGCAACAAGTACCATGAACCCACCAACAGTGCCAGGCATCTGGGGCAGCCCACAGGTGCCTCCTACAAGCACCAGAAACTCACAGAACCACAGAATGATTGAGACCAGAAAAGCCCTCTGAGCTCATCCAGCCCAGCCCATGACCTTAAATCACCACATCAGCCAGACAGGTGTCTTGGTTTAGAATGAAGGTCTAGATTGGTTCTAGGTTGGTGCCTGCAATCCAATCACACCAACCAGCTCTCACCAAGAATCACCAGGCAATGAAGCAACTCTGCTAAAAAAGAAAAGAATTTCTTGAACCCACAACCAAGAAGCAAAGGAAAAATCCCCAAATAAGTTAGAGAACCAAAGAAAGTAAAACAGAAACTGCATCCCAATCCCATTACACACACTCTGAGAGAGATGGGAGACAGCTAACACATCAGTCTTCAGCTTCAGATGAGAGCCCTGGCAAAAATACTGATCAGAGGGGGAATTCAGCCATCCCCTCCTTCCACAGAACTCAGTAGGGCTCCTGAGGCCCTCTTATATTGTGATGCTTGTGGAAAAGTCCCTTTTCCAGTCCTTTTGCAGATACCAGCTTGCCCTGTACATTTCAGACTTGCTTCTAACTCCTCTCCTCTTGGGAGTTCTTCACACTGTGATTATGGCCAGCAGATCCTATCTGTGAGATCTTCCAGACTGCAGCAGCATCTCAGATACAGGAGCACAACAGACATTTCAGAACCCCAGTCTCTTTCTGTCTGTCAAACGTCCCATCTGCTTTTTGTAGCACAAAACTTTTGGCCAAGCAGTAAGAACTTCCACAAGCACACTTTATGACCTGTTCTGCCACTCATTCTAACTTCTTCCATTCTCTCAGTGGCAGAGCTGAGATACAGGACCTTTGTCAGCCCCATGGCACAGGTCACATGGGGCCACACCTGTTGCTGTAAACAGGACCTGCTCCAGGGCTTCTCTCTCTCTCCCTCTCAATTTCTTTCCTCTTCCTCTCTTTTTCCTTCTCCCAAGAGGTTACAGTTCCAAGGGTTAAGAGCTCACCACTTCTTGGCATCTTCAAAGACAGTCAAGTTGTTTGGACTTTGGCACCTCCATCTGTGTTCCAGCTCTTGGGGAAGGGGACCATGCCTGGCTCCCCAGCAGTGGCAGGGCCATGGTGGCTAGACCAGGGACCTTTTTCTGTCCCCTAACTCTGAGGTGAGGCAGGAGAGGGGGCAGGGGACTTGGCCCACCAATCACCTCTGGGGTCAGGACACTGCCCCAGGGATCTGATGGGACAACAGTCTCTAGCTTCAAAATAAAATGCACTTTCAGCATAAAAACACAAAATCAAACATCCGAAAATTTGGACAATTTTCAAACTACAGCACCAGAGCACTAAGGGAGCACTGGTTCACTCAAGGTATAGCACACCCACCTTTCCTGAGGTCCAAGGGGACATAATTCACAGAATCCCAGAATGACTGAGGCTGGAAAAGCCCTCTGAGCTCATCCAGCCCAACCCAGGACCCAACATCACCACATCTGCCAGATCAAGGCACTAAGGGCCACAGCCACTCTGTCCTTCAACACCTCCAGGGATGGGGACTCCACCACTGCCCTGGGCAGTCCATTCCAGGCTCTGAGCACCCTTTCTGTGAGGAAGGGCTTCCTAACATTCAACCTAACGCTACCCTGGTGCATCTTCAGCCCCAGCCTCTTGTCCTGGCAATGGTTGCCTGGGAGAAGGGCCTGACCCCCCTGACTGCAACCTCCCTGCAGGGAGCTGTAAAGAGGGAGATGGTTGGAAGGGACCTCAGAGATCATCTAGTGCCAAACCGCCATGGACAGGGACACCTCACAATAGACCAGGTTGCTCAGATCCCTGTTTAATCTGGCCTTGAACACTTCCAGGGAGGGGTTTTATCTCCAGGAAGATAGTTTGGTGCAGTACAAAGCTATCACTGCAGCACCTGGAACCGCTACAGCAAGAGCCATTGCAAAATCCATCAGTCCTCTCTGGAGTCCTCCCTGCTTCTCCTCCAGGCTAAACACCCCCAGCTCCCTCTGCTCATCAGCCTTTCCCTCCAGTCACTTCCCCAGCATCACTGCTCCTTTGGACCCGCTCCAGCTCCTCAATCTCTTTCTTGAAGTGAGGAGCCCAGAACTGCCCCCAGTACTTGAGGGGAGGCCTCACAATTGCCTAGTACAGGGGGACAATTACATTCCCAGTCCAGCTGGCCACCCTATTGCTGATACAAGCCAGGATGCCTCTGGCCTTCAGGGCTGCCTGGGCACCCTGCTGGCTTCTGTTCAGCTGGCTGTCAACCAGTCCTGCCAGATATCTCTGCCAGGCTGCTCTCCAGCCACTCATTGTCTCTAGCTGCAGGGGTTATTGTGGACAAAGTATAGGACCCTGCCCTTGGCCCTGTTAAACCTCATCCCACTGTCCTCTGCTCATGGATCCAGACTGTCCAGATCTCTCTGCAGCATCTTCCTCCCCTCCAGCAGATCAACACTCCCCCTAGCTTGGTGTCATCTGTGAATTTACTAAGGGTAGACTTGATCCCCTCATCACTAAAGATGTTGAATAGGACTCAGATGATGCAGATATATGGGCGTCTCCAATTCTGGTAATCAAGTGGATCAGATTCCTCAACTGCCCCTCCCCCCCACAAAAAAGTGACCCTTGTTTAGATCCTCTTCCACTCTCAGCAGTTTTGAGGACAGGCTCAGGGGTATTCAGAGCACGCTTGTGCTTGTCATGTCTTACCACACTGACCTGGTCATTGTATAAAAACAGATTAAGTGTTTGGTACTGGGAGGAGAAGAGGGCGATCTTTGCAGGTAAATGTCCTGAAAATCACCTTACATTGGCTAACCATTTGGTACCAGGTGGGATAAGATTGCAAAAGCATATCTCCTGAGAAATCTAAGATTCTAAAAAAACATTGCCACAGGCTGTCCCAATTGAGTTTTGGAAGCAGATCCAATTCCTGTGTTAAGGTACCATGCCAGACACTGGATTTCCCTGGTCAACACTGGCACAGGCAACCTGATGCCTTCCACACCAACTCAAGTTCAGGGAGTAGCAGAGAGAACACAAGCAAGGAGCTCATCCAGTCAAATAAATGCAGCTTCTTGTGCTGAGCATATTCCTCTGCTGGATCAGTTCCCTGAACTAGCTGGCCACACACTGCACAAAGTCATGTTTCCTGGCACAAGAAGAGAAGTAGAATACATATTACTTGGGAGATAATGACAGGAACTAAATCTGCTGTCTGTTGGGGGCCTAAAACCCTGTGCACATGGAATTGCAAGTCTCAAGCAGCAGGGAGATAATTTGGATGAAAATCAGATGCAAAGAGTCTGCACTATATATACTGCCAAGTAACACCACAGGTAGGACACTTCTGTAGGCAGGCCAGAATAATGTGGCTCAGCAGCTACTCCGAGAACAATACACATCCAACAAGCTCAACAAAATGCCTCTTGACTTGTGAGGACTCTGACCGAACTGAAATGACAGTCAGCATTGGCCTACTGAAGACATTGCCCTACCAACTGCACTTGCTTCTTACAGTGGCAGTGGTAGAGATCACTGCTACAGAGCAAACGCATGTTGAACAAGGTAATTTACCACTCAGCAGGGGGAAGGAAAATAATTTCCTTCCTGCTTTCCATAGAGGTAAAAGTATCAGCAAGGATCATATTTTTTAATTACAAACAAGTCTCTTAACAATTTCCTTTCAGTGGTCTTGTAAAGCACCCACAGAAGCTGCTCTAGTCACTGCAGCTCGGCTGGGGTAACTTGTGGGTCTAAGATACATCTCAGGATCTGCTTCAAATCACCTCTTCTACTTTCCCTCTACCATCTATTGAAGTTTCATAGACAGACGACAATCTTTGTGCAGGAATTCACATCCTTTTCCAGAACAAGACTCAGTCCCACGGTCCCAACTGTGCGGGACAACATGTCAGGCCCATGAAGACTAGTGACAAGCAGAAATGTCTGACTGCTGAAGCAGGGCTACACTGGAAAAGAAGGTCAGGGCAATTAGTCTCTTTACACCCCAAAAGACGAAGAGGAGAATCCAAGTGGACTACTACAGCTTCCATTCCAGTGAATCATGTTATTAATTTGTGATGGAAATATATTTGAAAACTAAACATATCAAAACTGCTGACAATTTTTAATGGCTCTCTGTAACAGCTTCCTTGGGTATCTGTCACAGAGCCATTTCCTTTTATTCCCTGAAAACTCTTAAAGAGAAATTTTACTTTTAATATCTTGGGGATTGGGCTCTTTTCACAGGCAGCCAGCACCAGGACAAGAGGGCAGGGGCTGAAGCTGCCAGGGGAGGGTAAGTTTGGAAGTTAGGAAGCCCTTCCACACAGAAAGGGTGCTCAGAGCCTGGAATGGACTGCCCAGGGCAGTGGTGGAGTCCCCATCCCTGGAGGTGTTGGACAGACTGGCTGTGGCCCTTAGTGCCCTGGTCTGGCCGATGTGGTGATGTTAGGTCTGGGCTGGGCTGGATGAGCTCAGAGGGCTTTTCCAGCCTCAGTCATTCTGGGATTCTGTGATTCTCAGAAAAGATCCTGCAACTGGACATATAGCAAAAGCAGATCACATTAGAAAAACAAACACCCCCCAGAGACCATTAAGTCATTATTAGCACATTTACTTTAAAGTACTAGAGTTAGCCAGTTTAAACATTGTTAAGCCATCAGCAAATTAAAGACTTCCTCAATCTCAACACCTCTCTGAAAAAGAATCCCCATCCCTGAAGGGACTGAAAAGCCATGGAGAAGTGTGAGGGTCATGGGTAAGTGTTGACCTGCAAGTGCTGGGTGAACAGTTGGGTTTTGTGTTCTTGAAGGTCTTTTTCAACCTAAACAATTCTGTAAAAATTAATTTAACAAAACCACTTTGGCTGTCTCTTGCTCCCCAAAGTAGCAAATAAAGCACATTTTCCCTCCTGTCCTAATCATCCTCACTAGTGTTTCTTACCCAATGGTTTAACACCTGGCTTTACACGAAAGCTTTTCTGTTTGTGCTGAAATCTGTGGATACCAACAGGCTGTAGACTTGAAGGCAAAAACCAAAAGGCAAGTATGCTGCTGTCACTGGCTGTGCTCACAATTCCTGGTGCTCAAAACTAGTCTGCAAATGAAACTGGGCTGAACAATAGGGCCCCCTTCATTATCGTTTAGTGTGATGTAGCTGTGCAATCAGGTGTACTGATCAGAACACACATTAGAGTACACAAGAGATCCAAAACAGAATTCTCAGGAGAGATGAAAAACACAACAAAAATTACCAAGGCAGGAGGAAGCAAAGCGCAGAACAATTTAGGCCTAGGCTGAGTAATTACCACTGGAGAAAACCACCAGATGCCAAACCAGAGAGGGATTCAGGAATGAGCTGGTTGTTTACCCACTTCCTGTTCTAAGTGTTCAAGAGCTCCTTGGCTCTAGTTTTACCTGATTAAATACTAATTAAAACCTGGAAAAGCCATGTTTAAAATTAGTTTTGATTAACTAAAGCTGATTATTATTAGAGAAAACACATCAAGACACCCAAGAGCCACCCCTCACTGGCAGTAGTTATCCCCCCCTGTTGGACTAGTATTTGGTGCTGCACCAAGGGGCTGAGCCTTTAATTTTTCAAGCGTTTAATCTCACATTGGTCAAAGGCAGTTGGAAGTATGAGAAATGAGTTGGCTGGTTTAGACTTGAAAGCTTGGTTTTCTTTGGAAATGAGGATTTCATTACAAAGGAAGAAACATTTCTGATCAAAGAGTAGCTGAGTGCTCTGCCCAGCCCAGCAGAGCAGAGTACTACCTGACAAGACCTTCCAACTGGCCAAGGGAAGTTCACATCAAACACAGCTCTACCCAAACTGCACAGGTTTTGGCATCAAAGTGAAGAAAAATTTCCTTAGCAGAAAACTACTGCAGTCATTTCATGAAGTACTTTTGCAAGCCTAGTGCAGGGGGACAATTACATCCCTAGTCCAGCAGGTCACCCTATTGCTGATACAAGCCAGGATGCCACTGGCCTTCTGGGCCTCCTAGGCACCCTGCTAGCTCCTGTTCAGCTGGTTATCAACCAGTCCTGTCAGGTCTCTCTCTGCCAGGCTGCTCTCCAGCCACTCATCGTCTGTAGCTGCAGGGGGTTACTGTGCCCAAAGTGTAGAACCCTGCACTTCATCTTGTTGAATCTCTTCCTGTTGTCCTCTGCCCATGGACCCAGACTGTCCAGGTCTCTCTGCAGCATCTTCCTCCCCTCCAGCAGATCAACACTCCCCCCTAACTTGTTATCTGAGAATTTACCAAGGGTAGCTGCAATGGAGCGAGCAGGACAGGGAGGCAGGATGGGGTCTTTAACTCAAAAAAGAGATCCACATTAAACATCCACAGTGGCAACTGTTCTCAGTGTAACAAATACCACCTCAGGCTCACAGCTCCATATAAATTCCTTTGACTATCCTGTAAGATTAAATCAAGAGATTTAAATTGAAGGTCAAGTGATTTAAACTTCGTTACTGAAGTCAGTAAAGAGCTTCTCAACGTCTTCCATTGATTTTGGAACAGGCTTGTGCTGTGCACACACAGAACTACTGCTCTCAGAGCAGCATCCTGTATGTCAGAATTTATCCTCCATAGAGTGGGAAACACTTTATCTGGCTGTTAAAAGCTTTAATCTACAAAATTACTGAAATGAGTAGGCCACACAGGGAATAAACAGTTTGTTCTAGGTTGCAGACAGAGTAAGTGCCAAGAGGAGCTTCAAAACCCAGCCTTATTGCACTGCCCATCTTCAGCACAGGCTAAGTACATTAAAAAAAAGAGAATTTCATCTGTCTTCAGTTTTATGTAGTGTACAGCTAATTAAGAAATAAATGAAACAAAAAACAACCTTGAGAAGGTCATAAATGTTGTACCTGCTCCCAGCACAGAGAGAGGTAGCTTTATTCTGGAATTTCTTTGCTTCATTTTTTTATCATAGAATCATAGAATCACCTGGGTTAGAAGGGACCTCCAGAGGTCATCTAGTCCAGCCCTACAGCAAGCAAGGATATCCTCAACTAAATGGGCTTGCCCAGAGCCTTGTCCAGCCTCACCTGCATCTAATACTTTCAGTGAGTCAAAGCAAGGCGGTTTCTTGACAGGCTCCTGCTAACACATCCACCGCTGCTGTGGCAGCTGCCAAGTGTCAGGCATTCCCAGTCAGGCAGCTTCACTGAGCTGCTAGGAACCATAGGGGATTTTTCAGAGAATCACAGAATCCCAGAATCATTAAGGTTGGAAAGAACCTCTGAGACCATCAAGTCCAACCTTCAACCTAGCAACTCCACAACCATTGTCACAAAGTGCCACATCTGCTCATGTTTTGAACATCTCCAGGGAACTCCAGCACTGCCCTGGGCAGCCTGTTCCAGCGTTTAACTGCTCTTCCACTACAAAAATTATTTCTAATTTCCAATGTGAACTTCCCCTAGGGCAACTTGTGGCCATTTCCTTTAGTCCTGTCAGCAGTTCTTTGGGAGAAGAGGCCAACACCAGCATCCCTACAAGCCCATTTCAGGTAGCTGTAATATGGTAGTAAGTCTCTTCAGGCTGAACAATCCCAGCTTCCTCAGTCTCTTCCCATCAGACATGTTCTCCAGTCCCTGCACCAGCTTTGCCGCCCTTCTCTGTTCTTGCTCCAGCATTTCAACGTTCTCTTACTCTGTGGTGTCCAGAACTGAACACAGTATGTGAGGTGCTGCCTCTAAAGTGCAGGGTACAGGGGAATCCTCACTTCCCTATTCCTGCTGGCTTTGACGTTTCTTCTGCAAGCCAGGATGCTGTTAGCCTTTCTGGCCATCTGGGCATCCCACAGGCTCATGTTCAGCTGCTGTCAACAAATGCCCCCAGGTTCTTTTCTGCCTGGCAGCTCTCCACCCACTGCTTCCCAAGCCTGTATGTAGCACTGCAGGGAGTTGTCGTGACCAAAGTGCAGGACCCTGCACTCGGCCTTGTTAAACCTCATCCAACTGACCTCAGCCCATCCATCCAACCTATCCAGATCTCTTCTGAGCCTTCATACCCTCCAGCAGACCAACACTCCCACCTAATTTCATGTCATTGGAAACTGACTGAGAGTGCACTTGATCTCCCCACCCAAATCACTGATATCAAACAGGAGCAGCTCCAGCACTGAGCCCTCGGAGATAGCACTCATGACTGGCCGCCAACTGGATTTAACTCCATTCCCCACAACAGGGTAACTAAAGACTGAGGCAAAGAAGACATTAAGTACCTCAGCCTTTTCCTCATCCTTGGTGGCAATGTTCCCCCTCATATTCAATAAGGGAGGGAGATTCTCCTTAGCTTTCTTGCTGTTGTTGCTGCACCTGTAAAAACACGTCTTATTATCACCTACAGCAGTGGCCAGACTGAGTTCTAGCTAGGCTTTTGCCTTCCTAATGTTCCTTCTGCTTGATCTAACTAAACTCTGTACTCTTCTTGAGTACCTCGATCCTTCTTCCAAAGCCAGTGATCTCTTTTTCCTAAGCCCCAGACAACGCTGTCTGCTCAGACAGGCTGGTCATCTTGCCTGGCAGTTCATTCTGTGCACTTGGGGGACAACCTGCTCCTGTGGCTCCAAGAGTTCCCTCTTGGAAAACATCCAACATTCCTGGATCCCCTCCCCCTTCAGGACCAACTCTTATGGAACTCTCTCAACATGTGACCTGAAGAGGGCAAAGTCTGCCATCCAGTAGTGGTTTTGAAACCCCTGCCTCTTTACCAAGAACAGGGAACACTCTCATTTCATGGTCACTAAGCCCAAGCAGCCTCTGACCACCACAACACCCACCAGACCTTCTCTGTCAGTGAACAGCAGGCCTGGCGAGGCTTCTTCCTTCCCTGGCAGGATCCCTGACCAGCTGAGGTAGGAAGGTACCTCTCACAGGCTCCAGGATCCTCTCTGCTGTGTTGTATTTCCAGCAGAGATCTGGTAAACTGAAGTCCCCCAGAAGAGCAAGGGCTGTTGATTTTAAGACTTCTGCCAGCCACNCAGCCTCTGACCACCACAACACCCACCAGACCTTCTCTGTCAGTGAACAGCAGGCCTGGCGAGGCTTCTTCCTTCCCTGGCAGGATCCCTGACCAGCTGAGGTAGGAAGGTACCTCTCACAGGCTCCAGGATCCTCTCTGCTGTGTTGTATTTCCAGCAGAGATCTGGTAAACTGAAGTCCCCCAGAAGAGCAAGGGCTGTTGATTTTAAGACTTCTGCCAGCCACCTGTAGAACACTTCAGCCTCTTCATCCTGGATGGATGCTCTGCAACTCCCAACAGGATATGTGCTTCCTTGGCCTTCTCCCCTACCCTGTCCCACAGGCATTCATCCATGCCATCAGTCCTTGAGTTCTACACCATCAAAACACTGCCTAACGTACAGAGCTGCCCCACCACCTCTCCTTTTCCTTTCTGGCTCTTCTGAAGAGCTTGCAGCCATCTGCTGCAGTGCTCCGGTGACAAGAGTCATCCCAGCATGTTTCTGTGATGGTGACTATGTCAGAGCTGTCCTGCTGCACAGTAGCTTCCAGCTTGTCCTGTTTGTTGCCCATACTGTGTGTGTTGGTGCAGATGCACTTGAGCTGGGCTGTTGACGGCACCCCTAACACTGATTCTTAGGCTCAACTCTACTGAGCCTGGCTCCATTCCATCCCCCTTCACACAGTTTAAATCCATTTCAATGAGACCTGACTACTCCCTGCAAGAGTCCTTGTCCCTCTTGGAGACATCTTTTCCTTCTCGATTTGTCCTGGTTTAGATGATTTTGTGATGGTTTGGATTTCTCACGGTGGCCAAATGCACAGAAAAGCAGGAACAAGCATTGTAGTAAAGAAAGAATGGAAATTGTATTAACAGCAAGAAGGGTTTAGGGATGAAACGTAGCTGAGACCTCTGTCTGCTTCCTCCCACTCCCTACCCTTTTTCCCTCTCCCAACGCGGATATGTCACCTGACTAATGCTGCTGCTGAGATACTCACCTTCTCAGAGAGACTTGGAGAGAGGAGAGAGAAAATTGTCTTTCATCAGGTGTGCATGACAGATAAAACAATGCTGCTGTGCAACCCAGATGAGAAGAAGCCAAGATGGTGTCTGGAAACCTAAGAACTCCCTTCCACGTTCCAGATACCTACAGGATTATGGGAAAGGGTGTCTGGTTGTCCCTTGCCATGTGGCACATGACTCCTGCAAAATTAAAGTGGTCTTATCTCTCTGTGACAGGATGTCACATGTAACTGAGGTGAATCCTTCCTCAGCTGACCACTACTAACTTTGAGAGTCACTACTGTACTATTTTGTGCTAAAGAATTATTTGGATCACATCACCAACCCTTCCTCCCTCCACAGACTCAACTTACCATTTTCTCTAAGAAAATAGCAGCTGTTAGAGGGTACAGAAGAGCCTAGAGAGTTGCTACAGGGTATGAGGACCCCAGATTCTCCAGCCTGCAGCAGGTCCTGAGGCAGCCCATCTCTGTGAAATGATGCTGAGTTTTACCTGAGCACTGACATCAATTGTGCTGCTGCTTGGGGCATGACAGTCTTAATCACAGCACTGGTATTTGCAGCTTCTGCTTCTCTTAATTATTCTTAGCTTCTACAATAGGGTATGGAGAGAAAGAAATCCAGACAAAATGTCCCCTACCCATCTCAAATCCAAATCAAACTCCACCCTCCCCATCCTCCCAAAGGTGGCTAGGAAACAAATTAAACAACCTCTCCCCACCCAGACCTCACAATCTACTTCCTCTTCCACAAGCAGTTGTAGATATTCTAAAAATTACAGCTCCATACTAATATGAAGCAGAGGGTGACAGCAAAATAAACAATAAAGAAACAACAGATGTCATCATGCACAGAACTTGCTTTTCACCCCGAGACCTCATTGTGTTGTTCCACAATCCATTGACTTTGCTGCACCAAATGAATTCCAACTTTGCAATTTCTATGTTCTAAGATTTGGGCTGGAAACAGCAACTCTCTTGCAAATGTAAGGTCTAAATGTGGTTTTAAATAAAAAGTCTGGGTATCCACCATTGCATGCCCCAGGACACCAGTGAGTTGCACTGTGCTCACCCGTAGATGGTCTAGAAAAAGCACAGCTGCACTGAGTTCAGGATGCAATTCCCAGGATCTATGGCTCGAGGCAGGCTGCTCAGCCCTCTCCTGCTTAGCACTAATTGCTCCCCAAAGTGAAATGGGCCAAGCTCCCATTCAACAGTTCCCTGCCAGTGTAGGTGACACTGCCACAATAACTCACAGGCACTGCCTGTGTCTCCGCGCAAGCTGGGATCTGTTGACGCAAGGAAGGGAAATCCCTTTGTACATTTGCAGAGCTTCATTTCACAGAATCACACAATGGTGGGGGCTGGAAGTGATCTCTGAAAGTCAAGTTAAGCCCCTCTGCCAGAGCAGGATCCCCTTGGGCAGATCCCACAGGAATAGTCCAGGAGGGTTTGGGATGACTTCACAGTAGGAGACTCCGCAGCCCCTCTGGGCAGCCTTTGTGACCCTCACTGTGAAAAAGCTTTTCTTTATGTTCAGATGGAACCTCCTGGGTTCCAGTTTGTGTGTAGTGCTCCTTGTTCAGTCACTGGGCACCACTGAGAGTAGTCTGGTCCCATCCTACTGATACCCACCCTCTAGATATTGATCAGCACTGATGGCATCTGCCCTCAGTCTCCTCTCCAGGCTGCAGTCCTAGCTCTCAGCATCTCCTCATAAGGAAAATGCTCCAGCCCCTGTACCATCTCAGTGGCTCTGTGCTGGACTTTCTCCAGTAGCAACTTGTCCCTCTTGAACTGAGGAGCCCAGAACTGGACACAGTATTGCAGATGTGGCCTCACCAGGGCAGAGCAGAGTGGTGAGAACCTCCCTCAACCTACTGGCCACACTCTTCTGAAGCCACCCCAGGAGCCCAGTGGCCTTTTTGGCCATAAGGGCCCATTTAAGCTTTCAGCTGCTTTAGGACTGTTAATCAGGACATTTTTTCCCTTATCTTTTCAAATACAAAATCCAATCTATCTCTTAAATAAACTCCACATTTCTGATTTCCACCTGATGAGAAAGGCATGGCTATGGAGCTGGTGTTTTCCAATTGTCAGCTATCAGCACTGCAGTCTCAACTCAGCAGATGAGTACCTGTAGGCACTGTATCTTCCTCTATTTTTAAATGGAAGGGGTTTTTTTACATTAGAGATAAACTTTGACAGCAATTTGCATATACACCAGACCTATATATTCAGCTAGGAAATAATGTATTTGTGAAGGCTTTGGAAAGGCAGAGCCAGACATTTCTGAGAAAACAAATACAGACCAAAACTATTCCCAATAAATAAATACACACACGCATCTACACATCAGTGTATCTGCAGTACATCTGACAGAGCCATTCCCTCCATAAACTCGTCTCTAGCTGCGGTTTGCTTTCATTCAAAAATTCATTTATGAAAATAAGAGTTCCCTGACTCTGAGCAGAAAGATCCCCCTCATGGACAAGGCTCTTCTGTTCTGCTTCTATAGAAATTGTGTTCAGAAAGAACTACAATCAGGAAAGCAAAGGTTGTGTCACAGATTACACTCAACATTTCTAAATGAAATAATGAGGTTTACTTTACTTTTTTCCCATCATCTTTCCCCAATGAGAACAGGCCTAGTGAAGCCACTAGTGCCAAATGCTGGCATTTTTCTTGTAGTTTAATATATGTGACAGGTTTCAGGACATACAATGTACCGAATACATAAACCCTACTGCTCTCCAGCCACACTTCCACAGCACAGTCCTTCTGCTGCAGCAATTTAGTGTGTGCATTCTTAAGCCATTAAGCTCATTATTAAAAAAGGAAAACTTGACAAATTCCAGTGAACGGCTGGTTACTGCAACTTCATGGCTTTTATTCTGAAGCTTATTCACTCTGCTCAAGCCCCAAGCTTGTCATGTGCTTCTGTACCAGATTCGGCACTTAAGAGCCAAGCCAAAACTGGGCCCCTCAGGTTTAACAAATGACTGAAGAAGGCTGGAACCAGTCACAGATCACAAGCAACAGAGCATCCAAGTCTCCTGTGGTGCTCTGGAAGGCCTCACTGTGCTATCATAGTGTCACCTTGTGCTTTTAGAGCATAAACTCAGAGCTTAAGAAACAGAAGCAAAAGTCATCTTTCCTAGAACACAACTCCTTAGCAACAAGTTTGACCTGTCAAATCTTTCTGCAAAAATATAAGCCATGTACCTAGAGGGGATTAGTCAGCCCCATCTTTGCTCTCAGTCATTATGCTATGAGAAGCACAGACTGGCTACAGTATGTAAGAAATACCAAACTGTGAGAAATTGCATCTTCAACAAGTCTTCCTTTGAAGACTTCTTAATGGGCCCAATGAGAAGTGCTGGTACTGAAGCACTTACTTGTCTCTTGGTTTTTCATTTCATGCTCTCAGCACTCTGCACTTGTGTAAGACCCTTTTGTAGGGCATAGTTCTGAAGTCAGCTGGACTCCCAAAAGCCTTGATTTACAGTGAATAAACCATGCCCAATTTCAGACTAATGCGGGAGTTCCTTTGGAAAACACTACTCTATACTGACCTGTGTTTGACTCTTTAGTGGGTTCTCAGGGAAGCTGTTCACTGCAAAAGGGCTTTAATGCTCCACAGCAAACAGCAACACATTTTTCAGCACTGCGTGAAAACTACTGCAAAGAATGCAAGACGAGAAGTGCCTGATCAATGGGCTCGTGGCAGTCATGTATAAGTTGAATTAAACTAGCTTATTGCTTCTCTCTCCCCTTTGAAATACAAACAGGTTTCACAGTGTTGCGCATCACTCCTCTGGCTTAGGTGTCTAGCAGAAAAGGCAGTTTCACAGATAATCTTTCCTGCCTATCATTTACCTTTTGTCATGCTGGTACTCCATCACACACAGACCTGAGAGCGTTAATTCTCAAAGGCACACACAGCTCAGTGCTCTCAGTAGCACATCCTACAGCTCAGATGCTACAGATCTGAAGATGACTCAAACCAGAACATTCAGGGATTCCCTTCTTTAAATGTCCATTTTCTGCAAACAAAGAACTCCCAGCATCACAGATAAATGCAGTGAAGAGAATAACTGAAATCGTTATTGTCAGCGTGCCAGGACATCTCTGGGATTCTACACCAAAGTTGAAGAACATGCACCCCACAGGCTTGTGAGGCCTTCAGTTACTCCACCAGGACTGAGAGGCCTCCAGCTTCCAAAACTCACTGCATTAAAAATTTCTATTTCAGAATGCACCTGTCCCCATCACTAAATGTACCCACAAAGCTGATATTTCCAAACTGTTCTACAGAGGGTATTTGAGTTTCCTTCTAAAAAGAGTATGAATGTGAGTGGGAGGGAAATGCAAACTGCCAGACCCTCCTTCGACTCAGTATATCCATTCTAGAGGCAGCTGTCCTGAGACTTTTTTCACCTTCCTCCTTTGCAGCATCCTTTGCAGATCACAAGTTCTTTACACTCTCCAGCCTGTACTTACCCGCAACTCAGCTTCTTTGCCAAGTAAGTCATACAGAGTTGCTCCCTTGGAGTTGGTTTCAGAAGCAAGCTGCCTGGCTGCCTTCAGGTCAGCAACCTGGAAACACAGTAATACAACACTGAGTAGCGTTTAGACTCTCAAATCCACAACAGATTATTTTTCCCACTTGCTTGTTAAAATTGCACAGGAGGTCAATACAGCAACTGGAAATCTTATATCAAAGAAGTTGCCCAGTGGAATCAGGGTGAGCCTGTCTCTAGAAGAGGCACTGCTTAGGTGTAGGCTTCTGGGTAAAACCCCAGCCACTCCAGGCCACGGAGCTCTCCTTGAGACCACGACTTGGCCAGTTGCTGGTACATGTGCCCAACAGAGCAACAGGAAACCTCACGCGTTTCACACACCAAAGTATCATACATATATATCAGAAGGTGTGTGACAGCACATTGCAGAGATAATGAATGTTGCTCATTATTGTCTCAGAGAGACACCCCAGCCTTACTCAGAGACACTGCTCTGCAATCGTTTCCAAAGGGATGAATCACTGCCTGATGCGCAAACATGATTTTGAACCTGCTAGAGAATCAAAGACTAAAACCATCAGAATAGGGAAGAGGTGCTAAAATTAACAAAAAGCTGTACCAGGATTTCCTCTGATTTGAGAAAGTATTGGGGGGGGGGAGGGTGTGTGTTTAATATCTGGAGGTGACATTTTAAGGGCTTGATGGCTGTTAAGCTAACATGGAGATCTCCCCTCAACGCAAACAGGCTGAAAAGCAGTCAGTGTTTTGCCTACTTTTCCTGTTGCAACAAAGCTAGTAGACAGAAAACAGCCTTTATTCTGGCCTACTCCAGTATTTCTATGATTTCAACAGCAATCCAAAGCAGATACCCATTTTTGTGTCACAGTTGACTTGTATGATGCTTCTTGTTGAGAATTCAGAGATGAAAACAACCTGTTGCATATACCCTCACCCACAGAAAGTACCAGTTAAAACCACACCATGAAAGAACATCTTCTGCTGAAGCTTCAGGCAAGATCTGGATTTGTCAGCTAAAACACAGAAGAGTACATGTTTTCCTTACTTTTGAGCCCAGGTTGAACTTGAACTTGCTGCTGTCTTCTTCGCTCACGTCCACATGCTCCACTCCCTTGGTATTCATAGCACTGTAGAGTACAGTGGTGACCTTCAGGAGTTCCTTCACTGCGTAGCCATCCGCTTGGTATAGCTTCTTTGTGTTGAGCTTGATGTGAGCCTTGGTAGCCTTTGGGAGAAAAGAATGACTTCATGGGGTCACAAAGAACAAAATCCTTGTTTCCCTTGTTGCACTTCATGCCAGAGCTCTTTCTGGGGGAACCAAGCACTGCTTTACAGAAATACCTTTTGCTCTTGGGGAACACGATTTTGCCTCATCATGTTATTGTTGTTTCTAAAAGAAATTCTGCTGGAACTCATGCGCCTGCTGCATGTCAGAACATTTGCAGATAACTTCTGGAGTGAAAAAACCCCCTCAAACTCTCCATTATCTCTTCCCTATATGAAGATAAGCAAAACCCCTGTGCACCACTTAAATTCAAATTAAATTTAAGTGGAATATAAGTGCTGCCCAGGTCTTGTGGTGATGCTGCAGAGAGGTAAATTTTATTCTTAATGAGTTACAAGAATAAGATCAATTATCCTAATGTAACTGTCTTCTCTTCCAGCAGTACCATCTGAATGTTATTGTTTCTCTCCCTGCTATGATATTAGTAATTTTATTCCCTTGTCTTCCATCTCTGACAAGTACAGACAGGCCAGTAGGCAAAAAAACACATTAAAAATGACAATATTACCTTTTAAACTTCAAATTAATGGAAGAGGGGAAAGAGCATTATGGAAATGATACATCTGTCACAGAAAGGACACAAACGCTGCACTTCAAATTCCTGACAAGACTAAATTCTACACTAACAGTCATAAGGAGCCAACACCAAACTACATGTAGGACTTGGAGGTTTCCTGATGGCCTGACTGAAGAGGCAAGCAAACAAAAACCCACCACGGGCCACCAATACAAAACATAAATGTGACTTATAAACAGAATCACCTAGGCTGAAAAAGACACAACTGTCCCATCCCACCACTAAAACCTATCCCTGAGCTCCACATCTCCATGACTGTGAAACACGGCCAGGGATGGCCATTCAACCCCCTCCCTGGGCAGCCTGTGCCAAGGCCTGAGGGCCCTTTCCAGAAACATATTTTTCCTCAGGGCCAACCTAAACTTTCCCTGGGGCAGCTTGACGACATTTCCTCTTGTCCAGTCCCTTGTTCCTTGTAAGAAGAGACCAACCCCCACCTCTCTCCTCAGCCCTTTTCTCCACATCCAGTTCCCTCAGCCACTCCCCATCAGACTAGTCCTCCAGGACCTTCACCAGCTTCATTCTCTGGACCAGCTCCAACCCTTCAATGTTCTTCCTGTATTGAGGTGCCCTAAACAGAAGATGATACTTGAGGGTGTGGCCTCACCAGTGCTTCCTACAGACACTAGGTCTTCAATACCTTAAGATTAAACTTTTGTTAGAATGTTTATCCCTTAGAAATACTTATTAGTATTATTATTATTATATTATTATTATTATTCTGTGTGGCAGAAAAAAACTATCCTTGATTTGTTCACAGGGTTGTAACCTTGCCCCCAATAATGCCCTGCAGCTACAGACTGGGGGATGAGTGGCTGGAGAGAAGCCAGGCACAGAGGTACCTGACAGTACTGGATAAGAACTAGCTGAACAGGAGCCAGCAGTGTGCCCAGGAGGCACGAAAGGCCAATGGTATCCTGGCTTGGATCAGCAATAGTGTGGCCAGCAGGACTAGAGATGTAATTGTCCCCCTGTACTGGGCAGTTGTGAGGCTGAGGGCAGTTCTGGGCCCCTCACTTCAAGAAAGAGATTGAGGAGCTGGAGTGGCTTCAGAGGAGCAACAAGGCTGAGGACGGGACTGGAGGGAAAGTCTGATGAGGAGAGGCTGAGGGAGGGTGTTTAGCCTGGAGAAGGTCCGGGTGGGTTACTTTGGATGTTAGGAAGCCATTCCTCATTTCCTCATGGAAAGGAAGCTCAGACCTTGAAATGGACTGCCCAGGGCACTGGTGGAGTCCCCATCCCTGGAGGTGCTGAAGGACAGCCTGGCTGTGGCCCTTAGTGCCCTGGTCTGGCCGATGTGGTGATGTTAGGTCCTGGGCTGGGCTGGATGAGCTCAGAGGGCTTTTCCAGCCTCAGTCATTCTGTGTTTCAGTGATCTGCTTGCACAGCTCTGGCGTTAGTTTCCCCAGAAGGAATTCACACTCCTTCAGGATCTGACATTGCAAGACCTTCCATGCAGGGGAAAGCACTCAAATGCTGCAGTGTTTGGTACACTGAGATGGACTGAATAATTGACTGCAGAACAATTTCCTGTAAAACTAAAGAGTTAAAGGACTACATTTCAAACCATAGATTCAGCTCCAACTTTTTTGAGGAGCAAAGGAAATAACGCAAATTGTTGTTGGCCCATAGAATCATACAGAATTATTTTGGTTGGAAGAGACCTTTATGATCACTAACTGTTAGTCTGGAACTGCCAGGTCACCACTAAGCACCAAATAGCCATCAGCACCACTTTTCAATCCCTTCAGGGATGAAGACTCCGCCACTGCCCTGAATAGCATGGGATAGGCCTGGACAACCATTTTGGTGAAGTTTTTTTCCTAATATCCAACCTAAACCTCCCCAGGTGCAACTTGAGACTGTTTGCTCTCATCCTATCACTTGTTGCTTAGGGCAAAAGACCAACCCCCACCTTACTGCAACTTCCTGTCAGGGAGTTGCTGAAAGCAAGGCCACCTCTGAGCTTCCTTTTGTCCAAGCTCAACCCCCTCCAAGTTCCCTTAGTGGCTCCTCAAAGGACTTGTTCTGCAGACCTTTGCTGCCCTTCTCTGGACACAGTCCAGACGGTCAATGTCTTTCTTGGAGCCAGGGGCCCAAAACTGAATCCAGGATTCCAGAGTGCCTCCCCCGTACCCAGCACAAGGGGTGTGAGGTCAAACTAAGTGGCTTTACAGTCAGATTTCCATTTCCAATAAGCCCCTTTCCTCTCTCATCCCTGACTCTGAATCCAGCAGACGAAAATGACTATACATCTGTGTCCTGCTGGTAGGAACTTGGCTAAAAAGCGAAGCCACATCTTCCAGAGCATATTACTGCTGCTGGACACCCTAAACCAGGGGAATACAAGTTTTACACTACAAGAAACCCCAATCTTTTTGGAAAATGTTGACCAGTGCGACCTCAAATGAGGCAACAGAGACAGTGCAAAACCAGCTATGTTCTTCTTTCTTCCCCTTCACCAGAAAGAACGAAACTAAAAAACTCATTGCAAAAACAGTAGGTATTAAATTCTAAGAGAAGCAGGTCATAAAATTGACAGAATCTGTTAAAGAACCTCTGTAGACAATGGGGCTGTGGGGCTGGACTAGATGATCTCCAGAGGTCCCTTCCAACCCCTCCAATTCAATGATTCTACACAAAGACAACTAATGTGCCCCATCATAAAAGCAGTTGTTGAAGCCACACATTCCAATTTCAGCTCCATTCAACCCCAAGACAGGAAAATCAATGTCAAGTAAAAGGGAAAAAAGTCTGTTTTTTCACTCAATTATTTTAAAAAGTGGAAAAAACCCACAGGCAGGTGTGAGCGCTTTTCAGACTGGCATAATGGCACTGCTTACTCAAAGAGACCTTCACATTCAGAAATCATGAGATCGTCATCTGTAACAACTCTAAATAGCTTTACCACCTATTCAGAAAGGCAGATCATTACAAAACAAAATAACAGAGAAATAAAAATACATTGCAAGGCTTTGACACAGCCAGAAAGTTTCCTTGAGTTTAAAATCTGTTGTTGTCAGCATAGCAACAGATGTCGACAGTGTGATGGCAAAGCCAAAAGAGCACAGAGGAGAAGCAGAACTCCCAGCGGAGTGCTCCAGTCACACCACTGCAGAATCTTGAGCCTGCCTGCCTGCTCTGCTTTAAAAGCTGAGTGGAATCTGTCAGCTTAACTTGTGTGATTTCTGCACAAAAGTTTAACATTTGGGTTTAAAAAGTTGAAAAGAAAAGAAGCTGCCACCTCAACCCCTCTTCTCTCCCCTCAGTGACTCTGCTGCCGCCTTCACTTTTCTCCATCTTGGACTGTTAGAGCTGCCTTGCTGTTGCTGAGAGAGAATGTTTTCAATTCTGAGAGTGTTATCACTTCTCAAGCAGAAGAAAAATCTATGGCCAGTGAGAAGATTCAGCTGGACCTGGAAAGACACCGAGAATTCTGAACCTTGGGGATTTATGAGGATCAAGAATGAATCGGATGACAACTGCCGTGATTGCAGAGGGAAGCAGAAACTCTCTATAATAGATGTTCTGGACATTTCTAGTCTCAGTTAACTCTCAAGAGCAGTGTGACAAAACTCCATCTGTGTGTGTCCGTATCTTGTGGGGTTTTCCTAGGAGGAACTGCTCTGTTGGGGGCAGTGTATTATGATGTCTTGGTGCCTCTCTTCCCCAGACTGAGTCAGTTGCTTCACTATCTGCAGATCCATCAGTGGATTTGTTAAATCCTCCCTTTGTGTCTGACACTTCAGCTAAAAGGTCTTGGTTGAAATGGAGTATGGGTCTCTGACCCACGATGTTAGTGGCAACCCAAGGTGGGATGTGTGATGTTGTAGTTTGAAAATTGTCCAAATTTTCAGGTGTTGGATTTTGGGCTTTTATGCCAAAAGTGCATTTCATTTTTCCACCAGAGTCCTGGAGCAGTGTCCTGAGCCCACAGGGGATTGGTGAACAGAGCCTATAAAAGGGGGTGGACTTCCAGATTTCTCCCCTTCCCCTTCTTCTCCTGTCTCTTGGTAGACAGAGAGCTCTGCTGGCACAAGGGGCCAAGCCCCACCCCAACCTCAGGTTGTGAGGAAAGGCCTGGCCACCGTGGCCCTGCCACTGGCCCCTGCTGGGGTGGTGAAACCACTGCCACCTTGGTGGGGGTCAGGGCCTGCCTGAAAAGTTGGCCGCTGTGGTTCTGCCGGGGGTGCCAACTCTGGCATGGCAGCCATGGCTCTGATGCTGCAGAGGGGGCAGCCACGGCTTCCCTTTCCCCAGACCCCTTGGACTGTAGCTGCTGCTCACAGCCCCAGAAAGGAACCACTGCCCCCACACTGTTCCTGCAGCCTGAGCATCTTCGCAGACCAAGAGTCCGCCTTAACCCTTTCCCTCCCTTGGAACTCTAACTGCTTGGAAGAAGGAAAAAGAGGAAAGAGAGGAAAAGGCCCTGGAGCAGGTCCTGTTTACCACAACAGGCACAGCCCCACATAACCAGTGTTGTGCTGCCTCTGTCCTCACCACAGGCTTGGTTCCTCATAACCAGAAAGGGGCTGACACACATGCTGTACCTCAGCTCTGTCACTGAGAGAATGGAAGAGGCTTCTGAAGGTTCCTACTGCTTGGCCATCAGTTTTGTGCTAAAAGAGCAGATGGGACTGATCCCTTAAACATTTGGCAAACAGAGAGACTGGGGTTCTGAAGTGTCTGTTCCTGCATCTGAGATGCTGGTTTGTCCTCAAAGATCTCCTGATAAGATCTGCTGGCCGCAGTCACATTGTGAAGAACTCCCAAGAAAAGAGGAGTTAGAAGAAAGAATGAGCTGTACATGGGAAGCTGGCATCTACAAAAGGACCAGAAAATGGACTTTTCCACAAGAATCACAATATAAGAGGGCCTCAGGAGCCCTACTGAGTTCTATGGATGGAGAGGATGGCTGAATTCCCCCTCTGATTAGAATGTATCTTTCTCCAGTGCTCTCATCTGAAGCCAAAACCCAATGTGTTAGCTGTCTCCCATCTCTCTCAGAGTGTGTGTAATAGCATTGGGATGCAGTTTCTGTTTTACTTTCTTTGGTTCTCTAACTTATTTGGGGATTTTTCCTTTGCTTCTTGGTTGTGGGTTCAAGAAATTCTTTTCTTTTTTAGCAAAGTTGCTTCATTGCCTGGTGATTCTTGGTGAGAGCTGGTTGGTGTGACTGGATTGCAGGCGCCAACCCAGAACTGATCCAGACCTTCATTCTAACCCAGGACACACAGGGATCCAGATAAGGACCCACACACAACACCACACAACTACTACTTACGGACACAACAGTGGCTCAAACATTTTGTGTCCTTCCCAGTACGCTGGCATATTCTCAGCAGGCAGAATGAGGCCTGCTCTCATCTCCCTGCCTTGTTTAACATTCAGAATAGTCTTCTGAGGACTGAAGCCATGGCTCTACATCTCACGCTAAAATGGGAACTGAAGATGTGGTACCTCCCAGAAAGCACTCAAGAAGATTACTAGCAGCCATCACATCAGTTGTTTCTCCCCTCATTTACTAACAAGCAGACACATCTGCCTTCTGTACAGTGGTTGGTACCTTGGTTTACCAAGTATGTTTTCTCAAATTTATGAGACTAAACTACTCCAAGGCTCTTTGCTTCACACTGCCTCCAATTGGAATTCAGATAAGCTTGAATTAGAGTACAGTATTGAGCCACACAGAACAAAGTATTCATAGGGGGGCAAACAACTGTTAGAAAACCACGTAAGACAACCCTACAGACACTCCAAGAACAGGAGATGGTAAGGTCTCAAACTGCTGGTGACATAAAGCAATACATAATGTAAAAAATTAACACAACTTTGCTCTCTGTTTCGCAAAGAAGAGTAGAACTCTAGTTCCATATTATGATAATTAATCTGTCCTGATACTTTCATCTGAGATAAATCTGTCCTCATCAAATCTCCTGTCCGGTTATGAGCAGACAGTTATTAGCTGACAGAGATCTGGAGACTCCACAGACATTGCCTTAGTACAGACATGTCTACAAGCTTTTCTCATTCTGATAGTGCCAAACACCTGCAGTTGTTGTCTTATAACATTAACCGAGACTAAGAACAGGGTGCCAGTCATTTCATTTTCTGTGTCATATCACATAATTCTTTGAAACTCTTGGGAGATCTTAACATTAATCACAGACTGTTGGGGACTGGAAGAGTCCAATCTCCCTGCCAGAACAGGATCACCTAGATCCAGTTGCACAGGAATAGTCCAGGTCAGTTTCAAATGTCTCCAGAAAAGGAGACTCCACAATCTCCCTGGGCAGCCCCTTCCAGTGCTCTGTCACCCCTTTTGGGAAGAATTTTCTTCTCATATTGATTTGTTTGCAAAAATAAAATCTCAAGGGGAGACCTGATACACGTCGCAGTTTGTAAAATGCTGAGAGACAGAATAAACCATTTTCCACATCTCCTGGGAGCCCAACAAAAAATAAGCTTAAACTGGAGATAATTTAGACCTAAGAATAGCTTTATAATTCTAATTGAGCAGCACGGTGTACTACCTGGGGAGTCAAGA
>VZRI01001977.1:4075-15436 GCA_013397515.1 Upupa epops
CCCGACTGATTCTGTGATTCTATAACTTCTTCCCAGTGAGGATGACGGTTTTAGCGGGCAGTGGGTTTTCTGGTATAGGATATGGGTTTTGGGGTCGGGAATTACCTTTAGTTTGTTAGCATTGCTATTTAATAAGGCTTCCTTATGAAGTCATTATTTTTCCACTTGCATTCCAGGTATTGAACCTTTCTTACCACACAGACTAGGGGGAAGTGAATTTCTAACCATGTCTCTGTGCCCTCTGAATTTGTTGCTGAACTGAAACACATGTATATGCCAATACATGTTTCTACAGAGAATTTTGGCATTTTTGCATGTTTAAAAGCTTTGTGATTTAAATAAGATAAAATGCACTTATATGAAAGAAACGTTCTAATTTCAACAATCTACACATTAAAACCAGTTATGTGATGGGGCATTAACACTATAAGTATTGAAATATGTCATATTAAAATAATTGTATATATAAAGGGTTTATTGAAAACTTGCAATTTTCATGTTTCTTTCTTTTTTTTTTTACATGCTTTCAAAGGTTAGTGATTTTTATGGTTTTTATGTTTGCTGTTGATAATATTTTTACCAGAAAATCTGTTCAAACACTTTTTATGCTATATTAATAAGAGAATTCAGATTACTAATCAAGCATAACTTAGCAGTTCTTTACCAAGCCTGCAATGACAATATTACGGCTGTAAACTTCAGAGAAGAAAAACAGCAGTGAACATAATTGACATGATAGGAAACTATTTCAGAAGCATAAACAAATTGATTCAAAAGAAGGTTCACCAAATATTGTTAGCTAATGCAGAACATATTAAGGGTGCAACAAAATTTATATTACTAGGTTTGCATCACTTACTTTCATGTGGTGAACAGCAAAGGGAAGACTTAGGTCAAAAACTCTAAAAAAATAAGCAAAAAATGCCACACGTGAGGAAACACAATTGAATAAATCTGTAAGGTAATACAATGTTACTGTTTCAGTTAGAGAAACCATTTTTTATAGTTTTCACTCTCATTAAAATACCATGGAAAACATTGAAGTTTGCATAAAACTGAATGTCCAGTGGACTGCTATACACCTGGGCAATGTTTACAGTAGTTTCAAACATTAATGAATCACTTATAAAGATAAGATAAACATAGTCAAATCATGCAGCATGTGTGCCTGCACACCTAAAAACCTGATTAAAGGAAGCATCTGTTTCTTTACATTATTCAGGTAAACTGTGTATACAAGCAATAGAATTAACTCAATATGTAAAGCCCTTACTGTTGAAGAAAAATAAAAATGTTGATTTAGGCTATACAGCCCAGTCAACAAAGAGCATCTAAATTAAATAAGCATATAGTTCAGCTATAAGTAGTGAATGCACACTCACGAGGCTTGTAAAGCATGTAACATTACCATTAAAACAACACAAAATAATTTGAAATTTCTACTAGATTTAAAGAGAAGAGTCTGTGAGAGTCCATTGCACCAAAAGTCACATTATACACTATTTTTCAGCCCTCATCTTTCTACTGCTTCAATTTTTTTTCAGTTAGACTTAAAAATAAATTATAAACCTGATTACTTAGTTATTGCTCAGAGAAGACTTCACTGATTTTGATGTTCATATGAACACATTGTATCTGCCAAATCGTATCTGCGTAGCTTTGTAAGTCATAGAGAGGCACAATTACTATTACATACATTTATTTTGAAGTGTCCTTAAGCTTACATTTAAAGAAATAGACTATATTTTAAGTTTTGGTCTCTATTGTAAAGGATTTAAACTCAAACAAGGAAAAAATCTCTACTTTTTCCTGCAAAATAATTTGAATATTCTATTCATAAAGCTACATATTTACATCACAAATGCTCAAACACCAAATTATATACACAGAGCACTTCAAGTGAGGAAATAGTGTTTGTTCATCATTTATAATCATTTCATCATTTATAATGAAAAAAATAGTTATTATGGACATGAGTAGCTGTTGCTAAAATAAATACAATATTCTACAGCAAGACTTATTGAGATAGTTACTAAAATTTCATAATTAGAATTTGCTCTTACAGTATTAGAATGCACATTTACATGCACTCACCTCAAGTTTCATAAATGAAGCTTATTCACAGCATTTACATTTTGTCAGTCTGAAAATTAACACATTGAATAATGCTGTTCAAAAGCTCTCATGGAATGATGTCAGAGGTTACTATAGCCTCAAAGAATTATTTCAGATAGCAAAGTTGTTATCTTCTGTTATTTAATCAAGGTGAAGAGGGCAGCATTTTTTATGTGAATCAGTTATTGTGATTTCTTACCTTTGATAATGTCTGTCTTTTATCTCTGCTCTGTAGATGGTCATCATAACCCAATTTAGAAATCCTAGACAAATGCTTAAAAGTTAGATGAAAAGTAACTATATTTAATAAGTATTGTCAGAACTGCATACTGAGGAACATTCAGTATTCAGATTGGATTTTCATTATGATCTCACTTTTATTCTTCTCTTCATCTTGTTGGTATTTAAATTCTAAAATAAAAATAATCTGAGATAAAGATTATTATCAACACATTTCCCCTGAGCAGGAAAATGAACTCAACTGTCATTATATATTATGGAAAAATATGGAAAAGTATAGATGAAAATAATGTTCTCAAACTCTATTTGTATTTGAGCTCTATTTGCATCAGGAAATCTTCAAGATCAAGAGCTCTTGACAAAGGATATATGATACCCATTAAAGACCTGATAGTCTGAGTTAACAGTCTTCCAGATGGAGAACAGGCTGGTGATGAGATCTGGTCCAAACCTTAACCTTATACAGAACTCAGTGATGCTGAGAATGCATCTAGATATACTTTGCACAAATTTCAATGAAAAATAAAGTTGTTGCTTTCAGTGCTGGTTTTGGTGACTGCTGACAGTGGTATTTTGAACAACAGTCCCACATGTACATAGAATCATAAAATCATTAAGGTTGGAAGAGACCTCCAAGATCATTAAGTCCAATTGTTAGACTAATGAAATCATGATCACTAAATATACACATGTTTTGAAAAACTGTGTCCAGTCCTGGGCTCCCCAGTCCAAAGGAGACAGGGAGCTACCAAAGAGACTCCAGAGGAGGAAAATAAAGAACACTGGAGAACTTCTTTCCTAAGTAGAAAGGTTGACAGCACCCTTCTCACATTTGAGGAGAAAAGAATGAGAGGAGACCTTATGCATGTCTATAAATCATAGAATCATAGAATGATCAGGGATCAGAGGAGACCTTTAAAGATCATCCAGTCCAATCCCCCTTCCACAGCAGGATCACTCACACCAAACCTGATGTGTTATCTGTCTCCCATTTCTCTCAGAGTGTGCGTAAAGGCATTGTGACACAGTTTCTGTTTTACCTTTTTGATTCTTTTACTTATTTGGTTTTTCTCCTTTTTTTATTGGTGATGGGTTCAATAAATTTTTGTCTTTCTAAAAAAATTGCTTCACTGCCTGTTGAACTCTCTCAGAGAGCTGGTTGTTGTGCTAGAAATACAAGCACCAACCCAAACCGATTTAGACCCTCTCTATAAACCATGACAACCATACTGGTCCAAATACATTAATGCCATCTCCAGGGATATGCAGCTCTTGTCAATGGTTCTTCTCCACTCTTCTTATAGGACCCTTTCAGATATTGGAAGGTTTCTGTAAGGTCTCATGAGAGTCTTCTCCTTTTCAGGCTAAACAACCCCAACTGTTTCAGCCTGTCTTCATAAGAGAGGTGCTCCAGCCCTCTTATCATTTCTGTCTGTGGCCCTTCTCTGGACTTGCTTCAATAGGTCCACTTCCTTCTTTTATTGGGGGCTCCAGAACTGGACACATTATGTCAGATGAGGTCTCACCAGAGCAGAGAGGAAGAATGACCACTCGATTTGCTGGCCATACTTCTTTTGAGGCCAGGATGAGATTAGCTTTCTGGGCTGCAATTGCACTTTAGTGTCTCATTTCCAGCTTTTCATCCACTAATACCCTGAGGTCTTCTTCCAGAGGGCTTCTCTCTAGCATGTCTTCCTGCAGCCTGTATTGATAACTCTGGTTGTCCCAGTCCAGGTACAGGACACTGCACTTGACTTTGATGAACCTCATGAGTGTCCACTTCCTGGGTCCACTTATCCAGCTGGTCTAGTACCTTCTGGATGGCACCTCATCCCTGTGGAATGTTGACTGCATGACCCACATGGTGTCATCAGCAAACTTGTTGAGAGTTCACTCAATGCCACTGTGAACATCATTAATAAAGATATTAAACAACACGGATTCCAATACAAACCTGTGGGGGACATCACTTACTCATCTGAAGTTGTTTCTCATCTGAACATGGAGCCATTGACTACCACTATCCACATATGACCAACCAGACAGTTCCTTACATACTGAAAAATCCACCCATGGATATAAACAGAAGAATTAAAGAAAAAAAGTATCTATTTCTGCATTTCTTTGATGCTCTGTGTCATAAATGAAGACACATGGAGCTTGTGATTCCTAAAATGAGAAAATTTCTGTGTGCAGAATTTTCAGCAGGTAAACTTATTATTCACATGTGTCTATCATTGTGAATAAACATCACACTTTTGATCTGTATGAATATTATTTTAAACAGTACAAGAGATTTATAAATAGGCAAAAGGGAGCGACCACTTCAGAAACAGTACTATCAAATTCACCTAAAGATAAGCATGTTCAATACATTTAGAGACACAAACGCATACTACACATAGAGGAAGAATCACTGTTTTCAGCTTTGTGATTTGAGTCTTGGCAATAGAGCTCAGTTTTCCAAAGACAAAAGCGGAAACTACCTTCTGACTCTATTTTTATAAACGCCCCTGAAAAAAAAAAAAAAGAGCAGAAAAGCCTAAATAATAATAATCCTACCTATCAAGAAGATTGAGAATGTCATTTAAATCTATATGACATTATTGTAGATTTTGAAAGTGTGTTAAAATTTGATGTAATTTAGTAGCACTACATTAACCTTTAGTTAGTCATTTAGAGCATCTGTTCTCCAGCAAGTAACCTGTCCACAAGCTAGTTTCTCCAGAATAAAAGACAGATGAATATACTGAGGAGATTTTATGTTTAATCGTTCACAGAATTAAAAATGCCAGGAAAAGTATTAAAAATCTCCAAAATATATTCATTCATTTTTAATTGCAAATTCACATTCATTCGGCAATCAATAAGTCTGTAACCAATAAAAATGATTAACTGACATTTAATTACATTTGGGCAGCAGCTTTTTTGTTAATTTCCAGAAAACATCTAGAAGATGATGTATTTTCAATGAAAATTTCCCCTACAGCATTGCCTCACTCAGTAGCCTAACTTGGCAAAAAACACATGAAATCAGCAAAAGGAAAAAGAACATAGTAACATTTGGGAATGCAGAAAATGCTGCTCTGCTTAACCAGCATCGTTGCTGTATCTGCCTGCAGGCTAGTTTAATTAGACTGCATTTTATATTTGGGAAAGTAGTTTTGTAATTACTTTGAAATGACCAAATCTTTGTATAAAACCTAAGGAGGATTATGTATACCTGATAATGAACCATATTAAAACTGACTGAGATTTGTTTTCACAAAAATTGACTGTAAAATGATAATAAAATGAATATTTGTCTACTCAAATACTAGACAATTCTAAAGAATACATCTCAGTTTGGTGGACATAATAATGAACCTTTCATTACATGCACATACAGATTTTTCTACCAAAGTATGAATTTATAGTTGTACAGATAGGAAAGAATAGGTACAAATTTCAATTTTAGAAAGCATCCTTTGTTTAGGAAGAACAATATGAGAAGAAATTTAGTATTAAGGATTATGCTTAAAGTTACCAGAAGTACTTTTTTTTTATTATATCTTATTAAAAATATTTAATGATGATTTAGTAGCATCAGTTGATAAAATGTACTAAATTAACTAATATTTACTCAGATTTTTATTTCATTGACCATAATCTATAAAAAGGTATATAAATAAAATGTATTAATTAAAATGTGCTTATTATAGAAATATCAAATAATATAATTAATTTTATGAATCTGTATTCTTAAGCTTATTGCCACAGTGACTGCATTTGAAATACTTGCTTAATATTGTTTTCCAGACTGTAAATAATTTTGGTATATATTTGAAAAGAACATGATTGTATTAAAAACCTTGAAGAAATAAAGCATGTATAAGAAAAATATTAAAATATTTTGAAAAATGCTCAATTTTTGATAAGTATTTCCCCCAGTTGTTCTAACCACAAGGACAGTGAAAAACAACCTGCATAAACAGTGTTTTTCTTACAGATTTTGTAATCTCATTGGAAACACACAGTTGCAGTAGCCTTTAGCTGATAGTTGTTGAAGTGGATTGAGGAAACAAATTCTGACTTCTACTATTTGTTGAAAAAACATACTTCTGACATGATGTATACCCACAAAACCTCAAACAATGGATAAGTAAAAATTCCATGTCACAAAGGATTCAGAGATTGTTTGACTTCCTAAGTAAAGTACATCACTCCTACAAATTTTAGAAGAAAAATAAAACCACATATGAAGTTGAGTTGCTAGACAACAATCTGAGATATTGCAGATCTGCTATTTAAAGAAAGCTCATGGAATTATAAAATAATCACAAACTACCGATACTGCTACTACTACAGAATACTCTCACTTGAATCCTTTCCAACAATGTTTATCCAATGTCTGCAGTAAGCAGGGACATCTTCAAATAGATTAGATTGTCCAGAGCCCCATCCAAATTGACTTTGAATATTTCCTGAGATGGGTCATATTCTGACTCTCTGAGCAAGTGTCTTACTACACCCATTGTAAAAAAATTCTTCCTTAGATCTACTCTAAGCCTACCATCTTCTAGTTTAAAACCTGTCACAAGAGGTCTTGATAAAAATGAGGATGTCCAGCATAGAGCAACAAAGATGATGAAGGAAGTAGAACACGTCCCTTATGAGGAAAGGCTGAGGGAGCTGGGTCTTTTGAGCTTGGAGAAGAGGAGGCTGAGAGGTGGCCACATTAATGTCTATAATATGTGAGGGGTGGGTGTGAAGCTCAAGGGAGCCAAGCTCTTCTCAGGGTCATCTAATGATAGTACAAGGGGCAATGGTTGCAAGCTGGAACATAGGAGGTTCCATATAAACATCAGAAGGAACTTCTTCACAGTGAGGGTGTCAGATCATTGAAACAGGCTGCCCAGGCAGGTTATGGAGTCTCCTTCTCTGGAGACATTCAAGACCTGCCTGGAAATGTTCCTCTGCAACTTGGTCTAGGTGATTCTGCTGTGGCAGGTGGATTGGACTAGACAATCTTTTGAAGTCCCTTCCGATCCCTAATGATTCTGATTCTATTCTATGACTGTCCTCATCTTCTAAAAGATGACAATAGGGTTTCTCAGAAGCCTTCTCCTGGCTAAACAAACCCCAACCCTCTCAGATTTTCCTCCTAAGAATGGTTTTCCCATTTGTCTGATCCTTTTTGTGGCCCTGCTCTAAGTTCACTCAAACAGGTTCATGCCCTTCTTGTGCTTGGCTTTCTGGACCACAAGAACACAAGGTTAGCTCATATACAGCTTTCATCCAACATCCCCAAATCAGTCTCCATAGGGCTGCTCTGAATCCTATCACCCTCAAGCCTGCATTGATATTGAAAGCTGCCATGATTCAGGTGCAAGGCCTTGCAGTTGGCTTTGTTGATACACTTCTCCACCTTATCCAGATCCCTCTGAACGATATCCTATCTCCTAAACATGTTGATGACATCAGCTTGATGTCACCTGCAAATTTGCTGAAGGTGAACTGAATCCCACCCTCTCTCATTGATGAAGATGTCAAAGTCACTAGGGACTTCACCTGACTGCCACACATATTTAAATATGGAGAGTGGCCAGATAACTATGTCAGCCAGTTCCCTCAGGACCTCAGATGTATCTCAAGTTGCATAGACTTCTGTATGTTCAGGTACTTCAGATGATAATGAACTTGATGTCTTAAATTGGAAGTGAATGTAATCCCTGGTCTCCATACCCCAATACAGGCATCTGAAATTAATTCAGCAAAAAAATACTGAGTGAAAATGTATTTTTTTTTTCAATACTCTTACATTATTTTAATGGGAGAAATAATAAAATGTGAAATTAAAAGAATATTTCAAGGGTATTTTACATCACCTTCTTATAGAAGTGATTTCTTTATTTTTTCAAGTTAATTTTCACAAAAATATATTTTAATAATGTTGCTGAAGCCTCAAACAGTGAAACAAAATAAGGCTATATCCTTACATCTGTGGCTAAATCAAATCATTATTGACTAAATACGGTAAAGCATTTGTTTTCCTACAAGTCGACATATAGTCAGTTAATAAAAAAAGATCTTCAAAAATACAGTGTCATATGTGAAAATAAAAAGAAATAAAAGTGCAAAGGAGTAATAGCTGTGGCTGCTGTAGTTGGAAAAACTACAGAAGTATTACAATCAGTATTTTCATTAGAAAGGAAATATCATGGTTAAAGAATATTAAAAGTACAAAAATATGTTTCAATATTTTTAAAAATGTATGTGTTAGATAAATGATGCAGTTATCAAACGACAAATAACTTAAACATATTGTATTTCTCCTAGAACAAAGCATTCTCTTAATTCACAGTTTCCTATATTTTCTTCCAAGCATGAAAACCACCATTTCTGTTAAAGCTGATTAAAAAAAGATATATTGTTCAACGTTGATACAACAACTGAATAAATTAAAAACAAAGTATTCAAAATCATTTGCTGAGAATTCAATTGCATTTTAATAAGCTATTTAAAGTTTGAATTAGTGCTTAGAAAATAGATGTATTAATTGATTGGAATTTTACACCCCACTTGACATCTCAACATGTTGACTATCACATGCACAATTTAAATATTATATCCTATTTGTTAAAAATAGGGTAACTACTGAAGCATGCCATCACTCCTTTCCTGCCTATCATATAAAACTTCAAAAAGTAAGCCTCAGTCTATATCTAAACAGAAAAGTTACTCACATGGTTGAATTTCTGTATCTAAAATAAGCTTATAACGCTTCTTTGATTGGAATAAAAAATGTGCTTTCTCCAGTAATGAAAAGTTATACATTATACTTACATTATAATGCGATTTGAGGAAAACTGAAAAAGTCTTTTCTATAATCAACCTGATAGATAAGGAAAAAACATTAAAAGATTTGCATATTTTAAGGTGAGTAGAAACCACAATCATTCCATACAAGTGTATTCTCTGTAAACAGACCTTCATTTCCTCTGTAGATAATTTACAGGATGCAATTCAAACAGATATAAGGATTTATTTTAGTCTTCAGGTCGTGATTATCTCACAATTTCAACAGGAAAGCTCTTCTGTCTTTAATCCTCTAACAATTACAGCTAGGAATCTGCATCTCATTTCTGATTTACATTTCTGTGTTCCAGTTATAGCTTTTGGAATTTGTTAAAATGTTGTTACAGACCTGTAGACCTTTTTTCAATGCAACCTTATTGTATCCCATTTTTTAGTAATCAGGATATCCCTCTAACAATCTTTTCAAGCTCAGGTAATATAACTGCATTCTATAATGGCTTCTTGCTGGGTTTTATTTCTTCTTTTTGAGTGACACCAGTTTGAGAATTCGCATACTTTTCTATTTAAAATTCATTCTATGAATTACTACAATTGGAGACTAGTAGAAATTTTCTGGGTTTTTAAGATGGTCATGGTGAGAAACCAAACCAAAAGTGATGGAGAAGTCCAAATTACAACAACAAAAGTGTTTAAATTTACCTTTCACACAATTAATTTGATGAACATGGTTGAATTAGATCTAATTTCTGCAGGACAATTAAACTAATTTGTTTTTTAATGAAACTTTCTTGTCATTCAGATTAAAGCACTCTACTATTTGTCCCAAGTAATGTGATTTTTTAATCTTAAAATTACAAGAATTTTGTTAGAAGTCCTTGAATCTTTATAAACTATGTGAGCTTTCAAACTTCATTCATAGTTTTAGCATTAGTGACTAAGATCCCCCATCTAAAGGGGATCATGGAGGAAGATTTTTCAAGCTCATATATTTACTATATACAATTTTCACAAATTATTATCACTGCTACATTTGTGCATAAACCTGAAGACAATAAATTATTTACAAGGAAAACTAAAATTACTTAATAACTCTTTGAAAATGGTTTATAGGGGGAATGGAATAAATCCTAGTCTTGCAAAGCTTATCAGGTACAAGTATTTTGACAAATAATGGTCAGTGACATAAGATTCTTATGATTTATAAAACACTGAAATTGTTAAGTAAGTACATAAGAATTCCCCATCTATCACTTTTTTAAAACAAAGCAAAATGAACAATATTGTCCTTTATCTGTTTTATACAGTGTCTCCTAGTGATTCTTATATGGTCTGTGCTTTGTGAGACAAAGTTATTTCTGCTCAAGTCAAGATGATGGGCTATTCCTAGGTATTACTCAGGTTAGTCTATGAAATTACTGTTTCTAAAAGAATGACACAAATTTCATTCCATAATCCTATGACATTTTGAAGACAACTACTTAGAAACAACACTAATTATTTAGGCTTTCTAATACACAAAAAAATCATGCAATTATTTCATTATATAAAAAATACTAGCAGATAGGATATGTTTTAAGACATACATTTTAAGCTATTTGAAATCATAGTCTTTTATGTAATACAAGTCATAAAATGAAACACAGAAACACAGTGTGCTTTATTTGTAAATTCAAGTGGGATTACATATATTTCTGTTAAAATAAAGAAATTATAAATAGCAGTTTTATGATGTCTGCATGTATAGCCTAAATGACAATTATGTCAGTTTCATACATTTTCACATTATTTTTGTAGAAGAAAGTGCCTCAAAATCACCAGAAATCACCACATTCAGTGGGACAGAAGGAAGAGAGTGAGTTCTCTGTGGCATGGTGTTTTGGTTTGGGATGACAGGTACCAAATTCTTTCAATTTAGGGGCCTTCAGTCAAGAGATTTGGGAAAAAAGGAACAACAATTCTTTATTATAACAGTAGGAAACACTAACAGTATACTCAAAACAACCAACAAAAGAAGATTCCAGGGACCCCAACAAAGTCCACCTGACAGTTAGGGAGGGTGATGGCCGGGTCCTCCTGGAGCGATGGATGTGCCCCCCTCGGCAACGTGGGGTAGACGGAAAAGCACAGAAGACAGGAGGCGGCAGGGAGTGGCAGGAAAGTGTCCGCGGCGGCCAGGGGCCAGGCAGCTACAGCAGCGGCTCTGTTCGT
>VZRI01001977.1:15511-25806 GCA_013397515.1 Upupa epops
CCCACTCCCATGCAAGAAATAAAACCACATATCCTCCCAACAGATGAGAATAGAATACAAACTTTACATTCCACAACCCAAGACACATGGGTTCTGTCTGCCTGCAGTGTGTCTTTCATAGGATGCAGGACGTGACACCAAGCATCTACCTCCCTCTCACACTCCATGATAGCCCTCAACCTGCTCACCTCCTGCTTGCACTTCATCAGCAAATGTAGAAGATCTTCCACCTGAGAACATCTTCCACAGGGATGCTAACTATTGTCTTCTGACACCTGTATAAAAGCAGGGTATACCCTGCAGCTCAAAATTTGTGTAGCTGTATGTTCACGCAAGACCTCTGTCTGGGAGCAGCATCAAAGCTGGTAGGTGCAAAACTACACATTGTCATGGTTTTCCGTCAAGTGTTTACCATTGTTCCTGAATGAGCTGATGGCTTCAACGCTTGCTGCTTCACTTTGGCTGTTGCGCCAGTGCCAAGTGCCAAGTCCCAGGTCCGACCCTACAATGAGGACCCTGGGTGACAGCCCCTGATTGCTTGTGTGCTGGGTGTGCCAGTGGCATGCCACTGTGCTTATAGAGGGCTTTTAAAGGAGGAGGGGGTGTGTCTGGTTGTCACTGCTGGTCAACAGTCCATTAAAACCCTTTAAATAGCCTGCAATAAGCCCTGGCACTGCCACTTCCACAGAAATCCTGTGGCAAAACTGTGTTGGGAAAGAAAGACAAAGAACAAAACAACCTTTCTGGGAAAAAAAGGCAGTTACTATGCATCCAGTCAGCAGGGTTCAGTAGCAATTTCTTTTGGCAACTGCAAAACACTACCTAAAAACAGATAATTGTTTGTGTAATATGTTCACGTATCCTTTCCCATAGTCCCCTCAGGTATACACAGATGCATACATCAAAACACTAATTGCTACTTTATTTGAGCAACAGCTGGAATGCCAGTCCTAGCTGTTCATGCAGAATTAGAGGGTCACAATATGGCTGCTAGATTAGTTTTCATAAAATCCTTCAAGGAAGTCTTTCTTTCACTACATGTTTATATAAACCTGAAGTATTTGTCTGCATAGAGCAATCACTACCTTCTTGGATATCCTCTGAATTACACAAGTCCATTTTTGACACTTGCATTTGCTGGTTGCCTTGGACAGAGGAAACAAACTACAGATGCTATGTACTCACCTGTTTTTATGGACTCAGAGCTTACCAGGTATTAGACATGTGAATATAACATAAATAGGAAAAACAATGTGTACTTAGAATCATAGAATCATCAGGGATCAGAAGGGACCCACACCAAGTCCAGGCAGATTCCAAATATCTCCAGAAGAGAAAACTCCACAAACCTCCTGGGCAGTCCCCTCCAGTGCCCCATCACCCTCACTGGGAAGAAATTCTAGAATTGAGCAGGGTTTGAAGGGACCACAGGATCATACAGTTCCAACCCACATGCCAGGGACAAGGACACCCCAGCCTAGATCAGGCTGGCCAAAGCCTCATCCACCCTGGCCTTAAACACCTCCAGGGACAGGGCCCCAACCTCCTCCCTGGACAACCCATTCCAGGCTCTCACCACTCTCATGGTAATGAACTTCCTCCTCACATCAAATCTAAATCTACCCATCTTCAGTTTTGCTCCATTCCCCTTAGTCCTTTTGCAACCTGATATATTAAAAAGCCCCTCCCCACATGGTTTGTAGGCCCCCTTCGGATACTGGAAGGCCACAACAAGGTCACCTCGGAGCCTCCTGTTCTTCAGACTGAACAGCCCCAATTCTCTCAGTCTGGCCTCATAGGACAGCTGCTCCAGCCCTCTGTTCATCCTCATGGCCCTCCTCTGGACTTGCTCCAGCACATCCAAATTCTTCTTGTAATAAGGGCTCCAGAACTGGATGCAGTACTCCAGGTGGGGTCTCACCACAGTGGAGTAGAGGGGAAGAATCACCTCCCTTGACCTGCTAGCCACACTTATCCTGATGCATTCCAGGATCTGGTTTGCCTTCTGGGCCACAAGTGCACACTGCTCGCTCATGTTCAGCTTTTCATCCACAAGTACCCTCAAGTCCCTCTCCCAAGGGTTACTTTCTAGCCAGTCACTGCCCATCTTGTATTTGTTCTTAGTATTGCCTCGGCTCAGATGAAGAACGTTATACTTAATTTGTTAAACCCCATGAGGTTGGCTTGTGCCCACCTCTCCAGATTGTCCAGGTCCCTGTGGGTGGCATCCCTACCCTCTGGCATGTCTGGTTCCATACTTTTACAGCTGTGAAATTTATTTTGTGTCTGCATTTTCAGCCTCTGTTTAGTTGTCTCACAGCTCCTGTTACCCTATGTACAGTTCTATCACATATGCTAAGTGACATTTAAATTAAAACTTTGGGGATAGTATGTATTGCTTTGATATCTGAAATAGAGTGCAAATATAAGATAGTACATCTTTGAGGTCTTTGCACTCTGCAGTTAACAGGCATGTACTAAAAATATCATAAAAGAAATACTGCATTCTGTAATTCAGTCTTTTGTATTATTTTTTAGCTATTGAAGTAGCAAACCACGATTTTTACAGCTGCAGAGGTTTTAGCCTTAGACAAGACTGAGCTTTCTTCTAGATATATTTCATCAGCATTATTTATCTCTGAAAGAGACATTTTTTTAATTCAGCACCCAGCAGTACTGAGGAATTATTGATCTGCAATCAACTGCTGACACAGTTATTTTGCTTAAAATGCATGTTTACTGAACTGCGAACACAGCAGTATTAAAGACATATATAATATTTTTTTCTACTGCTCCCCAAAGCAAAGGAAAACACTTAGCCTAAGTGATATTTCTTGTATTTTATTCCAACTTTGATTTTATTCAGGGACAGTTATGAAGTAAATTTGCGATATATTTTTTCCTTTTCTTCTTTTTTTCTTTCTTTTGTTTTTTAAAGGAAATATAATGTGATGAGGCATTTTCCTCCATTAATCTCATTTTCATTTAGGCAGGATTATTAAACAGAAATTTCTCTGAAGAGTAATTCTCACTGTGTTGGAGATGCCACAGATGTTCTTTTTGTTGAGAATCCAAATTTGTAGAACTTAAAGAAAAACTTCTGATAATAAAGAGTTGGGGAACCAGACAAGATTCTTTACATCAGTATGTTCTGCTAGACTTTATTGGAGTTATTACAGTATTAAAAATAGTACACAGATTGAGTAAGTATGTCTCCATAAAATATTTAATAGAAGGTTTTACTGTTTATTCTATATATTAATTACATTTTATCACATAACTATGCATAAACTGTGGAAAATTTCTGTAACTTAGCAGCTGTTAAACCAAATCTATTCTGTAGAAATGGTGCTGAAATATAGTCTCTCTAGGGAAAGCAATACAAATATATTAAATTAACATAAAAAAACACATTAGTTTTTTAATGGCGAGATATTTAGTTTCAGTGTCAGCAACCACCAAATGCACTTTGATAATGACACACAATTTGTCATTAAAACAGAAAACTCTACTTTGTAATATAACTGGCATTAACTTAATAGCCAAAGATGTTGTAAAGGATGGGACTAATAATTTAATACCTTATGACTCAAAGGTAAGTTTGTAAATTATATATTTTCATTCTCAACCATGATCTCTGGTAAAAGATTGGTTGTGTTAATATTTCCAAATATAGAGATCATCTCATGGCTACCCTCTGCTATAAAGTTGCACCAAAGGACAAACTGCTGAGCATGACTGGGCCCTCAGCCAGGCTGTTAGTGCCTCTGGGTAAAAATATTTATGGAAGGTCACAGCATTTGAGAAACAGGAAGAAGGAAAAAATGTGACAACACCAGCCCTATAATCAGCAAACTCAGAGAAGCAGGAGGGTGAGGAAATTATTCAGGCAGTAGAGCAGTTATCTGCACTGCAGCCTATGCTGAAGAAGACAGGTGTGCCCTCAAACATCCTGCAGGTCATAGACAGCTAAATAAAATAAATTTCACTGAGTCTGTTTTACTTATGATGGTAATTAGTAAGTGTCTTTATCATGACATATCAGCTTTTCATCTTATTTTTTCCTGTCCTGTTGAGAAGAAGAAATAAAAGAGCAACTTTGTGAGGATCTGGTATCTCTTTGAGATAGCATACCAAAATGGCTATTGGTAACTTGGCATCTGCAAGTAAATTAGCTACAGCACAGTTAATGGGAAACATAATCAGGTAAAAGCAAAGCAGGAAACTCTAATGCATTGCTAAAGGCACAAGGAGTCTAATTTGATATCTATGCATGCCATATATATATGTATATGTATATGTATATGTATATGTATATGTATATGTATATGTATATGTCAGTTAAAAAAATACATTAGAAAGGATGTCCAGTCTGAAATTAAGCTGCCTACACATGACTTAAATGTGGACACTGGCTTTGTTGTCAAGACTACCAGTAAGTCAAGAGTCCTGGTCATTTCAGCCAGCTATTTGATTTAGTTTCCTACACAGAGACAACTAACATGAGTTACTACTGCCTTGGGTGTCCCTATTGAGCTTTCATCTGCTGCTCTAGGAAAACACGTCTCTCATTAGTCCAGCATTATATCCACAGATGCTTGTGTGAATGAATACCTCCTATAATACCAATTTCTATCAGTGACCTGTATGAGCATAAGTGGGAAAACCTCATCTGTTTTTACACCAAATGCTAGAAACCTGTAACATAATTTAACACTGCTACACCGTATCTTGATATTACACATGCTTATTGAACTCAATTATTTATCAATTCAGAAATTCACAGTTCCCTCTGCTGGCACTGAAGTTTTGAATTATTACTGAAAGTACTTAAGTCTATAGGGCAGCTGATTTCACTAACTAAAACAGTACTATCTGGGAAGAGCTTAATATAAATGTATTTGTGTATATGCCCTTAAGAACAAGACATTGAATGCAACTGACTTTAAAATAAAAAAATATTGCAAAAACTTTACTAATTCTTTAAGATAGTAATACAAATTGAAAACCATAAACACATGAATTTTCAAGAAGTTTGAATAAAAGTTGCAGTTATTCTAAACATCTTAGTTATATTACCTTTAATATTGTAAAAGTGAACAGTAATGCCAGTAATTCAAGTTATATCAGTCCAAATAAATCGAAACACAGACAACATATCAAACAAATAACAGCATATTCTAAAAAACACCAAAACCAGACAACCAAAAAAACCTAAACCAAAGATGTGTACTGTTGGACTTGGTACAAAGACATTGTTGCTATCATCTCAGATAAAGTGATATGTATATCTTTATTAACTGTCTTTGAGAATATACTTTAGCTTCCATCACAGGGTCACTGAGTATAAAACATAATTGTATCGTGTTCAGTTTCATGAAATTTTGTAATATCTGTGGTTATCAGTGAATATAAATCAGGAACCTTAGAATTTCAAAATACTTTTGCATTTTGGAGAAGCCATTTGCTGACTCTTTAGCAATGACTACTTAAGAATGTGTATGTCCACTGTGGATAATTTTATTAAACTTTATACACTGTTTTTTTGTGGGTTTTCTTGATGAACAATATCACAGATTTGACAGATCTAAGCTTTGAATCAATTTCACAAATCTAAGGCATTTTTGGCATTCACAAACCAGGCACACTGCATTGTCAGGCCCAAGCTGATGTTACTTTTCAAAAACATCTGACCTTGCACATGTCATGCATATAAGAAAAAACAGCAAGCCCAAGGCCATTGTCATGCAAAATGACAGACAGAAAGGGAGGTTGTTCACATTAAATAACAGCCTAATTCCTATAGTATAAAGAAAAGAGGACCAGTTCCAACCTTGCACAGAAGCGCTCAAATTTACCATCTTCTGAGTGAAGGCTGTATCCCCCACTAGCTGGAGTATAAAAGCTACAGAGCAAAAGAATCAGCCTAAAAACAAAGACAAGAGAACATAACTGTACTTTCTCTTGAAGTTTTACGCTTTTACTAGTCCATGGGAATGACAGTCCAAGGTACCTATTAATCACCAGGCACTTTGTTAATGAATAGTGACAACCAGTTCATAATTATATATTCTCTGGTTCACTCTTTTAAAACAAACATAAGACAAACTAGTATTTCCTTCCCTACACAAAATGGAATATCCTTATCAGAATGGATATAATTAAAAACAAAATAATAAAAAAGATAAAAAGAAAAAGAAAGGGAAAAAAAAAAAAAGAAAAGAGTAAAGGAAAAAAGGCCTAAGCCTGAAAAACCCTAGTTGGGTCCTTTTCAGAGATACAAGATTTATATTCATTTTCATGTGAATATGAATTTGGATGATCTGCTTCCCAGAGATCTAGTCTAGTAACATGCCACAGAATATAGCATATAATGTAAAATGCATTGTCAATTTGATATCCAGAGAATGGCAAAAAATTGCCAGGAACAGATAGATAAAGTACTTCAGCCATCAGCAGAAGTACATATGTGCCAAGGAAAGCACTAACTATGTTCCAATAGCATGTCTATGACTTTTAAATATGGAAATCCCTGACAGAACCACATTCTGTGCTCTCATGAATTTATAGTTTAAACACATTCATTTGCTTTAAACTAAAAGAAACATAATTGTTAATCTTGGAATGAGGTTATCTGGTTTTGTCACTATAACTAATTAATAGAAGTCACATATCAAAAATTCAAGTGCTCACTGCAAAATTCTTGCTTTAAAACTAAAAGATAGCAAAACACATTTAAGTAATAGTTACTCAATACTCTGCATTCTTTCTGAAGATTTTTAACACTTTATTGTATGTTCCATTTGCACAACTGAATACTGCTATTACATATGATGTACATAAATTTATCATGTGCATAAGAAATTCATTGTATACAAATGTATATGTCATTACCAAAGCAGACATTATACATTCAATATATTTTACATTCTGAACTATTAGCTCAGGTGTCATGTTTTTACCATTTAAAGACTAACCTGTATGAGGCATTAAACAAAACCCCTTTGGTTTAGCACATATTATCTTTTGTCTCTCAACAGAGGGTAAATGAATTGTCGGCCAACAAAGATCAGGCTAAAATTATTTTAACTCCATGTAGTATTATTCAGTCAGTATCATGGCATACATTACATATTGCTATACATTGTTTTTATAATCTTTGTTAGAATTCTGAATACACAGAAGTGGTCAGAAATTTTTCAGGCATATAATTCAAATAGCAGCAGAATTTCTTGAAGACTATTAACTCTTAAGAAAAACCCCAACCAAACAAGCATAAAGACAAACAAACAAAACACCAACTCCCCTGCCGTTTATAGAGTTCTATTTATGCATTTGTGCAAACAACTGATGAAGCCCAGAAAGGTTGAAACTGCAGCCACATTGATCAATAAGTGAAATACAAAACACAAGACCTGTAAATAAATACTCCAGAGAGCTTTCCTCTACATTTTAACTGCTTGACTGTACCACACTGTCTAGGCTGTCTGTGCTTCTCAGCAAACATTTTTTTTCTGACAATGCAATGTCTTGTAGGAAAACAGCCCGATTTATACCCATGTGCAGATCTTAGTAAGATNGCAGTGGTAGTGACTAAGTTGCAGATGTGTTTGGGGAAAACCCCACATAAAGTGTGTGTGTGTGTGGGGGGAATGCTCATTGTCCTGCATACAAAGAATGTATTTTCAGTCAAATATATTTAAAACTGATATGCTAATTACACGTGCTAGTTCTCCCAATAGCAGTTACAGTTGTAATTGCAAGACTAGAATGAAATGACCAATACAAATGTTATCTTCTTACTAAAGGGAAATCAAAATAAGTTTTGTAGGAGAAAAACACCTTGCAATTTCTTTTGTCACAATTTTTTACTGAGTTGGGTGTACAGTCAGATATCAGTTGCCTTTTTCACTGAAATACCAGTGCTTAGACAATCTGATTGCAAATTACAGATTTCAAATCAAATAGTGTGTAGCAGCAAATAAATTTGTTGCCTGAAATTTGTAACAGTGATGTTGCGGCTGCTAGGAAGTCAAACTGTTGGAAGGATGAACTAAGAGAAATTCTATAAAGAAGTGCTGCAGCTCTGCCTGGGGCAGGATGGCCCTCCCACCCTGAAGTGGCCTGCACTTCCACCCAGACAGAACCCCTGAAGTGAGTAGGAAGTGCCTGAACCTTTTTCCTGGGGCAAGAATGGGTGGTCAACTTACTGCAAAAGGTATGTCTGGATAAACAACATTCTACAGTTACGCTGCAAGAAACAGTTGAACAGCTGAGAGGCAGAAAGGGGGATAGATTGCTATCTCTCAAGTGCAATCTGAAGTGAACCTAAAGTCCATAGCTTAACAACCAACACTTCCCCCCCATCAGGACACCTAGAAAGTCAAGAAATATAAGAACTAGAAGGTAGAAAAGAATTCCCTCAAGCCCTGAGGTACCACTGCAGAACTGCTTCATGGTTCTGATGACTGAAGAGGAAAAGAAGGCTGCATTAGTTAAGACCTCAAAGAAAACTAAGGTGTTCCTCACTTGAGGACTGGAGGAAGGCTGATGTCACTTCAGTCTTCAAGAAGGGCAAGAAGGAGGACCCAGGAAACGGCAGATTGGTTATTTGCATCTGTCCCTGGAAAGATGATGAAAAAAATTCACTTCGCTGCCATCTTCTTCAACCAGCTGGTAAAGAAGAAAGTTATTATGAGTAGTCAGCATGGATGCTATAAGGGGAAATCACGCTTGACTAACTAGATGTATTTATGATGTCATATGTGGCTGGATAGATGAAGGGAGAGAAGTGTCTACCTTTATTTCAGCAATGCCTTTGAAAACGCCTCCCATAACATCCTCATTAGGAAAGTAACGCAATTCTAGTTGGATATGTGGGCAGTAAGGTGGGTCCGGAGCTGAGTGTGATAGGGCTCAGAGAGTCATTATCAACAGCACAGAGTTGAGTTGGAGACTCAATAGCAATAGTGTCTTCCAGGGGTCAGTACTGGGTCCAGTCTTGTTCAGCATATTCATGAGTAACCTAGACTAGGGGACAGGGAGTATCCTCAGCAAGTTTGCTGATGATTCTAAGATGGGAGGATGACCAGAGGGCCTTGCTGTCATCCAGCAGGACCTGTATGGGCTAGAGAGCTGGTCAGAGAGGAACCTATGGGGTTCAACAGAAGCAAGTGTAGGGTTCTTCACCAGTGGAAGAATAACCACTGATCCTTGAAGTGCCACTATCTCTCTCCATTCACCACATTCGCAGGGCAAAATGTCTGCTGTGTTCATGACAGTGTCATGTGTGTCCTCAACACAGAAGAAAAGTGAAGAAGGAAGAACTGGAAATCAGAAGGCAGAATCTCCAAACCCTTTCCTTCTTTTGCAGAGACACAGAAACTTGGCTTGCAACTGCAAATGAAACTTTAAATAAAATATAAACCATGACAGTTGTGACCAATGTACACTCACTGAGCTGGCTAAAATTGTGTATGCTTCCTATTAAAAATGACATTATTTTTGCTGTGCCATTAAATCTGTTTTCATTTCTAGTATCTTGTTTCCAGATTCCCCTTCCTAGCTGGTGAGAGATAATTAGGTGGTATTGCAAACACCTGTAGTTTAGTTCTGTAGCTTAGCCCTGGATACAGGCTAACCAGGGATACCTGAGTATGCAAATTTGAAAACAATTCTAGACTTGTTTGGGCTGGAAGGGACCTTAATGGTTACCTAGTTCCAACCCCCCTGTGGTAGGCAAAAACACTTTCTGCTAGACTGGGTTGATCAAAGAACATGGCAAAAATGAAGATCAAGTGGAATTGAAAGTAATAAGGGAAGTTTGAAGAGTTTTTTTTCTTCTCTGTCACCAAAAGTGAACTAAGATTCTATGAATTAATCAGATTAAGATTTAAGATTATTTTGGTAGTGCTCTGAGATAAATCTACACTTAAATATTTGAAAAAAAAAAAAGATATAAATTCCAACATAGAGAATTTCTAATGAATCTGGAGAGAGATTAATAGATTAGAGACTTGGAAATAGCATTGAAGCCAACTAATGTTTTAAATTTGTTTGTATACTTTCTTCTCTGCTAGTATGTTGATTTCCACTTCTGTTACCTTTAAATAGTATCTAATACAAAATTGTCAGTTATTAGTCAGATTGAGGGTTTTGTGGTTTGCTTTTATTTAATTCAAAATTGATTCAGTTTTGAGAAGTTTTGAAAATGATACTGTCTTGAGTTGTGGAATATAAGTTTGTATTCTATTCTCATCTGTTGGGAGTGGTTCGGAGGATATGTGGTTTTATTT
>VZRI01001977.1:31508-52293 GCA_013397515.1 Upupa epops
GGGGTCATCAGGGGGTACTTAACGATATTTAACCCTGCCTGGTTTTAACAATTGAGCCGGTACTGAGGCATTCACTCCCCCACTCTCCTGAAGTTGCCAAAACAAAACCATACAGCTCCTCAATTGCTTTTCAACAGATGAAAATAGAATACAAACTTCTTGCTTCTATAACCCAAGACATGGACGTACATGGCAAGGTTTTGGTAGTAGAGGAACTGCAGAGGTGGTACAAGTTAAGGCTCTTCTGGCTAAAATGGTAATTGATAACAGTCTCCCTGTCTGTTTTTGATTCACAAGAATATCACCCTGTTTTCTCTCCATCATGTTGAGGAGGGGGAATGAATGAGCACCCTGATGATGTGACTGTTTCTAAAGTTAATGCACCACTATTATAAAATCATGTTACTCAAAAGAGCTCCCAATCACAGCCTCCCCATTTACTCAGTCCATAGTTTAATCTTTTATTATTTAAATAATATTCAAATCACTAGTTTAATCAACAACTCTATTAATGATATATGTGGTTTCCAAGAACATCTATGGGAAATAAAACTACAGCTAAAAGGAGAAAGCATTTAATAAAGGAGATAATAAATTTCCTGAAAAATGAACAACTCAATATGCTGAATGTGCAAAAAATCCACAGAGGAAAGTAATCACATATCACAATATAATAAGGATACTTTCTTCAAGTTAAAGAACAGAAGTTTGAAAAATACAATGCAAAGATATTAATTAAGCAAGAGTGTGGTCCATAAGCAGTTAGTTTTCTTCCAAGGAAGCAAAATGTAGGAGTGTTTTGAGATATGAATCATGAAAGATAAAAAGACTAAGAAACACAAAGTCTAATACAAGAATCTGGTGGTGTTCATAAATAGTTAATTAGAAGAAATTAAATTTCCAGCCTTCCCTACTAATTAGTCTTTTATCTGAAGCAGAAAATACTACCTTGTTCAATAAAAAATTCTTTTAACAGTGAGGCAAATTAAGCCAAGTACTTGAACTACTAACAATTCCCCTTCTAATTCACCCCAGTATGTCACTGGTTTCCTTGGCCGCAAGGGCACATTGCTGGCTCATGGTCAGCCTGCTTTCCATCAGGACCCCCAGGTTATTTTCTCCTGCTTACTCTCCAAAAGGTCAGTCCCCAACCTATACTGGTACCCGGGGTTGTTTTGGTCCAGATACAAGACTCCGCACTTGCCCTTGCTATACTTTGGCATAATTACATAGTCTAAAGTAAGAGAGAATTCTTGAAAATAGGGATACCCAGTGCAGGTACAATTGAATAAGAATTTGGGCACATGGTGATACAGAATCCTGACTATGAAAAAAATCCCCAAATATAAATTACTAATATTAGAATTATGCAGACCTGCAGTGTTTCTAGGTCATTTAATATAGGATTCATAGATTCATAGATTCATAGAATGGCTCAGGTTGGAAAGGACCTGAAAAATCATCTAGTATCCAACTCTCCTGCCATGAGTAGGGGCACCCCCTACTAGACTAGGTTGCTCAAGGCCCCACCCAGTCTGGCCTTGGAAGGGGACAGCCACAACCTCCCTGAGCAACTTGTTCCTGGGTCTCATCACCCTCATCATGAAGAACTTCCTTCTGACTTCCAGTATAAACCTATTTTCTTCCAGCTTGAAACCATTAACCCTGGTCCTACCACTACAAGCTTTTGGGAACAGCCCCTCCTCAGCTTTCCTGTATCCCCCTTCAGCTACTGGAAGGCTGCTATAAGATCATTCTGAAGTCTCTTCCAGGCCGAAGAGCCCCAACTCTCTCAACCTGTCCCCATAGGAGAGGTGCTCCAGTGCTCTAATCACCCTTGTGGCCCTCCTCTTGGCACATTCCAACTGTTCAACCTCTTTCCTGTGTTGGGGGATCCAGAAGTGGAAGCAGTACTCCAGATGGGGGTCTCACAAGAGCAGAATAGAGGGGGAAGATCACCTCCCTAGACCTGTTAGTCACACTCCTCTTGATACAGCCCTTTGCTGCTGCAGGGTGCGTTTGGCTTTCTGGGCCACAAACGTTACTGGATCATGCTGAGTTTTTCATTGACCACGTCCCCCAAGTCCTTCTTCTCAAGGCTGCTTTCAATTTGTTCACCATTCAGCCGGCATTTGTGGCTGGGATTGCCTTGACCCAGGTGCAGGACCTTGCACCTGGCCTTGTTGAATCTCATGAGGTTGGAGGTAGTCCACCTCTCAAGCCTGTCCAGGTCCCTCTGAATGGCATTTCTTCCCTCCAGCATACCCACTGGAGAACAGAGCTTGGTGTTACAGGAAAAGGTGCTTAGGATGCACTCAATTTCACTGTCCATATGGCCGACAAGGATAAATTCAATATTGTATGAAGCAGAGAAGACAAAATCAAGGAATAGAATATGTTAGAAAACATAAAAATGAAGCACAAGCAGATCTTAAATTAAGGAGAAAGGAACCATAAAAGTAAATATCATATTACCTTCTTGGCAAACAACTCGGTTTTGTTTCCTCAACAGATTCAAATGACCTTTGGATATGAAAACACAGGAAAGCAAAACACCAAAGAATGAGACAGACAGCAGAAAGTTTGTATCTGTTTATCCAGTATTTTATTCAAGCAGTTGTTGCTATCAGTGTAATTAAACTGTCTTTGATTAGATTGTTAAAATGTAATACTAATTTTTTGGAAGCTTAGGTAATCTTGATGTGGTCAAAGAGCACACCCGTGCTGCAACCATCATGATCTACCTCAGACTCCTTAAAGAGTTATACCACAAGTCAAACACAAGGCCTGTTGACAGAGCCAGACCAATTACCAGGTGCTATCTGTCATGATAAACCATGTCAGCCTATTATTCAATGTTTAGCATTTTTGCTAACTGTACCAGCCAATTGTAAGATGACATTTATATGCTGTGTAGATAAGAAACTTGCTTAAATATGGGCTGCACATGCAATCAAGTTCACTTGCTTGGACTCAAATCCTCCTGAATCTACTCTCACTAATTAAGTTTTTAATTAGATTAACAGTAAATTCCTGACATTGCTCAGAAAGTGTGGTACTCATGCCCCACTGCAAGATTTTGAATACAACAGCTGACAGATATGACACAGGCTTTATGACATCTCCTCTTCTTTGAGCACCCATTGCACCATAGGTGAATACAATTGTGTGTTTTACATGCTGCTAAACAGTGAACAGTTCCCTGTCAGCAAATTCTTACATTGTCTATTGTTATTCTTCAGACTTGCAATTAACATAAGCTGTTCATTTAATTTGAATTCCAGTTCAATTCATTCAGGAAGAATTTAATTTATAACTGTCATTTGTTGCTTTTTACACTCTTATTGTTCTTATTATTTATCCTCAAGTTGTCTTTATGTCACAGAAGTATTCCCTTTAGCGAAATTTTTTTGCCATACCCCGCTTTCAAGACACCATATATCTTTGAAGGTTTTCTGAAATGCATAAATTAGCATGTGACTTCAGTTGTCTAACTTTAGATATCTAAAATATGGTTTGCTTATATAGAGATATTATCAATGAGTTCCCCTTGTAGCCAAGTGTCATGGTTTGAAAATTACTGAATTTTAAAATATTCGTGTTGGTACTTTTATACTGAAAAAGCATTTTATTTTGAAGCTGGATTTAGCTTTCCTAGCACACCTCCTACGTCAGTATCTGGACTCTACAGGTGATTGGTGGACAGAGTCTATAAAAGGGAAGGTACCTCCTTCTTCTTCACCTTCTCTTTGTCAACTTCTTCGCCATTTTCGGCTTTCTCATGCTTCTGCTGTGATATGTCTTGAGAGACAGAGAGATCCCCTACAAGACAACTCTCCCCACCATCCAAGGGTGGGTGGGACAAGCAATGGCTCTCAACCCCCTTCCACAGGAGAGTGGAATGCAAAAGAGCCTAACCCTGGCTGCCACTGTTCTGCAGGGATAGCCATGACCCTCTTTCTTATGGAAACTCAAAAGCAGAGAGGCCGAAGAAATAAGCCGTTCTCCGTGTCTGAAAACCCCCTTCTGTTGGTGAACCTGCAGCCCTTCCCTCTTTCTCTGAGGGATCAGATACAGAAAAGCTGCACCAGCTTGTTCCTGTCCTTGGCAGCAGGCCAAATTTAGAGCAGCTCCTCCAAAGCTACACTACAGCTAATGCCTTTGAAGTTGCCAGACAGAGGTGAGCTCTTAACTCTCTACCTTCCTCTGTGCCTGACCACAATGGAGAAGAAACAAAGGCTATGCATAAGGCCTGTAGAAAGCCCTTGGACGAGATCCCAAAGAGCCTATTTGCCATGACCAGGTGTTGCCCCATATCACCAGTGCCATGTTGGCTTTGCCTCCACCAGGCTGGCAAAGATCCTGTATACTCTGCCACTGAGAGAGTGAGAGAAGTCTCTAATAAGAGAGAGAAAGAGAGATCACAAGTACTGATCTCCTAAGCCTTTGGTAAACATAGAGAGTCGAATTCTGTTCTATGCTGTACGTTTGACACTGATATAGCCTCAAAGAAGATCCCCGAGCTGATGGGAGCTAGAAGTTTTGGGTACCCAAGATCCTTGTTTGCTTCAGATAGCCTGTTTTAAATCATTCAGTCTGACATTCCTTTTTCTCTCAGCCTTTTTTTTTTTTTTTTGAATATTTAAAACAGATATCATATCGCTGTGACAGAGGTTTTTATATTTTTCCTTTACAATATCTTGTCTATTCTTGTACCCACCCTGCTTATTCAACAGTGCATTTCTTTATTCTGAGAAACCTGTGGTTTTCTAGGTCACAAGATGATGTGGATAAGCTGGATAAAAGCATGTTTTTTTCCGTAGTCTTCATTCACCTAACTGTACCAGCCTGGTCCTGACTGAATAGGAATCATCCAGATGCACTTCCAGTGTGGAACCTCTAGTAAAAGTGCCTTGGTATGAAAACTAAAAATGTCTTAAGTGTGTCCTAAAGAAACAGGAATGGTATTAGATGTGTGCATGTGGACAACTGAATGACTCCATGGGTTTTGCTTTATGAAAAGATGAACTGCTCCCTAGATTTCATTGCTGTATTCTTTAACCATTCAGTTCAGTTTCCACCAACATGTGTGTCTACTATCACCAGAGTATCTCTCCTGGTCTGAAGCTGTTTTTCCAGAAAAGTGTGGATGCCCCATGGGTCCTGCATCATACCTCTGAGCACCCTATGGGAGTCTTTACTATTGTTGAGTTTCTTAACTTAAAATTAATATGTAAGCCACACTGGACACCTGGCCAACCTTTGGAAAAACTCTCCGCACTTAGCAAAATTGTAGCAATCCAAAACCAAAACAGAGAGGGCTTGCTTGCCACTTACAAGTCATAGGCAGAAAGGGACAGGATCAATTCGGTGCAAAACAAAACACATGCATTTTAAACAGTAAAAAGCCACCACCGAACACACAGGGAGAAATGCATGGTTCTTAAACATGTATTCCCTGGCCCAGCACTGCTACTTCTTTTCTCTGAGGGGAAAACCCCATTGAAGTCCTTGGTCCTCTGTGTCCATGGCATCCTCCCTCACAGAAGACATTCTCCAAGAGGTTTCCCTACTATGGGAGTCTTCCATGGATCATGAGTCATACCAGTACCATCCTTGATCCATTCCTCTCAGCAACAGCCTCTTTCAGGTCCTGCTTACAAGGGCTACCCTCCACAGTTTTTTAAGCACATTTCTCCATTGATTTCTGAGGTCTCCAGAGGCCATCAATCCCTTCTTTCTCCATAATATGAAGAACTATCGTTGCTGAGGCGTATCTCCCCTCTTCAAACTCAGCGTGGCTTCATCTCTCTTATTCCACAAATGAAGGGCAGCTCCCAAGCCCAGGAAACAGCAACAGAAACTGACTTAGCATGTTTCAACTCTTAAGTATGTTATTGAATAGGTGCTGAATAGCTTAGTCGGTGGTGGGTCTCAACAGGAGTTTCAGAGAGCTTTCACACAGCTCCTTACAGGGGTCAATTGGCTACTCCTTTTCCTGTTATCAAACAACCTCCCCAGGCTACAGCCACCACAGAAAGTTAATTTAGGGATTCAAAGTAGATCCAAATTGCATCCACAGTGTGTAGAACAGTAACATCAATGAAAGTGTAACACATTTACATATTCTGGGTTTATGCTTTACAACAAATCTTTGGCAAAAGTGCAGTTCACTAGCAAATGGCTGATGCATTCAAAATAAAGATTAAAACATTTTCTCTTTGTTAACATCTCTGTGAAAACCCCTTTATATTCTACTACTTTTATTTGTTCCATCCATATCTGATACCATTTCCTAATCCCTGATATCAGTAAAAGCTTTACTGTGCCACACAAATATTCATATAACAGTTTAAACATTATAATGCTGCAGTGCCTTACTTTTCAATTTGTATTGTACAGGAGGAAGGACAGATACTGAAGGAAGCTATATAAATTATGTATTAATTTATGAACCGAAAACCTAAAACTTTGCAAGGTTTCCTTCCTGAGGAAACTTTTGCTGCCAAAAGCAGCTAGTATTTCCAAATGTAAGGGCAACAGAAAAGCAGTTCAAAATAAGCAGGAATTTTAATTTCTTTAATAGCAACAAAGGGATTAAAACTGAAACACTAAAAAATCTATTTGACTAGCATTCTAGACTTGTATATTTTAAAATAATAAGAAAAATAAAAGTTCAAGGAAACTGAGAATATATTGTCTTTTTGGGTTTTTGGTGGCTATTTTTAGAAGCAATGTTATGGAGGAAAAACAATCTCATTACCAGGACAGTAGAAAAAAGACATGGAAACCTGATATTTAAAGAAAAGCTAACTTCTAGATATTATTTCTCTTTCTAGGATGGATTGATATCATATGCAAATCAAGGCCAGTCCACAGATTTATTCAAAAAGCTGTTTCACAGCTCTGCACAAGCATCCAAATTAGTGGAGACATATATGAAAACTAATGAACAAGAAAATATCTCAGAGGCTCTGTAGGAGTAAGTAATATGTGTTCTTGGCAGAATAGAAAAGCTAAAGAGTATTTACTTTTTCCTGCATTTTTATTTTCAACCATGCTAAACCTTTATTGCTTGCCTTCAGGTTTAAAAAGATGTAGGAGTTCCTGAAATACACTTTAGACAAGCCCAACTTAAGAACTGAAATGCTGTCAGATCATTTTTGTTGAGATGAACTATATAAGTAGTCATATCTCATTTATATTTTTTACATTAAAATCTATATGAAATTCTATGCCACAATGCAATAAAGCAGGTCTCTTCCTTGCTGAAGCTTTCCAGTGTTTCTTTCAAGACAGTGTATGCAAATAATCATTTGTTTCTAACATTAAACATAATTACTTGTTCTGTTTTCAAGTGTTTAATTTCATTTCCCAATTCACTATCTCTGTCACAGACAACTATCACTTAATTCACAATTTGTCTCATAAAACTTGGTTTTGGTCAAATATGTGCTTGCTAGTTACTTGAGGACATGATACATTGAAACACTGTTTCATTTTTTTTCCCCATTTTGCAATTCATGAAAATATTTCTTGCATTCATAGCCAAACTACCCTTAAACGCCCCCATTACCTTGATCCTTCTGTGTGACTTATGATAGTCATTAGCACTTTTCATTAGGTGTTTTACTGCAGCTGATCATAACAAATTGAAATAGGGAATATTCAGATAAAATATTTAGGAAAAAACATTTGGAAAAAATGGTGCATGTCAGTGACTAGATGCATAGTATTTTTGTTAAATAGCAACTCATTTAATTTTTTCCCCTCACTTGAGCATTAAGTACCTAACTGACATCTGCTGTGCATGTCTTTTTTAAATATTTTTTCCTCACCAGTGATGAAAATGCTTCTTCCACCCATCCTGTCACTGCTGAATACATACACAGGAGTAACTGCTTTTCTAGATAATCTTATATAGATCTCAAGTCAAAATGATATGTGAATTTGCTGTCTGGAGCACACTTGAAACATTTAAACTCTCTGTTTTTACAGCAGCTATAACAAACATCTCTTCACAACTATGAATCTTCATAATGTCTGTATGTTTCAGCATCTGTGTAAAAAACCCTTCTACGTGGACTAGGAAATAGTTTCACTACTGTAGTATCAAAAAAAAAAGGTTAAGAATAAACAACTAATCACTTGCTTTCTACTTGATTTGGTGCATGCCTTCATCTTCCTAAGAAGCAATCATTACTACCACGCTTTCATGATGGACTTTATTTAATTGTAAAATCACAGCTGCTCAAAAACTCTAAAATCAAATACACATTTATTGAAAACGTGATGTATGTCAGTCTTCCCTCCATTCAAATTGGCAGCAAAAGGCTCGTAACCTAAACATCTGTTCTTATGCTCCAAAAAAGTAGACATGCAGAACTTGGTTCTAGCGACGCTCAGAATTATCAAGTTTAATTTTCACATGCCTGTCTATGGATCTGATATTAGTGTGTCTAAACTGTGAACTAAGTAAAACCTAGAGCAAATAAGAAGAATGTCCTTGAAATATAATTCACAACATCCAGTGGCTTTTGTAACGAAACATCCAGAACTTTGATTATTTTTATCTCATTTCCTGATCACTGGGAATAATGCATTTTTGTGATTAGACATGGAATGGACTGCCCAGGGTGGTGATGGAGTCACTATCCCTGGAGGTGTTTAAGGAAATACCTGATGTGGTCTAGCAGATAGTGGTAATGTTAGGTCATAGGCTGGGCTTGTTGATCTTAGAGTCTTTTCCATCCTCAATAATTATGTGATTCTATGAAACAGCAAAAATAGAAGTTCACTGTGTCATAGTATATATTTCAAATCCAGTCATCACAGTCAATCTTTAATATAGACTTCAACTCCGTCAGTATGAGAGAAAGGTGTTTTGTGTGACCCAACCAGGTTATCTGTTATGTGTCTGAATGCAGGTTCTGATTCTATAATTTTAAATGAGTCAGAGTCCTATATGAAGTAAACAGTCCGAATAGTCTTGGTACCAGTTCCTACTAACATATTTTAAGATATCTTCAGTGGGTTTTTTCCTCTCATGTGTTCACTTGTGCAATAGCAGTCAATTCTTCCTTATCAACAGAAAACTACTTCTTGAATCCTCTTTGGAAGGTTTTTATTCAAAATATGTGTTTATTTTCAAAGTATGTCTTCATGGATTATAGAGTTTTATTTTAGAGTGTACCTATTGTCCCTAGTACACATATTAGACTACCTCACTGAGGAAATAACCAGGAAAAGATATTGATATTTATAAAAAAAGAGACTAACTGATCTGTGGACCTTGATTGTTATCATATTGACCATTATACATTTCTGTATTTGTAATACAGCCACATATTTGAACTCGAGTGATGCTTCACATAAAAAATAAAGAAAGTTTCAGAGAGACATAAAACATTTTCTAGTGATGAAAAGTGAAATTAAGCTAGAATTTTATGTAGCAGATAATAATCAGACACATTTACTGGGAAAAGAAATTGCATAGTGGTAACAGTCTCATTTTCATGCTGGCCAAGAGTACAGCTATGTCCATCTACATAACTAGAAGATAAAAGAGACCAGAAGATGTTTTACCAATGAAGTTGTTCTGGTTTGAAATTACTAAGTTTTCAAATATCAGTTGCAGTGCTTTTATGCTGAAAAGGCTTTTTATATTGAAGCTGGAGGTAGCTTTCCTAGCAGACCTCCTAAGTCAGTGTGTGGACTCTACAAGTGATTGGTGAACAGAGTCCGTGAAGGGAAGGTACTTCTTCCTTCTCCTTCTTTCCTTCCTTTCCTTCTGGCCACCATCTTCATTTGTTTCATTGCAACACATCTTCTGAGACAGGGAGCTTTTCTAGGAGAGAGAAAGCTCCCCCCACCCCACAAGGGCCCCCACCCCAAAGAGTCTATTTGCCATTTACATGCCCCAGATGACCAGCACCATGTTGGCTTTATCTCCACCAGGCTCTCAAATGTATANCCCTTCTCTTCTGGAAAGTGGGATGCGAGTGTGTGTGTGTGTGTGTGTAATGGTGGCTGTTGGTTATGAGTGTTTGTGTGCACTCTCTCACCCCAGACCTCTCATTTAAGTCCAAAAAACAATATGTTAATTGTCTCCTATTTCTCTCAGACTGTGTGTAAATGCATTGTGCTACAGTTTCTGTTTTACCTTTTTGATTCCCTTACTTATTTGGGGAAATTTTACTTTTCTTCTTGGTGATGGATTCAATAAACTGTTGTCTTTCTAGCAAAGTTGCTTCATTGCCTGTTGAACTCTCGGTAAGAGCTGATTGTTGTGCTAGATTATAGATACCAACCCCAACTGATTTAGACCCTCTTGCTAAACCATTACAGAAGTTTATAGTCACCAACTGGAATTATTGTGTTTCCACAGTTACATTACATTCCTATCGGTCAGGTTGGTTCACTCAAATGTGCTTTCCATAGATGACAAACATGCATTCAAATTATTTGAGTAAAAGCATTACATACTAATACAGTTGTTGAAGATCCCATAAACTAAGGTGCATAGATGTTGAAAAAAATCTGACATATTGGCTTATATTGAATAAACAAGAATTTTCCACCATTCTTCATTTACTTCCTTGGGTAATAGACATTCATTTCCATGGTTAATAGTAATTTAGCAGTTTCTTCATCTCAGGCATCCCTAACTGCTTCTGCATCTTCAATTCAGCCTCTCTGAATTTACCTGGATCTTCTTCACTCTAAGGCTGCTCATTATTATTCTCTTCAGCAATGTTCCCATGTATCCTGCCCTTAACGAAGATGTTGATATCTGTGATGCCGTCTTTCGTTTTATTCCTTCTGATGTTTCAGACATTTACATTTAGACTAAAATTCTGGGAAAAAAATATTTGTCTTTTCTCCACCACATTTAAGAACAAACTGATTTTGAATTTTAAATGAGCAAACAAAACCAACAGCCCTATGCATTCACTCCATTGACTTACTGGTTTTCCATTTCTGTATAAAATTCTGTATATTTTTAATTTTTAGACTCCATTTCTCCCCATCTTTCCTACATAATTTGAAAAAATACAGAAAGCCTCAAACCCTATTGCAGTAGTTATTTACTAATTTGAGTGACTTAGTTTTTTAAATGCCAATCAGCATTAAAAAAGACTAGCACAAGGCTGATAGCCCTAGGAACCAGTTTCAAAAGTAAATCAATCTTCTCAGTATCACTTTGTTTATTTAAATGGTGGCAGCATAGTTGTGTTCCTGGCAAATTCATACTTGTAATTGTCCTCTTTTTCCAAGTATAAGAAAACATAAAACCAGTTATAGATTAGGTTTTATCCTCTTTTAGCATGAGCAATAAAGCTTAAAGATCTGATAGAGCTGCATGTTTTCACTTCTTGTTACTTCTGTTTTGTAAATTGTAAATGAAAGGATAGGAAGTAAAAAGAAAGGAAATTCTTTCAAGTAAAGGAAATCAGAAAGATACACATTTAATTGGTGTAAGCTGTAGTTCTACATGGATGAGCTAAGAAAAATCAAGAAAATGAAGACAGTTCAGTATAAAATTCTATTTGTATGCCCTATAGAATGGAGTACATCTGCTGAAATCAATTGAAGAATATGCTGATTAGGTAAAAAGACAAAAGTATAACCACTACATATTTTCAGAATAAATTTTAGACTGGAACATATTCAAAGAAGAATATGATACAGAAAATGAAATTTCAAACAGCAACTTCCTGTAATTCCTGTAATTTTATCCTGTGGGTGATTGCTTAATGTTTAATAGGACAACAGCAGTCCTACATGCTGTGCAGATTAATTTTGCATCTGTTAAGTCACTGCGTGTATTAGTGAACTATTTGAGACTAGTGAGCGAAGGTATGAAAATGAGAATTTTAGAAGCAATATTTCTGGAGGACAGAAGGAAGCTTGGAAATGAGTTTAGTATTACAAGCCAAAGACCTCTTATCACCAGACAGGTAGGAAAAACAAAAATAAAACAGAAGCTAAAATAAATATGCTTGATACAAAAACTGTGAAAAAGATTTGTGTAAAAGTTCTATCTGAGGTTGCCCTGGTTTGAATTAGAAAGAACTAATTCTATTCAATGATTTTTACTTTTCATTACAATCTCTTTTAAGTAATTGTACTTTCTGAAGTTAACAGCATATTTGTGCAGTGTCACTTCTACAAGTGGTAATGCTTGATGTTTAGTTACTACCAGGAACTAGCATGCAGAAAGGCTCTTACTATTTGTGTTCCTGTGAAAACCAAGGTCACTGCTAAATCTTGTGTGCCATGGTGGGAGTGCATTGAGAGGCTGTACCTGCAAGGAGAAGCAGATGGGACAGGTGACCCTAAAGTGATGAACAGAGTATTTCATCCCACACATATCATAATTGGTATAAAGCTGAGGGACCTTGAGGATTGGGCTCTTCCATTTCTTTCTTAGGCCCTTTTCCCTCTTCTCATTGCCTTGCTTCCTTAATGGCCGCAGTCCAAGGAGGACTCTGACTGTTCTGTGTTCAATATCAATCCGTGCATTCCTGAATCCAGCTCCAGTGTCTGGTTCCTGCCTCCTGCTGAGTCCAGACTGTAAGTTTGTCTCCCTTATTTCTACTCTCTTATCCTTTTGGGGAGGGGAGCAAATTCAGAGCATCTATCATTTGTCTTATGGTCAGCCCAAACTCAACCCACAAAAGAAGGTTAAATGAAATTGGGTCCTTAGGAGTGCATTCAAAACATCCTTCCAGCATCTCACATTATATTTTTTTGCCTATAACTGCAGATCATAGCCAATAGAGCCAAAGTTAGAGTGATTAGCATTTTTGTGCATTGTATATTGCCTGTTCATACCTACTACTGTTATTTTCTCCACCTTTATAAGTGAAATAAAAGAAAGCCCTTCCACCAGGTTATGCCTACACAGACTGAGGAACATAGTCCATGGTGCTTGTTTTATGACTCAAGAATTTTTGATCTACCTGTGAGGATAAGCAAACATGGGCTACTCAATGAGGACAAGTACCTGGGAGCTTAGAGTGATATAAGGCAGACAGAGCAGCAACTTACCAACAATCATGAAGACCTGGTGATGGTAATGGTGTTTGTTGTAAGGAGCATGTCCAGCAATCACCAGGTAAGTCTATAGTGACCAGAAAGTCCTGAGGCCAAGCTGAGAACTCAGGTCACCATGACTAGGCTCAGCTTAGAAGAAAATAAAGCCCTATACAGCATACTTCTGTTGCAGGACCTAAATGGAATATGTAGGTCAAACAAAATTATTGGTAGAAGATGCACAATGGTCCAGGGCAGTCATCTAACAGCTCTCCTGCAAATATCACTTATTACTGTTCTTTCTGGATATTTATCTGTGTTTATGAAGGTATAATGCAAAGTCACACAGCTGCGCTATATTATACCAGACTTTCAATACCAGAAGCCAGAACCTGTGAAGGGTGTTGCACAGAATTATGAAAAAAGGCAGCTGTAGGCTTGTCAGGTCAGTTAGAACTTCTGACAGTTAACTTTTTGTATTATACATTATTATTAGCAGAGGGCTGTATATGTCTCCTCAATATAGCTTTAAGTAGTAATTTAGACAAAAGAAAATCTATGGGAATTTTTATATAATTGGTTACTTCGGAAAATTTTAGCCTCAAGAAACTAATTCAAATTTGATTCTAGGATAACTTGCAGAACTAATTTCCCTACATTTGTCATTATTTTGTAGCAGAAGTTTCAGTACAAACATGTTTTTCTAGGAAGATATTTTTTTTATTTTTCACCTGATTCTCAGGTTACCTAAGGCTTACTGTCTTCACCTTTGTATCGAACATCAGCATCAATATCAAGGCATAGAAGTACACTCTGTGCTCACTGAGTCTGTCATTCACTGCACAACCAATACACAATGTGCTCATCTAGAAAATATAATTCCTAGATTACTGAGAAAATCTCACTGGGTCTTCAGCAGAAGTCTTGTAGAGAAGTCATATTTCTCTTTAGGATTTCCTGAGATAAATATGTGCATACCTTATCTAAAAAAAAGAATTACTAAACTTTTAGTTTTGTCACCTAAAATCCTACCAATGAAATAGATTTCTTAGTCTTAGTGATTAGAACTATGTGCCATACACACCAAATGAACACAAGTTGGTATTTTAAGTGACTGATCATTCTTCATAAATAGAAAGCCACAAACCAATAAATTATGAAAGTAAGTTGATTGCATAGCATTAACTAACAAATTGGAGTGGTAATGCTAACATATGTGGAATGTGTGTTTGAAGAAACAAACATGTTCAGTAAAATACATCCACTACAATTCTATTAAGTTCTTCATGTAACTAAAAAATAAAAATAGACAATAACAGTCTGTGTGGAATATCCAGATCAATGAGAAAATAAGATTCATTTCCCTGAAGAAATCAAGCCAAACTGGCTCTATCAGTAAAGCTTCTTGGTGAATTACATAAGCCTAGAGGGTTAAATAATTTTACTACATAACTGTTAGCAATAGTTATGTATTAGCAATAGTTATGTGTTAGCAATAGTTATGTAAAATATTTCCAATAAAACTGTGTGATCTGTACCACAGCTTCTCAAAGTCCTTAACCTACAAACTCGTTATGGAAAATAATAAAATTTATAAACTTGCTCTAGAATTCCCTCTGATACAAAGTATAAATTTCAAACCATTCTGGAATACAGATACTAAAACAAAAGAACTTCCAGAAATCAAATCAAAATAACCTTGCTAGCTAGCAGATCGTAAAGGGAAGAAAAGAGCAAAGTAAAAAAAAAAATACAGGAAGTAATTGTTGAACATTTTGACTGTCCAGACTCTTATTGCACAAATCCAGGAAACAGAGACTCTCAAAGGGAAAAAAACAAAAGAAGTAACCCTAAATCTGCTTCTTGCTGACAATGTGGAATTTATTTTCTTTGTGTAGGTATTTATGAATCTGAAAGTAATGCTACAATGGACTGATACAGTAGAAACCACTGCTCCTGGCTGAATAAACAGCAAAGAAACTGGGATATGAACAGGAATTAAACAATTGATTCGCATACTCCTGAAAAGCAGCAAAAAACCCAACCAAACCAGTGATATTAACTACAAATATGAATCAGTGGCTATTATCTTATATCCAAGTACAATTGTCAGAAACAAGCAATTTATAAACAATTAGATTACAGGTTCTAGAAGTTCTAGGTTTTGCTCTACAGATCAGATGAGAAAGTAAAAATGAAGTCCCCAGATTTGAAACATAAATTTGAATCTTTATCCAACTCTTACATTAAAGTGCCATGGACAACACACACAGTGCTTTCCTGTGACAACATTGAGTCCTCAGGTCCAATCTTAGTTTATAGTTTTGAGTTCGAATTTCGAAACTTCCAATTAACAAATCACAAGTGTTTACATAGTCCTTATTCTGAACACTATTATACCATTTATATTATAGTCCTTATTCCTTAACACTATCACTTCTTAGTTTTCTTAAAATTTTAATTTCATTGAAGCCTAAAAAGGACTCAGAAGACCATGTAATGTAAATATAGAGCTCTGTAGTTTTGATTGTATGTGGTGTTGCTACTTCTGCCTCTGAACTGCATGTATTTCAGCCTGCTACGAAGGTGTTGTAAATCTGTCAGCTACATTTTAACTTGTTCTCTTTTCTTCACAGACAAGAATTTTAAACAAGTATATCTTCCAGTAATGAAATCAAGCAATGACAGAATTATTGTGAAATATATGCTCTAGCTATGAAGATTTCTATATAACTGGTTTGCAATTGTATGTAATCCTGAAGCAATATTAACAGTGCCTATAACTCTCTCTTTTGGGTACTCTTTTTAGGTACTCTTTATTTTTATCTTTTTTTTAAAATCATAGCTTAACTATCTGCTGAAATGCAGCCTAAAATCTTATTTTTTCAAAATCATCAGAAACCAACACAGACACATTGCAAAAAATTTTGTTATAGTAAATGTCCACTAAAGCTTATTGAATGTTTATGAACAGTAATTTATCAGAAAAAAGCCACCTTCAAAACAACTCTAAAAAAAAAAAAAAATACCCCATAGCAACACTGAAAACTTTCTAAGCACTCCATGTTAGATTTTTTTAACAATGTGTATAACTTCCCAACAATGTATGTTCAAAAATATACCTGTTGAACAATACTGATAACTTCTAGACACGTTGCAAATATACCTGCATCCATGAATTATAGTGAAAAAGTATGTACTTTACCACATATCTAAAGGCATACACTCTTGGTACTTAAAGAGTTTAAAACATGACAGAACCCTAAATAAGTGCATACCTCTAAGCAACATCTCAAAAAGCAACTCAACAAATTTTTGTTAGGAATTAGATAGCTGTTCTCTATTTCTGCCATATTCTCCTTCAATAAGGAACTCCTCTTTACAGGCACAGCTGATATTGCATAAGGATGTAAAAATTTACATGATCTGTATAATCAACACAGGTGCTAGAAATGGCTGTTCATCTCTAACCAGCCATCTCTGTAACTGATTAATCACTGTTCAGCAGTCCACACCCTGAAGTAGAACATAAAATTTTAAGAACTTTGCTTGGAATGGCAGCTACTGATATCTAACAATTGCAACATAATTAAGACAGTAACAAGCAAGAGCAGAGATGCCTTTGATTGCTTTACGTGCAACTTTTCCCTACCACTGTTGTCTGATAGACTCAGTTTTCAGAACTAGTGAGAAAAAGAGACGTGCTAACACAAAATATTTGAGTAAAGCACACAGTTCTTTGCTGTATTCCATCAGGTCTTTAATCTTGTTGAAGAGGGATGGGGGCAAGGTTTCTGGTACAAATACAGCAGGTTAAGAAAGGTAATTTGTTCACTTCTCTTCTTTTAAATTAGTATTCAAATTACTTTTCTAGTTACTTTATATTCTTCAGTAAGTCCTTGCAGATGTGTTTCGTTTCACATAATTTTGTTTTTCTCTCCTAAATATGAAATCTCAAATCCATCTTCATTAGTTTTAGAGCCAGCCCAAGTCATTCAAATTCTGTGGATAGATTTCCACTTAATTTTTATGGAAATTAAATATAGACTATAGCTATTAATATGCAATAATGAAGCTTAACAATTTTGTTATACTTTGTTATTCCTTTTTTATTCTAACAGTGTGAAAGACTTGAGGCAAGAATTAAGCTGGCATTTAGCTCAAACAGATAAACTGATCACCTGCTGGCCTAATCTTTTTTGCTTGATCATTAATTGACATTAGCCTAATAATTGTTTTATGGGTGTTTTAATAAACTATTAAGTAAAAGTGTGTGAACTCACACAGATTCAATGTATCATGTCTACTGTTCCATACCGTCTGTAGATGCCATAATATTTTACGCCTACATGATTAGTCAACTTCATAACTTACTTGAGAATGTTAAAGATAATAAATGTGAAGGGGATATGGCTACCTTCAGATCATTAGGTTCATTAGCTCACCTCTGATAACTTGTTTTCTTATTTGTAACTCCTAAAATCCTTTCTTAGTTACCACAGGCATTTTAACTCCCAATAACTTCTATAGCAGTAATTTGTTACCAGATTTTCAAATAAAATTTTGTTTGGATGACTCTTAGACTAGTAAAACTATTGTGCCGAATTCCTGACCAGACATGCTTGTAGTTGGTGCAGATCTGTATTTCAGCCACACAGTGTTGATGTAATTAGTATTTCCACTATATAAACAGCAATAAGAATAGTAAGTTTATTTAAATAAAATGAAGGGCCATAAAGATGATTAAGGTCTTAGAGCATTTATTTTGTAAGAAAAGGCTGAGTGATGGGACTTTTCAGCCTAGAAAAACTTCAGGCAAGGTCTCAACACACATAAATATCTGAAAGGGAATACAAAGTACATGGAGCCAGAGTCTTTTTAGGGATATTAAGTAACAGGACACAAACTGAAAGGAAGTTCTACATAAGAACATGAAGAAAAAATTCTTACTGTGATGGTGACTGAACACTAGCACAGGTTGCTCCGGGAGGTTGAAAATTTATCATCCTTGGAATGTATTCTCAATGAAAACAGTTGAGCAGTAGAAAGGCTGGCTAGGCGAGAGGTCGTTCTCTGTCCAAGGTTTTCAAGACTCCAAAGCATAACGCTTTGAGCAACTTGGACTTAATTAATATTTGATGCTGCTTTGAGCAGAACCTTGTACGAGAGATCTCTTGAGATCTTTTTCAACATGAAGTATTCTATGTAATCAGTAGTCTTCTGATCAAAGACAGATTACATTGCATCAGATATAATGAATGAGACAAGAGCATGCTCTGAAAGTAGAGACAGAGTTATTTCTGATTTAGCACACAGTGATAGCACAGTTGAATGAATGGTACAACATATCTTTCAATCAGAACATCATTACTAAATCCTTTATTGTTCTAGTAGTTAATATGTGCTCTCAGAATATGTTTGACCGCTTTCAAATGTGAATTAGAAGAACATAAGAAAATTTATTTGCCTCTCAGAAAATGCAGTCTGCAAACATGAGTAATTTTCTCCCTATTTATTATTTTTTTTCTCAAAGAGTGTCTAATCATAGCATAACTTTTAAGATCTTTCACAGATCACTTTTTTGGTTGTAACTAAATAATAAGAAATTTTAGGCATCCTGGTTATATAACAAAGCAAAACATTTTCAAATTTGTAGCTTTGTTTCTACTACTATCCATATACAAGTAGCATGAATATGAGTAAACACAGTAATGTACTTTATGTATGTATTCCATTTGATTCAGTCCTGTATAGTGTACAGTAAAATTTTTAAAGAATAATGCACGCTATATACTTTGAAAGAGTGAAGAAATTAAGAAATTAAGAAAAGAGTGAGGAATTTGGGTAATTGTAGAAAGAAATTACAATGCAGGAGTTCTCCGATCCAGTAAACATTCAATAAACACTCCAGACATCACTCTTCAGGAATCAGATAAGAACTGTTTTGCACCATTTGAGTAGATCACAGAATCACAGTATTATTGAGGCTGGAAAAAAACCTCTGTGATCATAAAGCTCAGCCTATGACCTAACATCACCATATCAGCTAGACCATGGCACTAAATGCCACATGCCGTCTTTTCTTAAACACTTCCAAGGACGATGACTCCACCACATCCCAGATGTGGCAGACCATTCCAATTTCTAACCACACTTTCTATGAAGAAGTGCTTCCTAACATCTAACTTAAACCTCCCCTGGTGCAGCTTCAGGCCATGCCCTCTCACCCTATCACTAGTTGCCTGGGAGAAGAGCCCATCCCCAACCTATGTATAACTTCCCTTCAGGTAGCTATAGAGTGTGATAAGGTCCTCCCCGAATCTTCTCTATGGGCTAAACAATCCAAATATTTGCTGATAAATGAGTTTTCCAGCATAGTTGCCCAAAAACAATCTGCAACTTATGACCATTTAAAATCTTTTGTTATTTTTTGTCTTTAATGTTAATAATTTTTTCCCTTGAAATGTAGGAAAAAATATTTCCTTGTTATATCAGCTTGCCTTCTTATTTAAATCTGCAGCTTATATATTTAAGCTACTGGATTTCACTTTTTCATACTTTCTGGCATAAAAGGTGCAAAATTTTGTTAATGAATGTATATTATTTGTAAATTCATGGCTATCCCAAGGGAACTTTATCTTAGTTAAAACAGAAGTTTCTATATTTATGGTGGATGCAGTGCTTATAGGAGTAATTCCTTACAGTTATATCCCAAACCCACAGCTACTAATGCAGGTCTTTTGAGAAACTGCTAAGAGTACTGGTGTTCTTTAGCCTGCAGAAAAGAAGGTTGAGGAGAGACTTTATTGATCTTCACAACTACCTGTAAGGAGATTGTATGGAGGTAGGGGGGTCAGGCTCTTTGCCCAAGTCACCAGGGATAGGACAAAAGGAAATGCATTCAAGCTGTGTTCAGAGGAGTATTAAATTTGACATCAGGAAAAATTTCTTAACTCGAAGTGGTGTCAGGTATGGGAACATGCTGCCAAGGGATGTGGTTGAATTGCTGTTCCTGTAGATGTTAAAAAAAAACGTATAGATGTGGTATGGCTTACAGGGCATTAACATGTTGGTTTGACTGTTGGACTTGATGATTTTGGAGGTCTTTTCCAGCCTTAATGATTCTCTGACTCCTTCAATGTTCATAAATATCAGTCTGCCAGGTATTTTTTTATAGAAACAAAAACTGTAGAAATATCTTCAGTATTTGATATTTGTTTAGGAGAATGCTAAATGGTAGAGGCTGAATCCATAAGGTTCATGCCAATAGTAGGAACAGTGGTTAGACAGTGTTCAAGCTTGCACCTTGTCAGAATTACCAAACTTGGAATGAAATTTAGTAACTAGAGATGAGGACAAGGGAGAGGTAATTAATGCCTCCTTTGCCACTGTCTTCAACAACAGGGTAGACTGTCTTCAGGATGACTACTTATCTAAACTGGTAGACAGGGATAGGGTACAGTGTAGTTCCCGTCATCCAAGAGGTACTAATTAGAGACTTGCTGATCCATTTGGATCCCTGCAGGTCCATGGGACCGGATGGGATTCCCCCCAGAGTGATGAAAGAGCTGGAGGATGAGCTTGCTAAACTGTTCTCCATAATTTATCAGAAGTTGTGGATCACAGGTGAGGTCCCAGATGATTGGAAGTTGGCGAATGTGACTCCCATTTACAAGAAGGGTCGGAAGGATGATCCAGGTAACTACAGACCTGACAGCCTCACCTCAGTTCTAGGCAATGTTATGGA
>VZRI01001979.1:0-161568 GCA_013397515.1 Upupa epops
CCTTGGGGGACACCATTAGTAATAGGTCGCTGACTAGATGCAACACCATTTACCACCACTCTCTGGGCTTGTCCATCCAACCAGTTCCTGACCCAGCACAGTATATTCCTGTCAATGCCCCTTGCTGCCATCTTTGCCAGGAGTATATCATGGGAGACCGTGTCGAATACCTTACTGAAATCTAGGTAAACCACATCCACAGCTGCCTTCTCACTGACCAGTCCAGTCACTTGACCATAAAAGGAGATCAGGTTAGTCAGGCAAGACCTAACCTGCCTAAACCCATGTTGACTGGGCTTAATCTCTTGGCCATCATGCAGCTGTGGCATGATAGTCCTCAGCACTAATAGTTCCATAACTTTGCCCCATAACTTTTGCAGTCATGCAAGCTGTCCCACCATGTTTCTGTAGACTTGCCTGCAGTGTTTCATCTAGGAGTTACCAAGTGGCTGCATCTATGTAGCATCTGAGGCACCACTGGCACACTAGCAAATGGAATTACATTCAGTAAGTTTATTTGTGAATTTATTAGAGTACTCCTTGAAACACCTATGGGCCAGACTATCTAGCACTGCTAGATTTCTGGGCACAGTCAGGAAGTTAGCAAAAGCAAAGGGCTATTGCCAACAAACTGTTTATGTCTGACCATTGTGTTCAATTGGGGGACATGGACAGACTGTGCCAGACTTGTGTCTCTACACTGCTACATTTACAAGCTCAGAGGTAAGCTCAGACCTCACCTACAAGGTAAGAACCCAGAACAAATGCTGCAGACCAAAACCTTTCTTGAAAGAAATGAGGAAGAATTCTTTGACTTTTACTCAATTACTCACTGTCAGAAGCTCTCAATCAGGAGAGGTGAAGTGATAGTTGGAGGACTAGTAAACTCACTCATCTATATAGAATTGCAGAGAGTCATACTCACTCATAGTCATTCTTAGCACAAGGAAATGAGAGGACCTGCATGCAAAAGTGGCATAAAATCAATAGTGTCCACTGGACAATTGCCCAGAATGTGGATTTTTAAGTCATTTCTCAGGCAAGGAAAATGGATTTGATTTCTTCTATGTCTCACACATCAAAGCATCCTGATCTGCTGCAAGGAGAGCACCACATACACCCTCCCTCAAGAGCAAAAAGCCTCTTCTAACTTACCACCAAAACTAGATATTTCAAGAACTTCAACAAACTACTAACCCTGAAGGGAAGGATTTGCCTTACAAAATTCAGAAACATTCAGTTGTTCAGCATTTGACAAGCAAAAGCAGCTGAGTGCTGTGTGTAAGGGTCCTCACTCCTATGGTCACCTCTCACTGCTTGAGCACCTTGTCATGACTATGGAGCCCATTTGAGAGAACAGGCTTCTTCAGGTGCTGGTGATGTTTTTCTGCCGATCTTAGGCCAAAGCTTATATGAGACACAAGCTCACTTGGATACATTGCAGCTCCACATATTGATATCATAATTACTTTAAAAAAATTATGGTCCCATTTCTTTTCCCATTTATGTGCATGTAAATCCAGTGCAACCTCACTGAATCCAGTGAAGCGAAAGCATACATAAACGATATGTTTATATATCAAGCACTGCTTTTTCTTGGTTACAATTCTCATATGTGACAAATGATTCTGGGGCCCTATTTTGGAAGTACCTAACGCGAAACAGCTTTTCAAACTGTAGTTCTTAGTGCTATTCAAAGATCAGTCTTCTGTAGGGCACTCAAAAGTGGAGTTCTCAGTATTGCAAGTCACTGTTAAAAATCTTGGCCATTTTTTCAAAGGATGTGTCAGTGTCTCAAGCAGATGCAAAAGCAATGACCACTCAAATAGTTTGGTGTTTACAGATTCATCAATCAAAAAGAAGCACTTTGATCACCTGACATGATTCAAACAACATACTTGATATCTGACACCAGACCGAGATCATACAGATCTAATAAACTTTTGGCTCCTGCAAATTTCTTTTAAAAAATATAAAAGAGGATCAGTTATAGAGAAGTTGATTAATATGTACCCTACTCAAACAGTCTTGAACATCTGTGTATTAAATTCATTTATTAAATTATACCAATCTGTATTTTAATGAGTAAAAGATACTTATTCTGCCATCCATCAAAATAAACTCAGGAAATACTTAACATTATAATCATTTTTCTTGTTTGAACATGAGTTATGAAATATGAATCCCACACTAAGAATGCTCTACTTGCCATTATGATCAAATATGTTTTTACAGGTGCACCAAATATTCTGTTTTCATTTCATTCTCAAACTGTTGAAAATATAAACCATGTTTTATATTTCTTAGGTAGGTAATATTGCCTTTTTCCCCTCACATGGCACCCATTATTAGTGAGTTATTACCATGCCTTTTTTTCAAGCACACACTGTATATCCTAAAGTTGCTTAGTAATGAAAATACAGATTTATGTAACATCTAGTATCAAATAACATTTAGGGCACACTTCGGTATTGAAAGGTTTGGGGCACTAATAACTTTCAAGTGCATGTTAATATTGCCAGATAAGGTGTATACAATCTGTTGGGTCAAGTTCAATCTTTTACCACTTTACTTTTTTTGCCTGAGGAAAGTGAACTTTTAGGTACAATTTAACATATGCATGCATTGAATTTTTGTTTCTTATTGTTCTGATAATGGTGATTTTTATTTCTATTTTCTCGGTCTCCGTATATTAAATAAAGGAAAAAAACCAAACAAACCTGGAAGGCAGTCAGCAAGCCCTGCTGGGACAGCAGGTGAGCCAAACTGTAGACTTCTTCCCAAAATAAGTTTGACACTGTATCAAACACTAAGTACAGTCATTAAAAAATTCCTTCCTTCTGTTTCTACAGAGTCAATAGCCAGTTAAAGATAAAGCTCAGCACTGGCAACCTTGTCCTCAAAGAAAACAACAGTTGGGAGAGTCCAGTGAGGAAAAGCAAGGTACAACTATAAGGCACAGAGCTTCTCAGCTTGTATTGAATCCACATACCTTTGGTGACCTCAGTGGACTTACAGTTCCAGTACAGAGGTTTGGCACCAGGACTGTAATAAACAGGTGAAACTCACTATGTAAGATTGCAATACTACTTTGAAGAACAATGTGGTAACTTCTCCTTTTATTCCAATGGGTGTAGGTTTAAGCCATGAACACAGCAGAACCAGCCCACTATAAATAAAGCAGTCACATTCTGGAAAGCAAACGTAACCACACATTAAAACAAATCAAGAAAGTAGGAAGTAAGCTGGCATTTTATTGGCAAAGGGGGGAAAATTTTCAATGAACTCATCACTTCATACAGGTGCAACCACAGCATAAGTTACCAGCATGCCAAAATTACAGCTGAGGCAATGTCAACCCTTTTCATGGGTACATAGAAAACAGCTGATATGAGGAAAGAGGAAAATAGTATAGAGGATTTTTTGTAAACAGAAGTTCTTTGATGAGTGAAAGACAGCAGTAACTCTGTCATAGCTAATTACATCAAAACATGGCACTAGGAATGGGAAGATTTACCATTTCTAACTTATTTAAAAAAACAATTTTCTTAAAAGAAGTCTCATTATTGTCACTTTATTCATTACTTTTATTCTCTATCTCATTAGTTCATATCATACATCACATTCTAAGTAACTACTTTTTAAAAAAAAAAAAAGCACCATTTTTTGTAGTTTGTGTAGATCAAGAAAGTAAGGGAAAGCCACTGGTCTGAACCCTCAAAATATACAGATCAAAGGGCTAGACCAATAGCTAGTTCCTGATATTATTTAGCACTATTTGCATTGAACCTATCATCCATCAAAAGACATCCACTCTTGACTGAAAGACATTGATGCAAAGAAGATATTACATCCTAATTTGAGTTACTATTACTATTGCTCATAAGTACTGGAGATTTTTTCACCTTATTTTTAGACACAATTAATGCAGAATGGTATGTCAAATACTAGATTCCACTCAGAAGGCATAAGCCTTCAAAGATAAGAAAAAAATCCAACAAATGTCTGACAGAAACACCTAAAAATCTAGCAAGTTCCTATGTATTGCACATCTACTTAAAAAACACCAGGTATTGACTTTTCTGTACTATGCAGAATAAAATATGGGCATTATGTACATGTGTCAAAAGCCTAAAAAAGCAGTTTATTTAACCAGAGAAGGAATTTTTTCTTGACAGTCATGCACTTCTTGACTTCAGTTTGAAAAGCACCTTTCTGTATTGCATCCTATGGATTGGTTGGAAGTATTTGAAGAATGCCATTTATTTTGGTTTGGATAATCAACACAGAGTCATGATTAAATGCATATAAATTATTAATCAAATTTTCTCTCCATCTCACTGTTTCTAATCAATATCCAGAATCACAGAATGGTTTTTGTCTGCCAGCAGACAAAAATGTATTTTTTAACAAGAAAAAACCTCTTAAAAGAAGTAACTCTGAGTAGATACACTCAGTTCAGGTAAATGCAGTGTTAACAGATTTCTAACACTATAGCAGAGGCCAGTATATCTCTGAATTACATATATATGGAAAGGAATGCTCTTTTTCCTTTTATTTTGCATACAGGGTGCAGTTTTGGGCACCACAATACAGGAAGGACACTGAGGTGCTGGAGAGCGTGCAAAGAAGGGCAACTAGGCTGATTAGGGCTCTGGAGAAGAGGTCTGATAAGGAGAGGCTGAGAGAGCTGGGACTCTAGCCTGGAGAAGAGAAGACTGACGGGAGACCTCCTTATCATAGAATTACAGAGTCATCATGGATGGAAAGGACCTCCAGGATCAAGTCCAGCCCTCATCCCAACATCTCCCTAACCCCTAGATCATGGCGTGAAGTGCTATATCTACTTTGTTTTTAAACACCTTCAGGGATGGTGACTCCACCATCAACCTGGGCATCCTGTTCCATCACCCAACCACTCTCTCAGTAAAGAACTTCTTCCTAATCACAGAATCTCAGAATGACAGAATGTTAGGGATTGGAAGGGATCTCAAAAGATCTAGTCCAATCCCCTCTGCCAGAGCAGGATCACATAGATCAAGTCACACAGGAACAGGTACGGTTGGATTTTAAATGTCTCCAGTGCTCTGTCATCCTCACTGTGAAGAAGTTTCTTCTCAATATCCAGTCTAAACCTCCCCTGATGCAACTTCAGGCCATTTGCCTCATCCTATCATTAGTAATTTGGGAGAAGCGAACAGTGCTAGCCTCGCTACAACCTCCTTTTAGATAGTTGTAGGGAGCAGTAAGTTCTCCCCTCAGCCTCCTCTTCCCTAGACTAAATAACCCCAGGTCCCTCAGCCACTCTTCATAGGCCCTGTTTTCCAGACCTCTCACCAGCCTCATTGTCCTTCTCTGTACCCACTTCAGCACCTCAGTGTCCTTATACTGTGGAGCCCAAAACTGGACACAGCAGTCAACATGCAGTCACACTAGTGCAGTGTACAGGGGCCTGATCACCTCTCTACGCCTGCTGGTTACACCGTTCCTGATGCAGGTCAGGATGCTGCTGGTCTTGGCCACCTAGGCACATTGCTGGCTCATGTTCAGCTGTCTGTCAACCAACACCCCCAGGTCCTATTCTGGCAGGCAGCTCTCCAGACACTCTTCCCTAAGTCTATAGCCTGCTGAGGATTGCAGCTCATTGCTCTTTACAACTACCTGAAGTGAGATTGTAGTGAAGTGGGTGTTGGCCTCTTCCCCCTAGTGACTAGTGATAGGAAATGGGGTCAAGTTGTGCCAGGGGAAGTTCGGATTGGATATTAGGAAAAATTTCTATACAGAAAGAGTGATGAGGCCTTGGAAGAGGTTGCCCAGAGAGGTGGTGGAGGCGCCACCCCTGGAAGAGCTCAAAAAACAGGTAGACATGGTGTTTTGAAGAGGATTTAGTGGTTGGGGGATGTAGTGCAGACTTGATCTTGAAGGCCTTTTCCAACTTTGATGATTCTATGATTCTGAGGTTTTCTAGCAGTTAATTTAAAATGAACACATGGAAGTCAGAAGGTTGAGTGAAAACAAAGAATATAACAACATATATTTTTTTACTTTTGTATTTAAAATATATTTAACATACTTGTTTTATTTTTACACATATATAAAACATTGAAGTTTTAACATGAATACATAGGATTATATTCATAGTTTTTGTGGAGGACTAGGATGGCAGCAACTTTTTCAAAGGAATAGACTAGATCACAGGTGTTCAGTCATTCTGGCTTGGTAAGTCACATTTTCTTTCATCAGCATTTGGAGACACATATGCCTTGCCATAAAAGACCTGGTTCCCATGTTCACTTTTATATGTGTATAGCTGCAGATCTCCAAAAAAGCAGCAAATACTCTGCACATCTGTGACTCATCTGAATGGCACATGTATTACCTCCACATACTTGGAATCAGAACACTTACTGCACATGTATTACCCAACATGGGTCCACCCAGAAGTCTCTGGGAGTTGTTAGCTGGCTGTCAAAGATAATGTCTGAGAATGGTCTACTGACCCTATTCCTCCCAAGACTTGGGACTAAACATGATTTGAGGGCAACCTCAACTATTTCCAAGGTCTAATGAAAAGATTAATATTGCTGTAATTGAAATCATTACTTTTGTTGGTAATATCTATCAGATCTACATATATCTCTCTGAAGCCGTATCTTGTCAAATCTGACTGCTAATGAAACAATTGTATTTATGCCCTAATACTGTCTTTTTTTATTTACTACATCAAGAAAGGCAATTGGCAAAGAGCAGACTCAACAAAGATAACACAAAGTACAGAAGATGACTGTGATGGATAGGTATTATTTGGCAATTTATCATAAAAATGTTTTAAGTGAAATATCAGCTGAAATCTCATCTTGGAGATAGTTGAAAATAGTCCCTTAAGACAAAGGAGTAAGAGATTGTTTATAAGATCTGGTTCTCAGCAGAGGTTTTGGGAAGGAAATAAGCATTCTTCACCAGTTGCACAGTGTATTGCCTTAGGCAGAGCACATCGATACTAAACCAGTTTGTCTTATTATTCATCTCTGTTCATTTCTGCAGTTGGTTCTGGTGTTGACATGAAAATAAATGAATAACAGAGTATCTAAACAAATGTTTTTTCTAATGGAGATCATATAAAGACATGCCAGTTACATAAAATGTCAGACTCTCTTCTGTCACTATGCTTTGCATCAAAACAAAGTGTGTGATTTATGAGGAAAACAACTAAATGCAACCATAAGAGCATGGAAGGACTCTCCCTAAATTCCACAGAACCTCAAAATGGATTTTTTTTTTAAGTTACTGACAAAAAAAAGTTTTCATCCTCAAAAGGCTCATGGGGATATTAGGAAACTTAACACTACTCTGGAAAGAAAGATCTAGTGGAAGTTTCACAAAGCAATTACAGAGTGGGCTGGCCAAGCCAGAAAATCAAAAAAAAGACACACAGTCGATTTAAATTACCACAACATAGTCCATCAATATTTTGTACACAAGACTGCAATTCCCTTAAGCATACAATTAGAGAGATGAAAACTTTCAAAGTGACCAGTATTTCTATCACCTAACAGTGATTTCTTGTTGTGTCCATAGAAGGAGAAACGGATGAAGCATCCAAGTGAAGTTTGCACCATGAATTCATTTGTGGAGTTTAAAGGACTTGCAGGTGCAAGAATGGGCAGTGCCTACTGCCGTGTATCTCTTGTCTTGCTAGAGCTAGGACAGTAAGAACCTATGTCTTCTGTAAACATATTGGGGGATGCTTTTAACTTCACATATTGAAAAGACTTGAAGTGGAAAGGTACAAACTTCTGCATTATTGACTGTTCTTCCCAGGACTTCATTTCTGACTGGTCACCAGTTGCTCTTTCCTACCATTAAGTATGAATATTACTCATAGCCTCAGAATCTGTCTTCATCATGACAGCCCATGGTGCATCTTACCACTGATTAATCATTGCTTCAGAATGAATTTCTAATTTCTGTGCTCTGTCATGGTCTTATGCTTGCCCAGACATGACTACACTAGACACATCAGCCTGGGGATCACTCAACTGTCTGATCCCAATTGCCGTTACCAAACCTAATCCTTACCCCGAATCATGCCCCTGGCTTCAGTCTAACCTGCTTTGTCACCACAAATTTGTGTTTATCTGGACTGTTAGCTGATTCCAACAGCCATCTGAAGACTTGCCTTGCTCCCTTGCTTGGAGGCAGTGGGAAGGGGCTGGCAACACTCTTGCCCTGTTTGTCACAGCTCCTAACTGCGGGAGATAAATGGAACAGCATGCTGATTAATGTAATCCAAAGCTGAACAATTTATTGAAGCTGGTAGAAGCTTTTACACCTTTTTTACTTATTTCTATTAATAATTCTTGCTACGATTGGTACATGTATATGCCTAACAGATAGTTGGTTTACTTATGGTGGGTTAACACATGTTGTCCAAGCAGCAGTCACACACTCTTGGAACTTTCCTGAGCTTCGTTCTTTACACTGGTGAGTTGTCTTCCTATCTTTTATTGCATACCACAGCATTCCTTTTTGTAACTTTTCATGGAACTTTCCAAGTCCTTGAGCCTGTGCAAGGCTGCAGGGCTAACTACAGACTTTGCTCAACATAAAGGTAGGTTGGATCACTCACATGTCCATTTTCTAGTAAATAATCATAAAATCATAGAATCATAACTCACACCAAATTACTCAGTCCTTAGGGAGAGTTAACTCTCACTTGCATCCACATAACTAACTTCAGAACAGTGACCCAGTCTTCCCAGCAAAAATGCTCAAGTTCGATGCGGTTCAGGCTTCACTCAAGGCATTAAAAATGAGCCATTCTTTGCACAACTGGTCAACTGTATCTATTGTTCTCCCCCATGCTCTACACTCTGATTCCCATACACAGATTTGCCTCTTGGATAGGAAATTTACCACCATGTTAAACTTGAGGGTACCTGATGCCTCATCTACTTCTAGAGACCTTGTTCACAATTTTCCATGTCTACCCTGTCTACCTTGGAGGTAAATTGGTGTACAAGCAGGAATGAAAAAGTTGCAAGAGTAGAAGGGTAAAGGATAGCATGACCAGCAATCCCATTGGAAGGGGCATATGTGGAGTCCCAGACCCAATTCCCCAGAACAAGCACTTCACTGAGTCATCCCTACAGAAAAGAAATGAAGGTGGACCAGAGGTCAGTCATCACCTGTGCTCCCTGTTTCACTCATACTCTAATAGCTAGTTGAAAGTGAAGGTTGCGTTTACCTTTTTTGCTTTCTTTACCAAGAAGTTTACCCTCACAACCACAGAGGCAGCCAGTTTCAAATGTCTTCAATGTCAAGAGGTGAGATGCCCAAGCAGTACAGTATTATGAAGACAGGAAATGTCTTGCACAGTCTAAACAATACTTTTTAACTCTGAACTTTATTTGCATTCAAAGATGTGACACAAGTGTGCCACTCTGCACACCTGAAAGGTTACCTGAGACTAATTTGAATTAAGAAAGGTATGATATGCAAAATAATGCATTCACAGTACTTACAAAATTTGGTCAAATAAATGTATTATACCAAGCTAAGATGTGGGTAAATTGCTGGCAGTTATACTCACCAGTGAACTAAACAAAATAAAAACAAAATTTAAAAAGACAAATTGAGAAGCATTTTAATCACAAACTCAATATAGATTTGTTTACATGGGAAATTTGAGGCATATTCTACTACAACTACTCAATAATAACCTACCTATGCAGTTTTTAGAAACATGATTATTTTACTCTTAAGTATTTTCTAAGAAGATTCATTTACTCTAGAATTATATTGAGCAGAGGGCTTTAACTAAGCTTTTACTGAGCAGCTGCAAAAGAACACTTCATATCAAGTACCTATGTTGTAGGTACCAATAACCAGACCTTAGAAAAACTGTGAGAATTTGAGTCCACCAAAAAAAATAACATGGTTGTGTAATTTTACTGTGTAAAAGAATGTATGTTTGAACGGATTTAAGTAGTTTGAATTTCTACTGTTCAACCATAAGACTTCTGTTTGATTGAACTATTTATGGTACAATTGACAGTTCAATAAATTCCAAGCACATTAAAAAAACTGCTCACAAACTGAATAAGAATCTGGATAGCAGAGGCACGATTGCAAGTTTCATTTAATATAAAAATTATTACTTTAGAATTATATGGAATCAGAATAAATACACAATTGAGCACTATTGTTTAAGTGATTTAGTAAGAGATCTGCCATAGACTAAAAAGTATACCTTTATTTTATTTTGTATGGCTTTATTTAAATTTAAACTCTGCTTGGAATTCAATTCATAGAGTTCTGAATTTCTTAAGTTGCAAAACAAGTACAAATCCAATAAATTAATAACTAATATTATGGATGATTCCCGTATTAGAATTCCTGAAGCAATATAGGTGTTAGTACTGCACTTACCCTAATATTTGACCATTGCACATGCATCCGCCAATCTTATTGGATTCTGTGTTTTCCCTCTGTTTGTGGGTTACACATTACAAACATTTTGATAATCAGGATATACTGTATTACCACGATTTGTGCATTTCTCTAGGTAAAATTATTAAAGTTACAGGCCAGAATATAGCACAAAGATTAGCAGAGTTTTCTGAAATTTCCATTTGCTTCAGAATTTTCCAGGGGATGATTGCCCACTGAGATAAGTAAGTTAAGAAAACTTCAAACAGTTTAATGACCAAGTTGTATCATGTTCATTTAAGGAAAATTCCATGTATTTAATACAGTGCCCTGTCTTGGACAGTGCAATACTAGTCTTTTCAAACAGATTTTTCTTCCTATTTTTATTACAGTACCATAAAAAATTATTGTTATGATTCATCATTCCAAGCAATCATGTCTAGCATTTTATAGAAGCACAAGTAGTTATAAGGAAAGGACATGTTATAGAAATAATAAAAAACAGTGTAAAGATCAAGGTATGTGAAGTAAACAGGTTTTATTAAAGAATTTCTAGTTCTGGCCTACAGACCCTCAAAATCATTATGATTATTCCTGTCTCTGTTAAAACTAAATAATTAGGTCAAGATACATTTTTTAATCTATTTAGACTAACTTCTATTTAGAAAACGCTCTTCAAGGATAAAATCATAGCACTATCGTGGGGATATCTGTAAACAATATCACTATTTATGAATCATAATTTTACCCAATCTGTCTCACTTCATATTAATCCTTGTTGTGTTTCTGGTTCTTGACTTTTAAGAACGATTTGGGGCAGTGTTTACTTTAGTGTCAGTCTAAAAACTACTGACAGAAATTCATGCTAGATAAACCTTTTTATGTTCCTAGAGCAGTAATGTTCCAACTGTGCCAAACTAAATATTGCAAAACCTTGCAAAACCCACATTAATTGTACCAAGGAGCGCCCATCTCACACAGAAGGCGATAAATTAATGAGCCCATAATGCAAAGAATGTAAAGTAAAGACAAGAGGGTTTAGGACAGCAATGACTCAGTGACTGATCTGCAAAGTGGCATCAGACCAAACAAAAAGGGAGATGCAAATGTGTATGTGAAGATAACACAAATGGATACAGTTCTCAGATTACATAGGACAACTCAATGACAGCTCACTGTACTATATTCTACATGATCTTACTGCCTTCCAATGTCAACTCAGTACAAAGTATTTTCAGACATTTTTCTTAGCTATTATTTTAACTTCACTTGCTTCACAGTAAAAGGCGGAGGAAATTATTTGCAATATAAGCTATAAAATCTTAGACACTTGTAACAGGAAGGTGTCACTCAAACATGATGAAAGATGCTGAACATGACGAAGTCACGTTGATAAGTAAGTGTGAATTTGCAGTCACTTTTTTTGTTTAGGAAGTCAGCTGGATGTCAATAAAGCACACTGATTTGTAATAGATAGGGAAAACTAAGGCTGGGATTTCTTGTGCATTGCCTAAAAGGTTTGACAGTTGATGAAATCAATGGGAATTCTACATATAGTTTTCAGGAGTCAATTTGAAATACATTACTTTTAGTGCACTACTCAACTTGAAATATAAAGTGCTTATATGACTGAGAATGAAAGTCTTTTCGTGTTCTCCTACAGACCTCCCAGGCACTGGTGAGAAAATCCTTCCATAGTCCCCTTTCTCTGCATCCACTTAATTCTTCTCAAATCACAGACACTTTTCCAGAAAAACATCTATGTTGTTTCCCATCTTTTTTTTATGTTGCCTATTGTATGCATTAAGTACATATTTTTATTGACCATGCAGTAGAAAAAAATAACATGAAAAAACATTTAACCATAATATGCAAAAACGAGAGCATGCCAGAAATAAGTTTGCCTGTGCAACATCCAGCTGACTGATCCTGGGCATATGTATTTTGATACAGGCTTTAATTATATGACAAGGAACTTTTTTCCACAGCACCACGTCCATTTCAGTGCTCAGATGGGATGGTGTTTACTTAATGAACAGCTGTTCGATATTTACTTCATTGTTCAATACTTGTCCCATTGTTCAATGGATGGCCTCATGCCATCTTTGTTGTACACTATTCAAGCACTTCTCTTAGCACATTCATTAACTTCCCCACAAGTTTTCTTTTATGATGTTCATTGGTATAGTTTTGAAAGCTTTACAAATATTAATTATATCCACAATATTCATGCAACAAGATGGATTTTATGCACATCCTACAAATGTGGAGCTGAAGCAGAGATATTATAAATAACAATATCGACTAATTTTGTGTATCCAGTTTGAAATACCTTGGGTTTGATTTACAGCTCCCATTAACCAAAAAAGCAATCTTCAGCACTTCTGATTGTTTTCACAGTCTGTGGAGTACCAAGAAAATGAAGCATATTCTGTTAGCAGTGAACTATGAAAAGTTTGGTTTAGTTTTCTTTCACAGTATCACGTATCTAGAGCTGATGGGATGATAGTTCAGTTGTCCAGACTAGCACCCACATCTTCATTATGAGGCTCTCCTTTTCTTTTACTGAAATCTCTTGCTTCAGCTTTACATTCCTTCCTACTTCTGCAACAAATGGGTGATTAAGACAACTTCATCTGTGATACGAACTCCAGACAGATAATCTTCTTCCTATCATCTGATCAGAGATAACAGAAGTAAAAACATATGGATCTCTAACTAAAAGTTGTGTCATGATACAGAAGCAAACCTTTGAAATATAGTTTTCTACTCTTAGATTCTTCAGTTTTGAATCCTAATAATGTCTCATTTTCCAATTCCAATTTTCCCTATTACTGAAACCTTGCCCAGGTTATCTCAATTTCCTCTCCTTTGTGTCCTTCTCTATTTTCCTTCAGCTGTCCCTTATATACCAATGTCCTGTTTATCTAAATAAAATGGTTCAGACCAGCCCATCCCTTTCCTAAATTCTGATTCTGTTTCTAATGCATCTGTACATGCAGTTTCTTCTTTAACTTTTTGTTATAGAAGAAGGTTATAGCTGAAAACAGATGATTGCCATGAAGAGTATTGTGCAAGACCAGTTCCTTGCTCTCATTTTATTGTCTGTATAAGCCAGAAAGTCCATCTTTGTCTCTATCACTGTGAGACAGGACACCCTTAGTTTCTTGGTGAGAGATGGCACCTACTGAGTATAGAAAGATGTCATTGAGTTATGAGATGCCTAAGAATGCTTTGAGGCTTTTAATCCATGAGATATAAAGGGTTTTACATGCATATGTTTGCACTGAAGTAGCAAAAAAACCCACCAAAGAAACACCTACTCTTGCTAAAACAACACCCTGAAAATGTTCACTTTTCTTTCTCTAGGTTTAGGATCACTGGCATGTTTCAAAGCTTGGATTTTGAGAACTTCAGTGACATGGACAAAAATACATAATTTTTCCTTGCATTATTCCTAGAAATGGTATAACTGTTTTGGCTGTAGCTTTTCAGAAAAGTACAGGCTGGGACAGATACTTGGCATGGAAACCTTCAGTCAAAACAGTTACAGTTTGGCACTATCCTAAGTAGACAAAATCAAGGTTTCATAATAGGAAGCATTAGGTAATTTTAATAATAGGCAGTTCTATCACCTATGAAGCCTTTAAACATAACAAAATATTATGTGTGCAAACAAATATGAAGAAAAGTTCTAGTAAAAAGTGTCCTGGTGAAATGGAAAGGAGAAAAAACAAACATAGAAAAATATGAAATACCACATCCTGACCCTGAAAAATACACATACACTTCTCCACCTTAACACAGCAAGTATCTTGAGCTTTCTTCACCTCAGTCCAAAAAACAAAAGAATACAAAACATAACTTTCTTCTGCCAGGAAAAAAAGAAAAGTAAATATTAAGTTAGAGTCCTTGAGCTTCCTTGCTTCCTTGTATTAAAGCATGTCTAGGGCCTAAACTCTGATACTCTTCCGGACGCTTTAATGTAGTATAATAAACCTCCAGATAATGCGTATTTGTATTACAATTGGTGAAGCCTCTTTTTTTGTATCTTTGTCTCTCATTTTGCTATTCTGTCAATGCTCAAAATATTGAAGAACATCTAATTGCCCTGGATTTCAGTCTTGTGGGCCAGGACTTACTTCAAAAACTTAAAATGTCTTTCAATTTTTTAAACAATTTTATTATAAAACACTGTTCTTGAATGAAATACGGTAGTGATAGTCAAGGTATATCAGTCTTAGGTGCTTAAAGTAGTTAAAAATCACATTTATTCAATAGCTCCTACTTTTAAAAGATAAAGTGGGTTTTATGACTGCCTAATCTACTTTGTATAACAGACTATAAATCTCCCATAATAATTTCTGCATCACTTACATAATTGTATTATTTGCCACAGAACATGATTGAAAATCATATTCTCTCTAGATTTAAAATTTTCATGTAATGTTGAATATACCATATCTTTGGAGCACTGCATTTAGTAATGAAAACTAGATGATCCAGCACTAGTCCTGCAAGGTCTTTTTATTGTACTGAGCACAGCAAAGGATTGACCTGAATAAGTCTGATCACAGGCTATGCAGAAAGTAAAGAATTCATATTGGCCAGCACAAAATCCCCAGGATGAAAAGAGTTATCTAAATTAAAGAGTTATATGGATATATAAAATGCTATATCAATTGTAAATATTGCTGCTATTGTTCACCATAATCCTAGGCAGTAAACTCAAAGGACTTTGCAGGTTTAAATAAAATGCAAGAAGGAACTGACTCAAGGATACATTTTAATAGCCCTCTGTCAGAGAGAGTTAACACACTTGCACCTCTAACAACAGCATTTTTATTAAATCTTTATTACATTGTATTAAAAAAAGTCCCCTTAGCCCCCAGGTAGTTGGTTGATGCTGAGGTTTCAAATGAAATATTTATGAAGTTCTTTGTTTAGAAGTTTAATTGTATCTTTAAATGACTTTCATATGTTTATATACTTTACCATCCAATATAAATGCCATATGATGCTCTATCATACTGTCCGGAGTAGTCATTATGCATTTCACCATCACAAACTGTTACATAACAATAAGCAGAAAAAAGGGACAAAGGGATAACTAAGTTAAACCAGATCCTATACATACTTATTTTTTTTGGTAACACAGATCGTATCTCCAGCAAAATGTGCTTCTAATCATGTAGCAGAGCATAGTACTGTAATACTTTCCATATTTAAACCTTTTGGTCTGTGTATAATGCTATAGGTGATACCAAAATGTACTCTGTATCGACCTTTCGATTTCTCTGCCATAGCTGGGGAAAGGAAGACTACTATGGATAAAGAACATAGGTGGAATGAAGACACCTAAGGTCATTCCCTTAAATGAAATTCACGTTTGTTTTCATAAGGTCTGTATAGGTTCATCACTCTTGCAGTACAACATTTAAAGAGAAAGTGTGGTTTAGAAATGCTGTACTTCCAAGTAAGGGATGACATTTTTTAATTAATCTTCCTGATTCAGGAGCTAAAGGACTATTTTCTATGTTGAAAGTGTGTTATAGATCCATGTCACTACATGTAAAAGCAGTTCTGTATTAACTCTGATCCCAATGCCTCGGACAACTCTGTTCAGGTGTTTGCTTTTGGAACATCTGCTCCAGATAGTCTCTATGGCTAATCTTCAAGTGGTTTAGGCCAGCTACATGACATGGTAGGAGATCCTAAATAACATTGTCCACAGTTTTCTATGTGGAAGGCACTCACCTATCCACCTCTTCAGCCTTTTTGTGACCCACAGCTTAGGAAGGAAATCATGAAACCATTTCAATTTTGCTGTGAAAAGTGACACCCTTCTCCATGTCCTGGGCAGGCTGGGGCATCACCACAAGAAGAAAGTATCACAGTATCACAGTAATGATGAGGCTGGAAAAACCCTTAAAGATCATCCAGTCCAACCTAAAACCAACCAAGTAAACCTAACGTCTGAATCATGCCACTCAGCACTTCATCCAGCCTGACCTTAAACACCTCCAGAGACGGTGACCCAACCACCTCCGTGGGCAGCCCGTTCCAAAACGGGATCACTCTTTCAGTGAAAAACCTTTTCCTAATGTCAAGTCTAAACCTCTCATGATGGAGGTTAAGACTGTGACCCCTTGTCCTGTCTCCAGTGTCCAGGGAGAAAAGACCGACCACCGCCTGACCATAACCACCTTTTAGGTAGTTACAGACAGCAATAAGGTCACCCCTGAGCCTCCTCTTTTCCAGGCTAAACAGACCCAGCTCCATCAACCTCTCCTTGTAGGGCTTACCTTCCAGGCCCTTTACCTATCTAGTTGCTCTAGTAGTGGAAAGAAAAAGACATGAGGGAAACCTGAAGGAATAAAGGAAATTGTGGATCCATTAGGTGGGACACTTGCTGCAGCACTTGTCAGAGGGCATAGTGAAGGATATGGTATCTATGGTTTGTATAAACATACATTGCTGTTATAGAATTATAGCTATTCATACAGTGCATTAATTTACAACACTACTTGAATGCAGTCTATGGAATTCTTGTTCAAGTACTGCATTAAAACACAGCTTATGAAAGCCATTAGGTTCGTAAAGCCAGCATAAAACCCCCTGTTCATGCTGAAGACTGTCAGCGTATGTGTGAATAACAATAACAGCAAATACTGTTTTGCCAAATCTGTTCTCTTGGTGACAATTTTCATTGTAAAAATGCTCCCTATAATCTCTACTTTCCATATAAGGAACGTATTCCAGTTATTGCAATAACATCCAACAATATTTGAGAAAAAAATACCACTTATCATTCCTAGATAAAACATTAGAATGTTTAGAATTATTCCTACATAAAACATTAGAATAATTAGAATTAAGGGAAACAGCAAAAGCTCTGCAAAGTACTTTTAGGTACCAGGGGTTTCAGAAACAGAGCTCAAGAGGGTGAATGCTATTTTTAACACTGCTGCTACTCTACTGAAAGTCCACTTGCAAAAACTGGGGACTTTGCAGGTTTTTATAGCACAGCTCCAGCAATATGTATGCAACTTTGAAGTCATGCATGTTAATTGCATTAGCTGAAAATAAATTGAAATCTCATGAAAACACTTAACTTGGAAAGGCAAACCTTTAGCAGGGCATGACAAAACTTGGCAACCTTTTATGTCACACTGAAAAAAGTTAACTGCAAGATTTGACAATATTTTACATAGCAAGCAACATTTTCTGCTGTAATTTTACACCAAATTAACAGAAGTATTAAAGTGATTTCAGTAACTTGTGAGTTAAATGTATCACACATAAAAGGAGTTGGGTTTTTTTGTTGCCTGTTTTGTTCTCATAAAAAGTCTGGATTTTATTCTAGGCTTATTGATATAATTCTATTTATTTCACAGTCATTGCTTATTAACACCATTGGGAAGAGAAACAGAGCTATTAAATCAGTTTTCTTTTTTCTACTTGATGCAACGTGATGCCTTTTGGTTGATCATGGAATGGTTGCATGGTGAGAGAAATTGCTTGTGTTTTTAATAACATGTTCTCTTCAAAGAGAGTCAGTATTTGCCCTGCCCAGTTTGGCTGGCCTCACTTTAAAAATCCTTATTTCTGGTTTCAATGCCAGAAAAAGATTGGAGATGGTAAAGACAACATTCATTAGGATTTGCTACCACTGGGGACCTGTGACTGAGAGCAAGATCCATTTTAGTCAGGGGGAATTATGTTATGCAATTTCTTTTGCTAACTGAGCAAGTTCTGCCCTGAAACTAAATAAAGCCCTTTAAAATCCAGTGAAATGTCATTCAAGAACATGACACTTAAGAAATTTGAATTTCCTGTGTCAGAATTCATGACTATTTCATCTCAACTTGTTCTTGGGCCAGCAATGTCCAGCAGTTGTTACTTGAGTGTGTTCATCCCTTTCTGGTACACTATGCATCTGACAGCAAGACCCCCTGCCTCTACTGCCTGCACTGAATAAGCTCAGTACTTCCATCTCATCTGATAAGAACTTAACTCCCCTTATTGTGCTGGACTTTTCTGCTTTCTTGAAAATGCTTACCAGAACAGTACACACTATTCCAGATAAGGTCTTATCAGAGAGCTGTATCAGGACAAATAGCCTATCTTTATGGAAGAACTGTTTTGGAAGCATTTCAATTGAAATTTAATGGAAATACCATTAAGCTTTGTTTGGCTTAGTAAAAGGTGAAACAAAATACTCTGAATCAGTGCAGCTGAAAAAATACAGTCCTCACTGATGCTCACTGAGACAAAAATAATTCCCTTTTGAGAAGACTTGGTTAATTATTTTGCTTATTTGTGACCCAAAAGGAAAAGAAAAAGCAAAAAAGTGCTGTCATTACTCATTATGTACACAATTTATCACAGAATACAGTTCTGTCCCTCTGCTTATTAAGCCTCTCCCAGACATTCTTTTGTGTTCTGGGCTTCTGGAAAGGCCTTAAGTAAAACTGATGCTACTTAACTGAATCACTGCAGTCTTCTGCAAACCTGAGCTTACTGCTCTTTTCTCAGCAGTGTTAGCAAAGCTGATTTAGGATTTTAAATATTTTGTGTCCTGCAAGAAACAAATGAACTGTATTGTTCATGCATCCAATTACTTACAATCTTTTCTATTATTAAAAACAAGTTTAACAATTTTTATTTCTTCATGTATTTCATTGTGCTCAGGCAGAACTCTACCCTGCTGACCTCTCCAGCGCAGCCTTCTGTGAAATATTACACATGGCATCAAACAGTGAGCAGTGCAGCACATGAAAACATGAAGGGCCTTTTTCCTTTTGTTTCTTTCTCCTCTGACTGAACCACTATTGCAGACATTTGTCAGTGGAGTAGCAGGTCTCTGCTGCTCCAATAACATGTAGGTCTGTCAAAAAGATCCAGGTGGGTCGTTCTGATGTTAGCTCAAGAGACAAAGGCTAAGTGCCCAGTGATCCTTGGAAACCACCTGGCTGGAGTCAGCTGGAGTCAGTTAGCCAGGAGTTGTGGACAGGAACAGCCCACAAGAGTGCTCAAAGGAGAGATTCGTCTGAGAAGGAGTCAGCAGCTGTAGAGCAGGGAGGTGCTTTATTTATTTATTTTTATTTTTTTTTGAAATCAAGTAGGATTATTATTCCTTTAGGTAAATCAGGCTCACCCATGTTAGCCTTTCAGTTCTGTTCTGGAGTTTTATGCCGAAAATAAGGCTGTGATTTTCAAAATCCCTAGGGACTTTGGATAGACAGAACTCAACTAAAAACTGGGACATTTTATCTGAGTGATTTTCAAAATGAAACAATCTGAATTTGCAGTGAGACCTACACAATAGCTGAACTACATTCCCATTCCTCTGGGCTCTTCTTCTCCTTTGTATTGCAGAGAGATAAACAAAAAAAAAAAGAAGGCAATGTGCTTCTTCATTCTTTTTTGTAATCCTCCTTTTCTCCTGAGCCAATGCAAGAATGAGAGGGAACATACTTCTGACATCACATCCAGGGTGGAACAGTAATGACCCAGTTTTTTCCCATGGTAGGTAGGAAAGGTTTGGTGACAAACTATCAAGTCCCAGGCTGAGATAATGCTTGTGGATATGTCCAACCACCTTTCAGGCTTTCCTCATCACTAAGTATGAGGACATGCTTTACCACATACCCTAGGGAAGCTTTGTTGAGCTCCGCCAAAGCTGTACCCTTTGAATGCATCTCTCCCATACATCTGTATTTGTTTGGAAACAGCTTTGCACAAATGCATGCTGGAATCTTAACCTGAACTAACACCAGACAGTAGAGGTGGTATCAAGTATTGGTGAATTACTAGTAGTAGTAGTAGTAGATAAAATCTAAACATTGGTAGCTAGAAAGTTTTCCTGGGTGTAGGCATAGGGATGGCACAACTGGGTCCCCCATGAGAGGTGACACTAACAACCAGCAACAGCTATTCAATTTCTAGCTTATTACTAAAAAGGCATTGAACTTTCCTAGTTAAACTTTCCTCTCATTTTTACAAGCCTCAAAGCCCTATGCTGTCCCCAAAACCCTAATCTTTTTATCTGGGGAAATAAAAAAAGAGAGGAAGAATATTTTTCTGATGGGCTTGCACAGTTAAAAATCATAAACAGAAAGAAATCTATGTGCTAAGGCTCCAACAGAAACAGAGACTTGGCTGACTTCTGTTATCTGAACTTTGCATTAATTAAGTGTTTTGAATTTGATTAGACTAAATTAGCTATCTTGTTTGGTCCAGCATTTGCAACTTTCCAGCCATTTTAAAAACCCCATCCAAGATGATGCAGGATCCTAACCAGAGGAATGAGAAGGGCAAGAGGAGGATGGGGAGCTGAAGGCAGGAAGATAAATAGGGGCCAAACAGAGAAAACAGTTGCCATCTGTCTAGAATTTGTATGAGTGCTGTGTATGTGTCTTACCTTGTGCACTGATGACACTCCCATTAGAATCCTGAATTCACATATTTTATGTATGTATTCTTTTCATTGGAACATAATTATTTTATGAAACTAAGAAACATCAAATAAACATGGTAACAATTATTGGTACTTTGTTCCTGCTTTTGTTGGACCTCAGAGAGGCACTTGACAATCCTGACCAGGGCTACTTTGACAATGTTTGAAGAATCAGTTCAGCCATAGGTTGATGTCAACTGCACTAATCACAACTCTCTCAGCTGATAACTCTATTCATATGTTGTGCTACAATGCTCAAGATCCACAGAACTCTGGGGTTATTTGGTGTTAGTTTTGTTTGCTAGACAATCTATGTGGAAACTATGAATTCAGCTGTGGTGTCACTATAATTTTTTCATCAAATGGAGATTCACCCACCCCGATAACACACGTAGAAGTGTGGCCATCTCACTAATTTTAAAACCTTGGATGACTGTTCATTGTTACAATGCCATAGCTTTGTGAGGACAGAGCAGAAGCAGGAGGAACAGACCTGTTCTCCCTTTCAGCTACAGAAAGCCTGAATCCTCAGCTCCCCGTTTTCCAGTGCTCCAAGTAGCATGCCATGCATCACACTTTGCGCAAGCCTGTGAGAGTGGACACGCAGAGAGGAAAGGGGGAAGGTGTTGAAATCCGTTCTGTGCTGCAGCCAAGAATTCAAGATTCATGGGGCTAGACAGACACTGAACCAAGTCCCATTGTGTAATCTGCTAGACGACCCACAGTCCTGGGAAGCAGAAGCTGCTGATCTGAATTCCTCATCTTCTCCCTTGACTTTGTATCTGAAGTGTAGTTGTGGCTGTTCTTCCCCATTCTGCATTTAACATTGCCTACACATCAGGCAGCTCAGGCACCATGTTGTGTAAAAGCTATGTAGCCTTCTGAGAACGTGGCTTGAAAAGATTCAGCTGCAGTAAAAGGCCCATTAAAGCCCACACTGCAGCTGAACTATAGACACTTAAAGCTTTTACCAGAATGTTTAGGACCCTGTAACAATCCTGATTATTATTCTTGGATTTAGATGTATCACATCAGTTCTGTTCTGGGTAACTTCACGTTATTCTGGATCTCATCTTAGACATCCTCAGCTTAACTGATCTTTAGCTCCTGCTGTTAACTCCTGCAGTACCCCAGTGATTTTGGTTTTCTGTTGAGTTGAGCAGAAAGATGTCTGAATGTAGTCCAGTAGTTTCATTACAGTGCCACTTAGGATGCATGTGTTCCGTTCAGGAATTTAAACACTGATGGAAAAATCTGGTGTGTTGAAATGTTTCACTTGTCTATTCATCATCTGGAATACTTTTCCAAGTGCTATACTTATCTTGAAAAGCAACTTTACGCTAAAAAATGCTGCTTTTTTAATTCAGAAATGAAACAGAGAACCTGCAAACAGTTCACAAATAAATTGGGAAATGGCTATTCAGATGCATTAGGTTCACCCTAGGCATGGAGTTTTATGACTTGCTCATCTCACGGGAAGCACAATACCCATGTTAGCAGAGAGAATATAGCACACCGAGCAAAATCTGGTAGTAACATACCTGGTTTTTTTGTCAAGTTATCATCTTGGTGCCTCTAGTACTACTGTAATAGAGGCAGAAGAAGCAAAGTTTCTCCCAGGCTGATCACTCAACCATGTGCCTCCTTCATCTCCATGGACCTGGAGCTGTGGCCCAAAGTTTATGGCCCCAGGCATTTCAAAAAACACATGCGGTTTAGTTTCTACAAAATTATCTAGATTTCCAGCTTGACACTGTAAAGCACAGTTCTTTTTATAACACCATGCTAATGACAGCCCTTGATTTGGCCTAAGGCTTATGTATCAGCAAAGCTATGTTTTGCTTGGTAAGTCTTATTCAGGTGTATCTCACTTACAACTTTGAAAAACAAAGCTCACAACCCCAATGCTCTACATGTCTATATTAAGTTTCTTGTTCCTTTGCTACACAATGAGGAACCTTAGTCTTGGTCACTTCTAAATGGGTTGCTCTACAATTTAACAGACCACAAAAAGATTTCTGAATGTTCTGTTTATAATAACAAACACAAGTTTTGTTTCCACCCAGTATTTTCCATGATGTCTATAAAGCACTCAGCACTAGTGAGAATGCTAGAGTGATGAGATCACTGTTTGTCATGATGACCAAAACTGTTTTACAGCTTCCCTGTGCTCCCCATTCCACTACAGCTCTCTGTTGTCTCTTGTCTTATAACCAGACTGTAAATTTCTTGGCATTTTTGCTTTTTACTGCACTTAGATCCCAAGTATCTCAAAAGATTAATTGATATTGATAATGAAATCTTTGGTGTTTAGTCCAGTGTGTTTTTGTTGAAATACAGTAAAGATAGGGAAATAAAAGAACTATCTTTACAGTTCATCTTTTCTACCTCCTTTAGTAGTGTTCACACAGTTTATATTACTTAGATGGACTGTGTGGTCAGTCCAGCAGTACAGTTCTTGCCTGTTGAATGAAGCTGAGCTCAATGGGCATTATTAGCAGGAAAAACATAGGGTATGCTGTCTCCCACCTGTCTGGTTATGTTTGTATGTGTATGTTTTCATTTACTTAATCAGGAATATTAACTCACAATAAATCAATTCAAAGTCATTCCTAAAGATACTCTTCAGTGGTAGAAGTGGGAGATTACCACCTGATCATCAAGAAAGCAGCCACTACCTCGAAGCAGATTTCCACATAGAGTAGCCCCTCTCATCTACTACCGAGGAAATGTCTCACTTCCAAGAAATCATGTGGTCAGTGCTTGAGAACTGACAATCTAGAAAAGTCCTAGGTTACATCTAAGGAGGAACAAAAGGCACAGATAGTATTTTTGCACTATAACTCTGCCACCCCCACTCTCCCTGCTTACATTTGACAAAAAGATTATTGGAAACTCATTTGGAGTGGCTGCTGTGAAGAGAAAGAAGAGAGTAGGGCTAATGTAGTAATCTGGCAATTGGATGAAGAGGCAGGAATAGGTTGTGAAGTCATGATAAATGAAATAATGACCATTATCAGAAGAAAACTAAAAATACAAATGACATCAGGTGTGACTGCACATGCTGACAGGTGGGAAGGAAAGCAAGTGGTTATGCTGTGGCTCATGTAAGGACAAAATGTTGTGCCACATTTTAAAAACCAAATTGGGGTCAAGGAAAGGGAGGTGGCCAAGGAAAACAGCTCTGTGGTACCACCCACAGAGCTAAGAAGCAGAACAAGGAGAGCAAGAGGATAAAGGGAAGAGCAAGAGGAGAAGAGGTGAAGGGAAGGGGGAAGTGGAACTGCAGAAAGCAGAGAAAGAGATGATCAAGCAGCACTCCAATCAACACCAGTAGCCTCAAGAACTATGTTAAAAATCAAGGAAAGGATTGAAGAGAAAGCTCAAAACACTTCTCATTTTAGGTTTGCTTCCCTACATTTAAGGATTTTTTTTTTCTGTATTTTTTCCATATGCCCAAAAGTGAGTTTCCTAAATTACTCTGTTTAGAAGTAAACACATGGAAACAATAAACATCCAGAACATTAGCTTGCATTTTTCCTTAATGTGTGCATATTTCTCTCCCAATTTTCCACACGAAATGAGACTAATTCACTTAAATTTCTTGGGGTCCATCCTCTGTCAAAGTTTCCATGATTGCAAGGTTAGCTCAATAGTTGATTAAATACTTTGAGATGTAACATGTAGAGTTGTGGACTTAGAAATTTTAGGTCAGTTGCTCTGCTTGCACATACTGCATAAAACTAACATGCCCTCTGTCCACTCACACAGATGAGAAATGCCCCATTATTTTTTTTCCTTATAGTGAAAAAATAACAATATTATGTGTTGGGGCTCTTCAGCCTGGAAAAGAGGAGACTTCAGGGACATCTTAGAGCAGCCTTCCAGTACCTGAAGTGGGCTACAGGAAAGCTGGGGAGGGGCTGTTTACAAGGGCTTGGAGTGGTAGGACCAGGGGGAATGGTTTCAAGCTGGAAGAGGGTAGATTTAGACTGGAAGTCAGGAGGAAACTCTTCACAATAAGGGTGCTGAGACACTGGAACAGGTTGCCCAGGGAGGTTGTGGCAGCCCCCTCCCAGAAAGTGTTCAAGGCCAGATTGGATGGGTCTTGAGCAACCTGGTCTAGTGGGGGGTGTCCCTGCTCATAGCAAGGGCATTGGAAGTAATGTGATTTTTAAGGTCCCTTCCAACCTGAACCATTCTATGAATCTTCTATGAATATAGAAGTCACTCTTTTTAAAGGACAACACTCTAAGTTTGTTCAAAAGTTTTTTCTACTTCTGGATATTTTGTGCCACGTTTTTTAAATGTTATTTGCAGTGTTACTGTGCTGGTTAATATTCTGCTGTTATTTCTAAATGCAAAATTAACTCACCTTCACTCATGCTCACAGTTTTCTGGATAATTACTGAAAGAATAATTTTGTTCAGTATGAGCATTCCCTTAACATTTTTTTCTTGCATTCCTGGAGCAAAGAACTTTCCTTAGATCATCTAACCCTGCTGTTGCCAACTGTGGCAAAGCGTGGTTGCACATGACCGCATATGATCATGGCTAACTTTTGTAGTACATGCCCTTCAAAACTCCCTTAGCCACAGAATACATATGTGTCTGGTCTTTCTAATACCCATTAATGGACTGTTGGCCATTAATTTAACTAATCCTGACATGGACTTGTTGACATTTCCTTCATAACATTCTGGGGCAGCACATTTCTAAATGTCACTACCTTTCTCATAAAAAATTACCTTCTTCTGGTCTGTTTTCCATTTTTTTTTATTTCAGCTCTGTGACAGTTCAGATTCTGTATAGGTGAGTCATGCCAAATTCTCACTGACAACTGTTATGCATTATCAAACCAAACTCAACCAAGAGAGACTATGGCCTGTTCCTGACTTGAAGGACAGAATGGCTCAGTTTGCAGGAAGAGGTAAAAGGCAGAGAGTGTAAGAGCAGCATGGATTCCATGTACCATAAAGTAAGAGAGCAGGTTATGGGCAGCAGGGGTGACCTCTTAATATATTAAGTATTCTCAATTTTTCAAGTACCTATGATGAAGGTCAAGCAAAAACAAGAAAAAAAAGTCATGGATTTGAGAGTCATTCCTCTAGTCCATATTTTCATAGTGTTGTTGATGCTACCACAAAAGTGTTTGTGCTGTTCTAACCCAGTGGTTTCCAGTAATTAAAGTTCTTATGCTGTAATACTGGTTAGAAACAACTGGTGTGGACATTCCGTTTGGACTTTCTGATTTCAAATGTCTTAATGTCCTGAAAGCATGCATGAAAAAATATGAAAAATACCAAAAGACAAGGAATCCATCATCTTTCAAAGCATGGCATTATGATTTCAGCTTTTAAATTGCTTACGTTGACTATTATAAGGCACTGGAGCTTGTTTACCAAGTCACATAGTTTATCAACTGAAAGCTCGAATTTTTGTGTTAGACTTCCATTACTTAGTTCTTTTACATGACATCAAAGCCATTACAGTCGTCAGTGTGCAACACTCACTGTGAATTGCATCACTGTAAAAATCAAGCTGCATACTTCTGTTTTTTTCCTGCTCAAATTCTGTGCTGTTGTGTTCAGCCCTTTTCTTTGTGACACTGAAGAAGGATGGAATATTAAATGTTATTCTCCGTACACACATATGTGCTTTACTAAATGTTTTAATTTGGTTTATTTATCATTGAAGTTCTTTGTGCTTAACTTTCCTAATTGTGAACCATTCTTTTGCTGCTTCTTAAATCTTTATGTTTTATAAAGCATAGGCATGGGGAATGGACAGAGCATGCCAGAAGAGGCTGTATTATGTGCAGAAGTTACATGGGTGATAAAACGATTGAATACTGTCCTCACTTCTGCCCATTATTTGCCAGTGTCCATGTTACCTAGGGGTGTGCAACTGCACTTCAGCTATCCCTGGCATAGATTACTGCTTGATGCTATAAATTCATCATTATGCATGCAACTACTTTAGCAGTGATTTTTCATGTAGGAGATTCCTATTGATGTTTATTTTTAGACATTCAGTTTATTTCCTATAGCTCTGTTTAAACAAGCATTTTCTTCATATGATACCTTATTTTTCCTGTGATCGACTGCCAGTGGTCCTCCCATAGAATCTTATCTCTCTATTCAGCCATACACTTATAGGTTGTTTCATGTAAAGGCTATAAAAATGTCAACAAGGATTAGCTACATTCATATTTTTAATTATCCAACAATTTGTGAAGGACTCACTTTCAACTGAGTGACTCCACAATTGCTTCATTCCATTCACTCATTGCTTTTATTAAAACTGACACGCTGTGCAGCCTCTTTGACAGCCACACAGAGATCACACCAAGAGAAGACAAGGAGCTGACAGAGTTTCACCCAGGTGCTTTGACATCACCCCATCATTTGCTTCTTGTTGGAACACAGAGTTATGACTTTCAGGCCTACTGCAGGATAATTAACTCTGTCAGATGATTTGAGAGTTTTTTCCCCTGCTGCCTGTACTCTTATAAATGGAAAAGGGATTTGAATATTTGAGATTTCCTAAGTGAATTTTTATTTGGGTAGATAGTAATTTTCTGTAATTGTGCTACAGGTGAATTTATGAGATTGATCCCACTACTGTTTTTAAAAAAATATTGTAATATATATAATTGCTAATGTCTCAACATTAAATATTTCAAAGTTGCCAAGCGCCAAATTCAAAAAGGAAAACTTGAATATTTTAGTAAGTAAGTTCTTGCTTGACAACACAGCTACCTACACAAAGTATAAGCTTCAGACAGAAAACAGAAAGTAGGAAAAAGTACTCAATTTCCAAAAGTATTCACTGGAACAAATTAAACAGCAACATGATACCTTTTTTCCTTGTAGTATCTTTAGATCAAGACTTTTCCTGAAACTACGGGTTAACCCACAACAAGGTGTCGCATGCAGGAAGGAATAATTGCTTGATATTTAACATATATATACAGCATAATAAAATTATATTGAATAATATAATAGTATTCCAGCCACGAAATCCATGAACTTTATAGGATGTACTTACAGAAGTCTATGATAATAACAATTCATTTATTTTGAAATTCATTCTGATGCAGTAAAAATAAATCTTGATCTTCAAATTTGTGGGGAAAAAGAATTCCATGTGGAAAAGTTTAACTTCTTGACACAGTCCAACAATGTTCCTCCAAGACCTTGAGGTAAACAAAAAAATTTCCAGCTGGGCAGGTGTACAGGAAGCATTCTAAGGAGAAAACTCACTTCTATGACAGTTCCGTGTTTTGATTCTTCTATAAAAGTAAAATTGTCCATTTTTTCCCTAAACTTTCCAAAATTCATGGATTACAGAGGTTTTTGCTGATTTATTTATCTGTTTGTTTTCCATCTAGTGTGTTCCTCTGCTCAAGTTGTTTAACTGCTTGACTGTTTCTCAGAGAAGCAGGAATGGGAGATCTCAGCCTTCCCAAAGGTCTCCAGTGAGTTGTAGCTTAATCCCAATCCAAAATTAAGCCTCACAGAACTCACNGTGTTGAAAATTTCACCATAATTGCAAAACATGGCACTGTATCAGATACTACAAAGAAAACAAACTCTATCCCAGTCAAAATCAGGAAAGATGGATGGGATGGAAGTGAATATAGATGGACAGTAAAGACAGGTCTAATTTACTGGATGGTCAGAAAGAAAATAGGACCTCTTACATTCTTGTAGCATTCATGGAATAGCTGCTGTTTTACACCCAGCAAATGTGGTGATACGGAAACACCAATCCCCTTCTGATCTCTCAGTGAAGAAGTTCAACTTTCATCACATTTTAAGCTCTGCAGACCCCAGGCTGCAGTTTGGTAAGAGACTTATTGCAATTGCTCCTCCTAGGAGATTTGGTTTCTTTTCTAAGATGCAGCATTTATTTTCTGGATGTCAAGAAGCTGGTAGAGGCAATTTGTTAACAGAGACTTACTCTAAGGTAGGCAAATTGAGTCTTAGCAAAGGAAGAGCCAAGGTTGCAAACAATAAGGGCTACATTCCTATGTACGTCTCAAGGGAACTGCAAGTGGGACTCACAATGGTTGTATAAATTTCAACAAGCAGAGGATCCGGAGCCCAGACAATGAATGATTTTTTTTACCACCAAATGTAAGCATGTCCTGTTCCACAATTACAGACTTGAGACCAAGCCAGAACAATTCATGTGAAGGCACACGCAATAAAATTTAGTCAGCTCATGCCACGTGAAAGGCTCATGCCAAGGGCCACTACCTTCCCCTCCCAATTCTGCTTGGATCTTTCCTTAATAGTTAGCACATCACTTTTTGTTTGTTTCTCTTTTGACAACTTCTATTGTGAAAACGGTCAGATATTTCCTCTGAAATGGAAGGTGGAACTTAGCCTGCAATACGGTAAAGTCAGTTAGCAGATGATCTCTCCCAGCCCTTTCATGTCCTCAAAGTAAATGTTAGAACTAGAGTGGAATATTTCAATCCCACAGGTTCAATGCAAAACAGATTTTAATCTGGTTTGTAGTTTTGCTGGTAACACACACTAAGATATCTGATATCTTAATGAGTTGCCATATTCAACGAACAAAATCAGGCAAAAAAAGATTTCAGATGGAAATAAAGCCCCCTGTTAAGCATCCTGAAGTAAAATGTATTTTTTGCTTCCAAGAGACTCACTTGCAAATTGATCAATTAGGGCCTCCTCTGAGACAGTACTAGCTCAGGAACTTCTGCCGTGCCTCCTCTCTCAGAGGAGAGCATCTTAATTGTTTTATTTACAGCAGCAATGAAAATGAACTATGTGTATTCTCTGCTCAACTGACATAGTAGAGGTTTTCATCTAGTTAGGTGAACCACCTTAGACCCCAGATCAGAAGGTACCTTTGAAATCAGGTGTTTTCTGGGTACATCTATGAGATATGCTCCCTTTGGTCTCTGGTCAAGCATCACCTAGAAGACAGCTTCTTGGCACAAGTGAAAAGCATGCCCAAGACTGTGTGTTGACAAACAGTATGGACCATCATGTGGCAATACCTGGACTCATGCCAGAACTGATGATTTTAGTAGTAAAGATCGACCCAGTTTATATAGTCTTCATTATTTGTTGTCAAAATGTTCAGTAGCCTTGAGAGCCCAGCCTGGGATACAATCAGTGCTGCTTTTGGGTTCTTTATCCTCTAAGCCTTCAAGAACAAGTACTGCAATGAACCCATAAGCAATGTCTAGGATAATGCTCATTTATCAGGATGAATGGTCAGGGCAGCTGTGCTTCCAGTAGTTCCTGCTGTCCTAAGAAAATCCAGTGGAGCTGTATTGGTCAAACTAACAGATAACCCATCCATTCAGCTATAGAGAAAAGAGACTAAAATATCTTTTGTCCATGGCAGTAATTCTTCCATAGTAATATAATGCCATTCAATGAGTCCTTTGCAACCACAGTTGTTGTGGTTTTGCAGGACACAGATACTGTATTATTCCATACACCCTCCTTTCTTCCTTATTGGACAAGACTCATGTCTCTCAAAGGTGGGGTGAGACAGTCTATTCTGTTCTCACAAGCCTGAAAAGCTTTTATTTATCTGTGCACAGTGTTTGTTTTTTAATTGGACATGACGGAAACTCTGACAGCAACGTAAAAGTTGATTAGCAATAAAACAGAATATAAACCAACGGCTTCTAAATTTAATAATAGGCTAAATGTCTACATTCAGACATGGTTAATCAAAACCAGTTTGTAAACTTCATTTTATTCAGGTCAGCCAGTCAACAGTACATGTAATGCATACTATAAAACTGATTTAGGGCTTTTGGACACCCAAGCATCTACATAAACCAAGCAAGGATTAACTAGGTCTGTCTACTCATAAATTACAGCACATTGTTTTTAAGTGAACAGGATAAAACACAACATGCAGTGAACCATCTACATTATGCTTTTTTCTCCTTTGACCAATTTCCCAGTTACTCTCTCAAATTATCACTCCAGTTCCTTCTTTGTTCATCCCTGTATTGTTTCCATATAACTGTCCAAATCCGCCTGCAAGGCAACTAATCAAAAAAGGCTGAAGCACAAGAACATTGACCACTTGATGGTTTGCCCAGCTTATTAAAAATATGAGTTTGACATCCTGCAGCATGTTTTAACAATTGGTTTGCAAATTACAGCACGGCTAAATACAATTAAATTCATTCCATTGTACACAGTAACTATTTAACATATGCTGTGAATCTTGTACACAGATCAAGACTCTGCAGTGTGAGTCAAGTCTTACTGCCTTGTGCTACAGACCCAGCAGATCTCAGAACATAAACAGACTTGGGCTGGGTCACAGCTTGGTCAGGATTGTAACACAATAAACCAAAACAAAACCAAAATCCCTCAAAACCCCATTCAGATGTTTTTCAGACATGTTGATGGCCTTCCATAAGCAAAATTCTTCACTTCTCTGTAGTCACTGAAAATCAGTACTGAGTTGTGCACTTTGCACAACGTTTATAGGGATGAAACACCCTCACCCATGGGACCAGTATCTTGATTCCTTATCTCAAATACCTGAACACATGCAGAGCTGCAAGCAATTATCATTTATTCCAACAGCAGATTTTGCATAGCTTTATAGTCCTTTTCCTCCCATTGCAGATTTTGAACCTGCAGAGTACATATTTTATTCAGTATTATAGATGTGATAATATACTGGCTCACATGAACTAACATGATATAGTATCTGTCCCACAGATATTACATGCCACTCCATATGCACCAGATCTGAGAAGCACATAATATACAACTGTCAGGGGATATGAAACACATGTGGGTCTGATTCGCCACTTTGTTATTCCAACTGTACACTGCTGCAACTCTAACGAAGTTACACTAGTGTAAAACTGTTGTATTGAAGTGGAGGATTAAACCCATATGTCTTTCTATACAATCCAAATTTATAGGACAAAGTTATTCAAGTACATTCAGTAAACATTCAGATTCTTGAGATCCTGGTATCTGTTTAGTCCTCAGACAGTACCTTTCCTGCTTCAGAGAAAGCTTCACCTTAAGACAGCAACTGTTATTTGTTAAACGGACGTCAGCAACAATCTGAGTTATTTTAAAAAACAACCAAAACAACTAGAAGATTGAGACAATTTGTGACCTACAAAACATTTAAACAAGACAGCATTTCCTTAAACTCACTCAGCCATGATTAAAACCCCTTTTGCCTGCCTACACGCACACCTCATTGTGCAATTACAAGCAACACCCATCATCATTTTCGAATCCTTATGATTTCACTGTGCAAATTTTCAAGTGTTTTTTCTGGCCTCTTTACAGACAGTCCACTTGTGCATTAGTGTTACAACAGCAATTGAGAAGTAACTAACTCTGTTGGATTTGGATGCAATTCTGATAAAATATATATTTGTATAGAAAGATGTTCAGATAAAAAGATGTTCAGAAAACAAATATCAGAGCCATTCTTGTAGGTGTAATTTAGAAACGAGTGCATGTGCTCATCATCTGAGGGTACGTAATTACTTTAGTTTGATGGTCAAACTGAAAAATTCAGACTAAGTCCATATATATTTCCTTGGAACATTTCACTGTCACGGAGAAAAATTTGAAATTTCCTTTCAGTTTGAAGAAAAATTATCCACTTAGCCTATAAAGGAAGGTTTCTATTCCATTCACAATTTTGATTGCTGCTTTTAATGCTACAGAAAAATACTGAGATAATGTAATAATGATGATAATAATAATAACAATGAAAAAATAATAATAGCGATGATAGCATTAGCAATACTACTTTCTTTGGAAGACATAAAATATGACACAAATGTGCACAGATGGCAAGGCTTTGGGCTACGCACAGCTAGGAAAACAGAAGGGAATAACACATTTCTTATAGATCAGGATATGTATCAAACATCTGAATCAAAATAATTTTAATTTAAATAATTACATTACAGGTACTTTTAATAATGCTGCATACAGAATGAGACATCACAAAATACTAATGTGCTTTGGAAAAGCAACCAGAATTTAAATGAGATAAAAACCAGACATCTTTTAATCCTTCTTCAAGTTTTGTCCCTTCTTCTTGTTTACTACATGACTCAGAGGGGGAGATCCTCACCTGATATAAACCAGCCAGTCCAGCTCTATCAAAGTCAAAGAAGCTACAGTCACACCAAAGGAAAACCTGGCATGGTGCATCTAAACTGCAGAGAGAACGTTAAGTGTGACTAATTGTGAATGCTGTAGATGTTTCCTTCCTACGCACGGTTATGTCTTTACCTGAATATCCTTCTGTTTTTTATTATTAGGTCTAAGTAAAACATCAAAGTTTACTTTTTTTTAAATCTGCATGGAAAAATGTCTCTCATTTCCATACGATTCTCTAAACTTCTCCTTCTAACTTTAATTTGAGCACTTCAAAACATCTTATTGCCCACAGTAGAAGAAACATCTGTTGAAGTCATACACAGTTTATTGGCTGGAATCAGTGATAAAAGACAGCATAGAGACTCACTAAAACATTTCATTGCTATCAGTGTAAACCAAAATATTACAAAAAAAGCAAGCTTTTTATTTTTCTTCTTACCAAGAGAAACATGGGGAAAATTTTGCAAGCCAAATAGGCAAGAAAAACTGTGACTTTAATTCATCAAGCCTCACGTGATTGGACTTTGCATCCCAGCCAGCTAAGGCCTGACCACCCTGCAAAAACTGTTTTTTAATTAGCTAAGAGAGAGAAACAATTCATGAACAATGGTGCTTGGCTCCACAGGATTTCCTGTTTAGAGGAATTGCTTTCCACACTAAAAATTATTTTTGCTCTTTCTACCTACTGATCTGGTTCACCACTTGCCTAGCATAGCCTGATATTAATTACTTCTCTCTTTTTGGCATATAACACCAACAAGGACCCACCATCACATTTCAGATCTAAGCCAGCCTTCCTGGAGTGAAGCGGGAAGTATATGCGGTGAATTTAGCACCAGCTTATTTTCTTCTCAAATTCAGCATGTCTCTGCAATAGGTACGAAATATTCAAGAAAGAAGAGCACCTGGCAAGCTTATCATGCAACTGGCAAGAATATCTTACTGACATGGCAGTACACAGGCAAATAATATGGGTAAAGCCTCTGGTAATGAAGAGAAAGAAGGACAATGTGAAATGCCTGAAAGTGAACATCAGTTACACTTCTCATGTAAGAGCAAGAACAACTGCTTCATCTGAAAGGACTCAGCCAGCGCAGTCTCTTTCATATATTTTGGTAATTTGATACTCTTGCTTCTTCAATTTCCATCCACTTGCAAGTATTCAAGCAGTTTTGGTGCTTTTGCTTAATTATTCTTTACTCTTTTGCACTTTGATATTACATTTCTTTATGAATTTAACTTTAGTTGTTAGTTTTACCTTCAGTTGTTCTGGCTTTTTTCTCCCCAGCACCACAGAAAATGAAAATACGATCATTCATTTTCTAGCTTAGCTTTTTTCCTTTTGTAGATTCTCTCTACTTTCCATCCTCTTACACTTTGCACAGTTCCACACTGTGCAAATTTGCCTTTTTTCCCTCCTGATTCCTACTTGTCTGCCTTTTCTATTAGCACTGCCTATCCCACTTTCTTTCATTTAGGTTTATTTTTGTCCTTCTTTATTTTTTTTTCTGCCTCTTTTTTTGGCTCTGTTGTACCCCACTGTTTGTTGAGCACTCAGTAGAATAAAGCAACAAAAGAAATGAAGCCTACTGGTCAGAGTACTGGGATCTAATCTCTTAACACATTTCTGCTTTTCACTCCAGACTGATGATAATGTGATCCCTCAATGTCCTTCATGCTTTTCCAATAGCATTGGTTGGTTTTGCTTGAGGTAAGCACTGTTTATTCTACAAAAAGTGTTTTGCTTCTGCATATACAATTTGGGAAAAAGGCGCAACTATGGATGAACAGATAGGTTTTGCCTTTTTGTGCCTAATTTCTTAATTCCGAGGTTCAGAGGTTTATGAATTGTTTCTGGTAGTCAAGGTCTGCGGTCAGGGTGCCCTAGCCTTCAGCTGGAAGGATTTATGGCTTATTTAAATATTCTTAGTATTTTGCTATTTCAGACAACTCTGTAACATTTATGGCAAACACTGATATTTTAATAAACCCATAGTAGCCATGAGGATCTTTGTAACTGGTTTTCTAAACCAGGCTTCTAAACCATTCCTTCTCTTCAGTGGAAGCTGCAGAGTACCACTGGCTATTAAATATATCAGGATAAGTCAATGTCAGTGTTTCAGAGCAGAACCTTTACAAAACATAATTTAACAATTGAACAAGTATGATGTTCTAGATATCTACAACACGAAAATGAGAATCTCCTACTCAGAAAAGTCTGTTTCTGTAATTTGCTGCTACTAGAGATGGTAGAAGCAGCACAGAGCTGCTCTGTTTCTAGGTTTCTATTTTCTCTAATCTATGGAAAAGAAAGAAAGGCTTAGGATACTACTGATTTAAACAAAACAGGATTAAGTTTCTCTGCAAAAATGCACACTTCAAGAGATTCAGGGTTTTAAGATTCTTATAGGCACTTTCCAGACTGTGTGATGAGCAGAAGCTAAAAAATTCTATTGAGATTGATGGAATCAGGGATTGTAGCTGTATATTAACACCACAATGAAATTTTTTAAAGTCCCACTATGGATTTTTTATTGTCTACAAAACAAAAACTGCAAATAGATTGGGTCAGCATTCAGAAGGCAATCTAAAGCAATCTACTCACTTGCTCATGCAACAGAGAGATGCATTTTGGCTGAAGAAATCAAACCATGTAGGAACTATATGAATGTAACACTAATGGGACAGGTTATTATAAAATGACAATATATAATTAAATGTTGTATTCCTCAGAAAGACAAAGCAAAACAAGACAAGATCATTTCACCACAGTTTAGGAGACTGAAGAATATAAACTAAGTCATTTTTGGCAGATGGTTATTAACATTTGACAGTTTTTCTATAGCCTGGGTAAAATGGAAAGGTAGGCTTAGCCACCTTGTTAGGACTGCAGGCCACAGCAATCCCTTTCATACCAAATACTCTATCCTTAGGGATCAAAGGTGTAATTTGTCCACCTAACTTCATGGCGTGATGGCAGCTGTAAATACAAAGGAGTGCCATGCCATTTTATACATCTTACTGTGTCTTGTACGGCCTCCAGATGGGTCTACTGTACATTGCATGCTGCCTCAGGATGGCCTCTCGGGAACCAAAGGCCACAGGCAGTACCTACCAGACTTAGGCAACTGGACAGTTACCTACACCTTCATTAAACATTAGAAAATCTTGAACATGCAACTCTTACACAGGTGCATAAATATTGACACATATTTAAGTTTAGGCTCTGGATCAGAAATATGGTTCTGAATTTAGAGCTTAATTCTAACCCCCAAATTACAGAAGATTAACCCTACTCTCCATGTTACTCCCCAGTGTTTACATTGCAGAGTAATGTACACTGTTTTGTAATGCTAATGTTGCAGCTATTGCTATGTCAGGTTCTAATTTGCAAGCTATTAGGGTACAAGTCAGTTTCCTAAACTTCTCCTGCCTGAGGTGGCCTGAAGTATCTGAAACACTAATGTGGCACTGGCAGATGCAGCCTAAAAGTTGATCCATGCCTTTATGTGGTGTCAGTCCAAGGGAATGTCTATTGAAGTTTATAATTTACTGAATAAAAGGAATCATTGAATAGTTTAGGTTGGAAATGACCCCAGAGATAATTTATTTCCAAGCTCCTTGCTGTGGGCAGGGACACCTCTCTGTAGATTAAGTTACCCAGAGCCTCACCCAACCTCTCCTTGAACACTTCCAGGAAGGATACTTCCATAACTTCCTTGGGCAAAAGGACAACTGAGATATTTATGTTCCTTCTCCAGTACATTGGCCTCTGTTAGATTTACACTCCATAAGAAAACAGAAAGGGAAAAGACAAGCATAGTTGCAGGTAATCTCAAAACTCAAAAAAAGAAAAAATAGGCTATAATAGGAATGAATATTTACATCTTCTAGGTATAAGATGTGTTGAAACAGCTAAAATAGTGGATAGAATTCCATCAATATTTGTGCTCTTACTTTTGATCCCTAAATGACTGTCAGTAGTTTTAGTCAAATAGTGCAGGTATTTTTTAGGTAAGTGAAGCTGATCTTCAGGGTCCGCTGCCCCTTTATAGCTGGTAAACTCCACTTACTCTCTGGTTATATAAATTTAAAATGTCAACTACCATTAAAAGGTACAATATTTTTATTACAGACTGATGGTAGTGAAGTGTCAACGAAGTTTCAGTGGAATACTACAAAAAGGCGGATAAAACTTGCAGAATTTTCAGACAATTTATCCAGCAAGTTCCAAATGTGAGTCAAAAAATTATGAGAAGGTTGGTGGATCATAGCAAGGCACTCTGTCATGTTTAGCTGCATCACCTAATGCTTATTCAAAGACTAACTCGTAGCCAAAAGGAAGATTTGTTTAAGTTATGCTTTTAAGCATAAGCTTCATGATATTTTAATTGTTTCAATTATTTATGCAATGTAAATTATTTTAATTATTTAAATTTATAAATCATTGATCCTATTGGTGTCAGAATTAGGTCTTTATTCATGAAGGTGTTTCTTTGATTACTGCTGGTTGCCTGCAATGACTGAACCATCACAGCTACTTATTTCTGTGTTTAAAAAAGCTAACAGTACCAGTGGCTTATACGGCACTGTGGAACAGATTTCTTTGGCTTTTCTGGTAACCACTGAGTTCAGGGAAGTCAAAGAATTGCATATTTTTTATTATTTTTGGTTTCTCAATGGGCATTTACTTTAAGCTCATGAAAAGTTCCCCAATTAAGTGATAGAAGCTTATCTTTCAAAGTGCCTCAATATTCATTAACCTCACAAGGGATCATTGAGTAAATGCAGGGAAATACAGAATACACACAATTCACTTCGTTTACTTCTCTGCTTCGTTAGTCTGGATAGTCTTTAAAGACTACCTTGAGCTGATCAGTCATGTTATCAGGATTATTTGCTTTCTAGTAGTGTCAAAGAGATCAATGAGGACTGAAACCCTGCTAGAGCAGGCACTGTGCCTCCTCTCCTTTAATAGCTGATTCTGCAGCAGTGCTTCCAGACTTCAAAGGCAAGATCCTCTAACTCTTCTTGTAAAATAGGCCAAAGTCTACCCAGAAAGTGCAAAAACATGTGTAAAATTGGATGCAAGCTGACAAGTCCTTCAGATGCACTATAGGTAGTGAAAGAACTCTGAAAACATGAAATACGTGACTGGGGCTGGAGCCTGTAAAACTGCTACAGTTTTGCCAAAATAACATTCTCCTACAGACTTGGAACACATGAGAAATCTAGCATTACAGAACAGAGCTAGGATGAAATGAACCAAAAAAATTCTAATTTTATGCATTTTATTAATTATACTTTTAGGATCAATCCACTCAATGTATTTTCAAGATTACACACTGAAAGTTTCCTACTTAATTTGGTTGCTTCATTAGCCAGTGTGGTGGGCTGACCCTGGCCAGCAGCCAAACACTCACCCACTTGTTCACTATCCTGTCCTGTGGGACTGGAACAAAGTAGAAGGAAAGTGGGAAGGGTCATGGACTGAGATAATGACAATTTAACAGGAAAAACAAAAGTTACATGCCCAAGCAAAGCAAAATAAGGAAACAAATCAATACTTGCCAGTGGCCAGCAAATAACCAACCTCATCTGGGAAGCAGAGCCTTTGCACACAACATGGTTACTTGGAAAGACAAGCATCCTATCATCTCTGAACATCCCCCCTTCCTTCTCCTTAGCTGAGCACAATGTCATACAGTATGGGATATCTCCCTTCAGTCAGGGGAGGCCACCTGTCCCAGCTGTGACTCCCTGCAAGCTCTTGCCCTCTCTATACCTTCTCATTGAAGGCAGGGAAGGTGGGGAGAAAGCCTTGATGCTCTGCAAGCACTGTTCACTAAAAGCCAAAACACCAGCATGTTTATCAAAATATTTCAGCCTCAAATCCAAAGCACAGTACTGCACAGGCTTCTGTGATGGAAATTAACTCCATCGCAAGCAGACCTAGTATAGACAAACCAAAAAAAAGAAGTTAGAATTTGTCTGAGTGGTTGGATAATAAATGCATAATACAGAGTAATTCAAGTATAACTGGGTCAATGAGTTGTGGAGAGAAGATGGGTCTAGGAAGGCTACCAGCTACCAGTAAATAGGGACTTATTTGACGATCCCATTCTCCAACAAACCACAGGCAGGAAGCGCTTCAGTTACTCCACAGGAAGAGGGCGTGGGGAGGAGGAATCACAGTGCTTCATGAAGGTGAAGGATCTCATCACCATGCTATGATACAAAACTAGCAGTTACACCCATACTGTGGGAAGAACAGGAGGGAGCTTCAACATAAGAAGGGTCATTAGATAACAAACATTTTCTTAACAACATTGCAATATGAATAGTACATGTAAATTCTTCTTTCTGACAAAGGAAGACAGGTAAGTTTTTTGCTAAGTTCTTCCAGTTTCTAGTATTTTCCATAGATCTGGGCACACTCCTTGCTCTTTGCAGTGTTTTAGCAGAGGAAGGGGTGATTTTCTTTAAATTAGCATTCCCACAGACCAAATCACAAGGGAGCTCCCTCACCCATTTGTGCAAATGGAAGTGTTTTCAAGTCTAGTGTTTTACAGAAAAAATATCTGGGAACCCTCTTTTGGCCCTGAACCTATTCCAGTCCCACAGAGGATTAATATTTTGCCATTAAAAAAAAAAAGAGAGACAAAAATTCATATTGTCTTTGATGCTCTGTACATCATATCATTCTATTCAAGAACTTGGCTTACCCTGTTGTCAATGCAGATTTGGTCACTATTTTGGATTTCTTGCTATGCACAAAAAGTTTTCTCACTATTTTTTTGTAAACTCTTCCAAGAATTAATCTGGCAGGGTGCTGACCATTCTGGCCTGATCCAGAAAAACACTCAAGTCTGTCTTGAAGTACCAGAGTAGTTCTAACCAGATTGAACTCATAATGCTATTGTTTTACAAGATGGTGAAATATCTGTTTACTCATTAAAGTCTGAATATTAAGATTCAAGATTGCTTGTTATATCCATTACAGATGTTTTCTCCTCATAAATGACAATCAAAATTTCATTTGCTGATGTTTATATCTTTGTTCAGTTTTACTCTATTGGTTAATTCGCAGTGAAAAATTCCAGACTCTTCTTGGACAATTTATTGTTCTTTTCTCTTTCTTCATAATTATTAATCGGAAATTCCAGCCTTTGCAGATAAGATTTATATAGTCTTTCAGATGGGTCAGAACAAGAGAATATCAGAAATGTTTAAAAAGCCTGTTTTGCAATATGGCTTTATTAAAAAAAACTCAAAAACCAAAAAACTAAAAGCTTCAATCACTTTAAAAATATAAAATTGCCAAAACCTCTGAGAACGATGCACCACAAAAGAATCTCTCTTATAAACTTTTATGTGCCAAATTAATTTTAAGCACATGAGTAGCTCACCACATTGTATACTTTAATTAATGACTTAGATCACAGGAGACAAAACATGGTTATTATGCTTTCAGATGACACAATGAGAGGACCATTAATAATGTCATGTCATACAAAGAAGTTTATATTTACTGTATAAGAATACATCTAGTTCATTTTCAAATGCATATTCCTGCTTTTACTTTTAAATTAAATGCAATTAAATTTGGGACTGTAACATCAAAAATCCTCAGATTTAATATCCTCAAAGACTTCAGCACTACTTTTAATCTGAAAAATCTTGCCCAGATTTCATCTTCAATAATCATAATTTCTTGCAGAAAAACCATTATCTCTGCATCCTTATTGTATCTCAGAATCAAATCCTGCAGGGTCCTCACTGACACAAGAGATGGTACCAAAAAAGTCCTTCTGCCCTTTGCAAGACTTTTCTGACTATTTCTCTGAATTCAGGGTATTCATTTTTATTTATAACTTCTCTTCCACAAATTAAATTGCTGTTTCAATCAGAAGGTCACTTTCAAGTTCAAGCTCCATGTCATGAAGTCATCTCACACCTTTTAAGGATTCAGGGCTAGAAAAACTCCCTGAGCAATCCCATTCAGTCACTTTTTGACATAGGTTGCATATGACAAACTCCTTCCATAAACCCAAGGTAGTGGCTTCTGTTCTTCTAGACACAAAATTAAACCCAAGGATACAGGAAAATATAATTGAATTAATCCTTAGATTAAAATCAATAGCATGGTATCATCAGTGTTATATTCTGTTCTAGGATTCTTCATCTTAATTCTCTCACTTTTGAGACTTTTTGTGAGACTTTGCTCTAGATTTTCTTTAAACTTCTGACTGTGCCTTTTTTAAAAGGTAAGTAATGGCATTTGAGCAGGGCAACAATAAGTTTTAAGAAGTCTAATGCCTAAAATCTGCTGTACAGCTTATATTACAAAATGTTTACTGCATTTATTAACTTGAACATTTTAAATGGGAAGGAGCAAAAAAGATGGAAGCATTCTTCTCAGTGTCTCCCAGTTACAGGATGAGAAACACCAAAACACAAGAAATTTCATCTTAAAAAAAGACTTTTTTTTTACCATGTAGGTAATCAAGCACTGCAAGAGACTGTCCAGAAAATTTGCGGCGTCCATCCCTGGACATGTTCAAAATGTAACTGGACACAAAGCCCCTTGCATGTAGATCTAATTGATCCTACTTTGGAGTTGGTCCAGAAACCTGACAACCTCATCTGTACAGTGGGTTGGTGATTCTCTGAAACCTGACTCTTCGTTGTTGATGGTAAAATACCAAACTAGGGTGTGGACAATTGTTTTCCAAAAACCACAGCAGTAGCATATTTGGTCATCGTACAAAGTGCAGTCACTCTAACAAGAAAGACTGATAAGAAACCCAAAACCAAAGAGAAGAGAACATTCTGTCGGGATAGAATATACTGATCCTAGGGTTGTTTACACATTTATGTTATACAGTCATTGTGTAACATAAAACTACTTTAATATTCCTTAGCACTGAATACTGTGTAAACTGAAAAGTCAGGCTTCCTAATGTTTCCTCTCCTTCCAGCCACCATAACTTCCTTATTCACAGGTGTGCAATGTTTTAGTTTCACCAACAGAGGTAAGTAAGGTATGAACCATCTTACTTCTTCCTTCTCTCTGTAGCTGCCAGGCTGCTCAATTGTTACTATATTTTTTGTAGTCTGCAAGATAACACTGCAGTTCCTTCAATCCTATTTGTTAGAGAAATGTCTTAACTGTTACAAAATGTAAAACTTCTATTCAAAAGTCATTCCCACCACTCCAGTGCTTGATGTAAAGGGGCTTAGTATATTAAAATCTATGTGAGTGCTGGCTAAAGTCTTATACAAGATGTTTAATATCACAGCCAAGTGCTCCTGATCTTTGTTCTGAGTGTTAAGCATAAAAGGTTACAAAAAGATGGTGGTACTTTTAAAAAAATCATTCTTTCCTAAATACATATATTACAGTAAAGAAACTAAGAGTTCAAACACCAGTCATTAGTAAATTATATAGGAAATATGTGTATATATAATTACAGTTTGTGCCCTGTAAAGATAATCTTTGTTACGGAACAGTGAAAAACAAACATAGAATCAAAACCACAAAAAAATGGGAAGGAACAAACAGAAAGGAAAAGATAACAAGTAAGATTAATGTAATCTGCTGAGTATTAGTCTGCTATCTGATACTCAGCCAGAGAGCATGTTCTGTAACACTGAGCTACAACTCGATCGCAATAACTACGTCAGTCAGTGACAACCAAAATACGCAGCCATAACTGGCTTTATATATTCAACTTACACTGAGCAGTTTGTCTTCTTAACAAATCTTCTCACTTCTGATTGAAAATGTTAACATTGCATCATAAGATAGTTCTAAATAATAACTGAAGATATTAATTTGGTAATATTTTGCATCATATGTTTAATATTCTTCACAAAAGTGAAGGTAAAATCAAAAGAAGAATCGGTTTCCCAATCCCTCTTCTGTAGGTGTTCCTAATCTTCTTGTAGCATAATATTATACAGAAAAAATACCTCTTTTCTATTGTTAGCATTTCCTTATTCAGGAATATTCATCAAAATGTGTCTGTCTAAATTCACAAGATCAAAGGTGTCACTTCAGAAGTGCTGTACCTGTCTGACAGTTTGAAAGCAACTGCATAGGGCACTATGTAACAATGGGAAAAAACCCTACTGTAAAAGCGCTATGTCACCTGTGAAATGGGACTAAATGCACTCAGCTGGTGCCACTAGAACCTCTAGTGGATTTTTTTTTAATAACATTGCAAAACTATAGTGCAAAGAATGAATTCTCTGCTTACTAGACTTGTTATTCTACTGGAGAAGCAGTGAAATTTCACACCTTTCAACAGAACTGCCTCAGTATAAACAGTAACATCATGACATGCTCTCCTGAGGACCTCAGACATTTTTCTCTGCACATAAGACTTCACCATGAACACAGAAGCAAGCTTTCACACTGCACTCAGGTTTTGATGGAAGAATCTATGCTTTTGTCTGAAAACTGGAAGTGCTTTGATGACAAAAACACATCTTTATTTTATATATATATGTGAGTGTGTGTGTGTATATATATATATATATAAATATATATGTCATTTTAGATAAACAGGATTTACTGAATAGCATGTAGATGGGTGCTGCTTCACATGGATGCTGCTTGACTAAGGCATTTTTTTCCCTATTCCCTATGTGTCTTGGTGGTAAAACCCACTGATTATTACTATATACCCAGAACTGGATATTTACAAGCTTTGCAAAACCCAGTGCTGTGTATCTATGTACTTTGGTCCTTAATAAGTTAAGTACTTACATAAAATGCAAGTCTGCAAATACAGGACTCTAAAATACCTTCTGAATAAAATTAATTTTACAGGAAAGTAAAGTTGGCAAGAGTAGGTTATTTTGGTGAAATACTTCAGTATTTATGAGAAATAACATTGACATGATAATTGTGCAATACCATTAAAGCAAAAAAGGGGTTTGTGCTTTTCTGGCATATTTTCTCTCAGACTGATTTCACATACTTCTAAAATTTGATGATGGTCGCATTTAGATGTATCAAAAATATTTTGAAAAATAGCTTTCATCTTTTAAGAAAATGTTTCATTTTACCTATTGTGCTTTAAAATACAAAATCACAATAGGAAGAAAATTGGATTCTTCTTCTCGGGTCAATGCAACATGTCAGTTGCTTATAGTTTTCAAAGCAGAAAAGAACTAATGAAGAACCAACTGTGCACTTATAAATGATAAATAAAAGCTTGTAGGAAAACTGAAAAGGCAGCCTGCTGGTTTTTCCGGATTTTTCCTAGCATATTTTCTGATGATTTTTCATTTTGGAAGTTCATCACTCAATCTTTTTTTTATCATACTTACTTTAAGATAATCACCACGATTTTTATCACTCTATTTATTGTGCTACACATCACAACTAGTAACTTTTTTTTAAAATTAACAGTTTCTCTAGAACACACTATCAAAGAACATGTATAGCTCTTATGTACCAGAAGGATTTTTCTCCCACAAAATCCACTGATGCACATCCAAGAAACCCCTGGATAGAGCCTGCTGAAGATCTTTTACACTTCATGTATAAGACTACTCAATTCAAATAATGTGTGCAATGCTGAACCTAAAAGGCATCAATGCCAGAAACAACAACTGCACTGTATCAGGCCCAGGAAAAAGTAATGGGACCAGAAAGGGAGATTTTCCAAAAATCAGAGGTTTTATTTCATCTGTAATATCGTTGATAAATGGAAACGCTACCATGCAAAAATCTCAGCAGTTTTTTGGCCGGAAAGGCCCTCATGCTAACATAATGAGTCTGGATTACAGAGGTTTGCCAAGCTTAGATCATGTATAGATTAATAATGATGTCTTTTAATGTCTTAATGATCTCTTAATGAAATACATTTATTATGCTACAATTTGGTGAGGACTCACTAAACATTTTTCATAGAAGAACATGATGTTCAAAGCTAGGTTCTTAATAATAATTAACACATGTACTGTGCTTTTTCTCTTCAAAGTGCTCTAGGAACATTCTAATTAGTTAAAAACCTGTGTGCCGAGTGTACGCTATCTGTTTAGGCTCTGAGAGGCCCACAACAATCAAACTGGAGCTAGCCAGGAAAGTCCAAGCAGAAAATAGTAATCTCTTCTCTGTTCTGAACAATTTTAGATCAAGGCAGGAAAGACATGCTAAAAGATAAATGAAATGCAGGTGGCAGCCACTTCATACAAATGCTATTAGAAAAATAATATAAACATAGACTACACTTTAAAAAAATGTTTCCAGAGTATTAAAACTTAATTTTTTTCTAAAAGAGAGTGAAAGAAAAGGTGATCTCCAAAACACAAGACCCCACAAGACATCTGAAATTTCTGTTCTCAGCATCCAAAGTGAGGTTTGCAACAATCAGAGGCTTGTAGTGCTGATGCAAAAACTTGTCATACTGAGTATCTGCAAGGTGTAACCTGCCCCTGTATAAGTCTTGCCCATTTCCTCCTGTGTCTGATACCTTGCAGCACAGGGATTAACAGAACAAGTAAGAGATTAAAGCTGACTAATTTACTGGGGCTCATCATCTGCAAAACAAGTAAAAATAGAAAAACAAATTAGAGGTCAATTGTAGCCAAACAAGACAGCCTGAGTACCCAGAGAGCATGGGAAGTTCAGGAAGAAAGGCTTCCCTTCTCAGATTCATTCTAATATGTCCCCTAAACCAGGGAAAACTCTACTCTGAGAAATTCCCTGCAGTATGTAAAAGAATTGTTGCAGAGCATTGAGCTGTTCTGGATGGCAGAATTAACTAACTCAAGATAACAAGAAATCTGAGACTTTGTTTTATATTATAGATTTTCATAAGTAATTGAAATCCACCTTTGCAAACTCATGCAAGAAGATGGCCATTTATAAAAATCTGAGATTTCTAGTCGGGGTAGATTTTAAGGTTGTTTCAATACCTAATGCAACCAGTGCCCTTGTTTTCTAAGAGAGGCAACAAAATTCCTACATTCATAGGGATATTGTGAAGATAGGCATATAAATGGTTCATCAGTAATGGGGTTATGTGCTCAAAATAAACCTGTAGTTAGATGTAGTCAGTTGAAGTGGCAAAAGATTTGGTTGTCAGTTCAGGGTACCAGTTTCAAGCTACAAAAATCCTAAAATTCAAAGTCTGGTTGAACTTTAAATTCAACAGTCAAAAAGTAGTGTTAAATTTTATAATTTTAATTTCCTTTGCCATTTTTCAGCAATATAAGATTTAAAATAAACAAGACAGAATGCAAACTTCATTAATATGAAGACATATGAAAACATTCTCATATTAACCCAAATATATTTTAGTAAAACATATATTTTTTTATATTATTGGGAGAGGAAGGAATTAAGGGGCATGGAAACTTGATGACCAAAATGATGACACAGGATATTCAAATAATAGAGTACAGGTTTAACAAAGGAAATACCTTCAGTAAAGGGCAGAGGCTGAAAGTCTGAGTATTTACACATTGCACTCACTTGAACATCTTCCAGCCATACACTGGAGTATCACTTTATCTTATGCAAATTTCTTGGCAAATGGCAGCATCATATTTGTGAGATCTTCAGAAATATGACTTAGAAAAAGCTGGCAGTAAATTTTTTAATACATTTGTTTTATTTAAATTGTAGCAATGGCACAAGATAAACACAAGGGAAGGGGTGAAGGTTGAAAAACGCAGAGCAAGACTATGGGATATCAAGCTGCTGACTTCTGAGTCTGAAGAAAGAAGTGACCAATTTCCATTCTTTTTCTTGGAAGCCACGGCAAGGCCAAGTTTCACAGAGCAAGTCTCGCCCTACTGTAGTCACCTCCCTCCTGCCTGTTGAAGAGTCAGTCTATCCAGAAAGGCGAGCTATTCCAATAGACCTCTGAAATCTAAGGCAGGAAATTCCTTTCAGCACAGCTTTCAGCAGTGAAGCAGACTGTCAAAACATCTTCCCAGAGGATTACAGGGCTCGCTCCCAGGACTTAGCAGAGAAAGTTTGACACTTGCATTAGTACAATGCCCCAGCTCCACTCCAGGAGTAACAAGGACAGCTCTAACATATATTTAAGCTGAGCCCAGTTAACACTTTCAAACTTAGAGCAAGCATATCACTTTTGTACTATAGGCTATTAAGTTTTGAAAATACACAAACTGTAAGAAAATGCTTCTTGTCTAAAGCACAATCTAATACGTGTCCTTCCTGGCTCATAAATGGAATTATTTTCCTAATTAAATATGTGGTGGTTTTTATTTCTGTCTCATGTCTTACATAACTTTATGAAAGACCTTTTTATCATCTTCCCCAAAATCCCAACCCAATGCATAAGCAATCACACTCTGCATGTGGGCAGAGGAGGAATGTGCACACGTCTTCTGGCCTCTCTCAGCCATAGTAACTTGATGAACTTATTGGCCAATTTGGAAATGTTATTCATTCTAGCGGCTCTTTTAACTCAATTGATAACCTGGTGCTGCTTACTGGAATTCACTCAGGGATGGCTGACTGCCAGGATAGGATTCAGTTGCACAAACATATGCGACCAGCTGCCAGACCAGAATGTGCCTGATAGGTCCTGCCTCATCTGTGCCAGACTCCTGCAGATGTCTCAGAAACATCTCACATAGCATGGGATGCCTAGGTTTAGGCAGCTGAATCCAGTTTTCAATGCTTTTGCAAATTGAATGAACAGCATACCTGGCTGAGAGCTCAGTAGCTGCGGTAATGGCCTAACCCCACCTCTGGGCTACTTCAAAAGGTCTTTGTTTCCAAAACAGCAACTACTTGAAATGTCCCCCACACACCACCCTAAAACTCACAACAGATTCCCCAAGACTACAATGGAAAAGAACCACAGAACATTGGAGACTATTGCTGAAATGGAACTGTCTGCTTTTACTATCTTGAACACTTAACAGGAGTTTGCCCTGACCCAGGTGCAGGACCTTGAGATCATGAGATTCACGCAGGCCCACTTCTCAAGCTTGTCCAGGTCCCTCTGGAAGACATCCTGTCCCTCTGGCATATGGGCTGCACCACTCAGCTAGGTGTCATCTACAAAACTGTTAAAGTTGCACCTCCCTTATGAGAAGAGGCTGAGGGAGCTGGGTCTCTTTAGCTTGGAGGAGGCTGAGGGGTGACCTCATTAACATCTATAAATAGGTGAGGAGTGGATGTCAGGAGGATGGAGCCAGGCTCTTCTCAAGGTCATCTAGTAATAGGACAAGGATCAGTGGGTGCAGGATGGAGCACAGGAGGTTCCATATAAATATCAGAAGGAACTTCTTCACAGTGAGGATGACAGAGCATTGGAACAGGCTGCCCAGGGGTGTTGTGGAGTCTCCTTCTCTGGAGACATTCCAGACCCACCTGGACATGTTCCTGGGTGACTTGGTCTAGGTGATCCTGCTGTGGCAGGGGGATTGGATGAGATGATCTTTCAAGGTCCCTTCCAATCCCTAATGATTCTATGTCACCGATGAAGACACTAAGCAGCACTGGTCCCAGTACAGACTCCGTAGGGGTACCACTTGTCACAAATCTCCGCCTAGACATCGAGCTGTTAACTGCTGCCCTCTGGATGCAACCATCCAACCAGTTCTAGTCACAAGTGGTTTTCCAAAAGGCTCAGTTTTCGGGCCAATCCTACTTAACATTTTTATCAATGATCTAAATGAGGGAAAAAAGTGCAACTTCAGAAAGCTTGCAGATGACAGTCAGAAGTCATGCAGATGTGCCGATCTCCTTAAGAGTAGAGAGGCTTTACAGGGGGAACCTAGAAAGGCTGGATTGATGGGTTAAGACCAATAGTACGAGCTTCCACAAGGCCAAGTGCCAGGTTCTGCACTTGGGCCACAACAACCAACTGCAATGCTACACGCTTGGGGGACAGTGTCAAGAAAGCTGCCTGGAAGAAAGAGACCTTGGGTTATTGATTGATCCTCCACTGAATATGAGCTAGCAATGTACACAGGTGGCCAAAATGGCCAACGGCATCCTGGCTCCTATCAGCACTACTGTGGCCAGCAGGAGGAGGGAAGTGACTGTCCTCCTGTGTTCAGTTTTACGTACCTCAATACAAGAAAGACACTGAGATGCTGGAGTGGGTGCAAAGAAGAGCAACAAGGTTGGTGAAGGATCTGGAGAGGAAGCATTAGGAGGCTGAGAGAACTGTGACTCTTTAGTTTGAAGAGCAAAAGGCTGAGAAGAGATGTTATTGACGCTTACAACTCACCAGAACATTGTAGAGAGGTGAGTCTTGGTCTCTTCTCACAGACAATAAGTTACAGGATAAGAAGAAATGGCCTCAAGTTACACCAAGTTTCACTTTCTTTCATGTAACACTGACAAATGTTAACTAAAAACAGTAAGACACCACTAAATTGAAAAGCACTGGCCACAATATTAGATTGTCGTTTACCAACATAATTCAGTTCTAGAGGATGAAGAATATTGCACTATTATTATTACTATCAACGATGCAGACACAACATACATAGCTTCTTATGTATATACATAGTGCATTTAATGCAGCTAAGTTTGTGCAAGAGCTGTCATAGAAAAGAACGATTCCATACATTTACAATGGCTGAAGCAGAAAGAATTTAATTTACTATCTGCTGAGGGACTAAAACCAAAACATTACCACAGGTCTTTGCTGCATATTGACCTCAAGGGAAAAGTAGTTGGTCACATCAATAACACAAATGAAAGAGTGTAGAAAGGTGTTTGGAAAGTTCACTGCTTTCTAGTGGTTTAGATTTCACCGTCTCCCTCTAACTCCACATATAGGTCTATGATTGCTTAGGAGACCACGTACAGGCAATCATAAATAACAGTTGAGAGTAAAATTCACTATTCCGCAAAGGCTAAGCAAAAAGTAATTCATGGGCTTGATGTAATGGTTAGGGCTAGAGTTGACTTTTTGAGACAGACTAAATTCTGTATCTGAGTTGAAACTTTCACTCTGTGAAACACCAGAAAATCACTGATGAAGACTCTTGGCCAAACCCTGATGTGATTTATGACCTACAGTTCTTATGGTCAGTTTTAGATAGCAACAGGGGGTGGCAAGGCAAAGAAACTAACAAATTATTTGACTAGTTCTCAAATGTACTTACAAATGGAATTTACTTTCATGATACTCAATGTTTTATTTCATATTACAGTTTGAAGCTATTAAACGTGAGGCAGTTGCTGTGTGATTTGTTCCAGTGTGCACAGCTGCATTAACAGCTAACTGCAAATAGATTTTACACTAGTGGGCACTTTGAAGAACTATATGTCTCCTTATGAAGTTTTAGCAGCAACTTTTTTTCATACATTTATCCAGTTTCAGCTTTCTGTGTGTCACTTAACACATACATGTGCTTTTTTTCCTGTGTCTGCTATCTAATTTCCGCTCATCTGTGGGGCAAGATTAACAAAGACATTACAATCTGTTGCTCAACAGGATTCGCTCTCATGTAACTGCTGACAAGTAAATGGTATTTGATATTTTGTTTGGACACTATTTGTGCTTTCTTTGGATTAAGTATTTTAAACTGATCTATGCAAATAGCCTTAAATATATAGGTCATTGTAATTATTGAGTTATTTATGTTACTAAACAAGTATGCAGAAGATGGCCTCCAGGACCCTGGCCGGAAGAATCCACCGAAGATTTATTTGGTACTTGGAGATACCACCAACTAACTTCTAAAACTTGTCTGAACATCATCATGCCTCTTGTTAGTTGCCAGTTAACATATTCAAGTCTTGTTTGTTTCAACAATATTCCTGAAGGTCTTCCTGGTACCTGGCTACATAAAACATTCATATTTTTAATAAAACATAAATAAAAATAAAACATTTGCCAAAGTGCAAAGCCATGCCCCTGCACATAACTGAAATAACACCTGGGACACAGAAGTAGACTACACAGAAGAGCCACAGTCTGGCCACATCTACACTTCTTAGTACTTGACCTAAGCTTCCTTTGTTTTGGACCCGGGCAGTATGACTGTGGCCATTAGGCATAAATGTTACATTGAGCAGGGCTTTTTATCATTTCTAAGTGCCTGAAAAACAGAAATAGTGCATTGCAGTCCTCCACAGTGACTTCTCCATTTCACAACACCTTGGTTGTATGCAACTTGGGAGTATATGATGGTTGACAGCAGGAAGCTTTCTAGCATGGCTTTGGAAGACCACACAAGGTGGAAAACAACACACTTGGCACAGTCTCATCCATTTAGCTTACTAAAGATGGCTTCTGGTGCCAGCCTTGCCCTGAGCTACACCCTGAATTGTTCCAAGGAGTGTTCACTGGCTCAAAACAAGTTAACAAAGCAGTCTGGACAGTCAGTGGTTCACACTGACGGACACTCACTAGTCCTGTTTTATGCAGCAGTAAAACACAGCAAGCAGATTCATTTAAATGAGTCAGGAAGATCTGACCTTATAAAGCTCTATCCCAAGTTGTCATTACGTAAATTATTTTCCGTTTTTTTCCTATCCCTGAGTTAAACTGGCCTTTATATGTACTTATTCCATTCCATCCTCATCTAGCACATTTTTTACCTGTGTAAGCTGCTTTCAGCTCAAGGTTTTCAAGGGAGTTGTTTGTATAACAAAGTCTGTGCATGATCAGAAGCCCTGGGACCATTGCTTAACGTAAGACCATTCACATGCTCAAAGCCTTGTGTTTTCTGTACTACAACTTTAAGAACCTTAAAAAAAAAAATCACATGAAAGCAATACTATATATACCTCTATAAAATTACATAATCTCCAATTAACTTCAATTTCCAAATGCTTGCTCTTTAGTCTTATAATACAGGCAGAGATGCTAAAATATTATTGCTACTATTTCTGACATGAAAATATTCAAATGCTTACCATAACATCCACATATGCACACACATAGGGCACAATGTGCCTATCAGCACTGTGTCAAGACCATTTTCTTCCACAGAGATGTCAATAATAACCTTTCCATACTTAGTTTTCCTTTCTTACATTAACTTCCTGTAAAGCCAGTTTGATCCTTGCATGAACTTTATTCATTTGCAATCTCTATTTCACTTGTTTCAGGAAATAATGATGCAATCACTTCTTGAAACATTTCACTGTCTCTAAGACACCACTTCTAACTGACAATTTTAAAATGCATGCACTTCCAACTGCTATGTAATAAAGAAAAAGTATTCTGAAAACCACACAGAATTTATTTTACATATTTCTGAAATATTCTCTTTGAGAAAATGAGTGGGCACACAATAGCAGAACTGTTCATTGTGAAAACTACTTCCATAAGCAATCTAAATATTTATGTGAACCATGTACATTTTTAAATTCATTATTTTAAGATCTTGGTAATATTGAGTGTTGAGACGTTTAGTTCGGAAGAAGTGAATAGTTATACTGAAAATCTCTTCAGGACCCAAATGTTGCAAACTATTGTTTGCCTTCCCAGTACAGTCAAATGTCTCCATTTAGTTAGTGCAGTGTGTGTGCATGGAATAGGAACTGCAATTAAAAATCAAAACCAAACAAATGGAATTCTCTGTAAATAAAAAAATGGAATGAAAGCTGGACATAAAGACGCATAGAAACCCTTTTTTATAAAGGAATATAAAGTATTAGGGACACTGCAGATGTGGACATAGACTCACAGAATCATTAGGGATCAGACGGGACCGCAAAAGATCATCTAGTCCAATCCCCCTGCCACAGTAGGATCATCTAGATCAAGTCGCACAGGAACACATCCAGATGGGTCTTGAACATCTCCAGAGAAGGAGACTCTACAACCCCCCTGAGCAGCCTGTTCCAATAGCTCCGTCATCCTCACTGTAAAGAAGGATATTTATAGGGAACCTCCTATGTTCCAGCTTGTACCCATTGCCCCTTGTCCTATCACCAGGTGATATTGAGAAGAGCCTGGCTCCATCCTCCTGACACCCACTCCTCACATATTTGTAGACATGAATGAGGTCACTCCTCAGCCTCCTCTTCTCCAAGCTGAAGAGACCCAGCTCCCTCAGCTTTTCTTCGTAAGGGACATGCTGTACTTCNCTGCAATTGTTCTTGCCCAGATGCAAGAATCTACACTTACCCTTGTTGTACCTCTTTAATTTTTTCTATGCTCAGCTCTCCAGCCTGTCCAGGTCTCACTGAATGGCAGCACAGTCTGCTGGGGTGTCAGCGACACCACCCAGCTTCGTGTCATTAGCGAACTTGCTGACAGTGCACCCTAATCCCTCATCCAAGTCATTAACAAATAGATTGAATAAGACTGGTCCTACTACCAATCCTTGGGGGACCCCACTAGATACAGGCCTCCAACTAGACTCTCTCCTGTTAACCACTACTCTCTGACTTCTATCCTGCATCCAGTTCATGATCCACCTCACTACCCAGTCATCCAGTCCACACTGCCTCAAGGATGCTAGAGACTGCGTCATATGCCTTACTGAAGTCAAGGTAGACCACATCCACTGCTCTGCCATCATCTATCCACCTGGTTATGCTCTCATAAAAGGCTATCAGGTTGGTCAAGCATGACTTCCCCTTGGTGAAGCCATACTGACTGTCCCTGACCCTCTTGTCCTTGATATGACTAGAAATAGTGTCTAGGACAAATTGTTCCACTATCTTTCCTGGGATGGAGGTGAGTCTGACCGGTCTATAGTTACCTGGATCCTCCTTACCCATTTTGAAGATTTGAGTGACATTTGCTAATCTCCAGTCTCTAGGCACCTCTCCTGTTCCCCATGACTTAAAAAAGATGACAGAAAGTGGCTTAGCAATGACTTCCACCATCTCCCTTAGCATGTGTGAGTGCATCCCATCAGGACATATGGATTTATGCACATCCAGTTGCTCAACTTATCCCTAACCCAGTGCACATCAACCAAGGCAGGCTCTTCATCTTCTGATAAAATTTCTGTCCTCCGACAGACACCATTTATCATTACTGTAACTCTACGTTTAGTAAAGTGTCTTCAAAAAAATGCTATACTTCAGCAACATGAGGACTAACTATTTTACTGGATAAGAATCATCAAATTCTTTTCCTTTGACTGTAGGCCAGTCCCTCTATCACCTTTAACTTAGCACATTTATTTATGTGACTCCCTCAAAGATGAGCCGCAGAGACCAAAAATGCCTTTCCATTCCATTGAAAGCATCAGAAAACAGAAGAAACAAAGAGATAGACATTAAAAGGCATTTATACAATTTGGTGAATGTTAAATATTGCTGGGTTTCATATTTATGGACAGTCTACTGAAAATACTGAATTATTTGGTATGCCTTCTTGATGTATCTATGTAATCATATATACTGTTTCTGTAGTAGTACTAAGCTTAGAAAGTATACAGGCAGAAATTTGGAACGATTTCTGATCTTCTGAAAATATGTTCTCCAGATTGAATGGTAATTACTCTTTCAAAAGATCTTTGAACACTGAAGATTCAAAATTATTTCTGAAATTGGAGTTAAGGGTTTTTTCCTTTATGTGAGGATATAAGTGTTTGAAAATGTGTATCTAAAAGTAAATTATGGAGGTGAGTGGAATGACCGCTTAACATCACAGCTGAGTACACAGCAGCTATTAAACAAAACAAGCTGCCCTCTAAACACCTGCTTCCCCTTCTTTATGACTGACATTCTGCCATGTAGACACTGTTTTGACTAAACTCTTTTTTCATTATTTGTTTACATTGGAAAACCCAGTTCAGCTACAGGTCTGTAAAATGTTACGTTTTACATCTGCCAAAAAGAGCAAGCTGCAAATGCATCACAGAACCTGTCTGAAAAAATGCATACGAGATGCTTCAAGCCACCCCTCTGTTGTTCTTGACAAAGTAGTTTTTCTTGTAGTCCCTTCCTCAAGGAAAACTACTAAGCAAAATCATACTAATCGCAATTCTACATCATTCAAGAAATTATAAGTCACTGAAAACCTGCCCTCAAAACCCACACATAAGACTAGAGCTTATACTTCTCCTGTGAGGACAGCTACCAATTTGCTCAACTAATCTAAGTCTAGCCAAGTTCCAAACACAGCCACTGATAAACTGAATATTGGCATGATCATTCTGGGGTCACCATTCAAACCACTCCTGCCACTTTCTATGGCCTTCCCTCATCACAACTGGAAATGAGATCACAAGTTGCTGAGCAAATGCCAGTAGCCTTGGAATTTGCATTTAACCATTACAATTCAGACTGGTTTTGTTAACATTTTAAAGTGGGGAACCCAAATACCAAAACATTGAAATGATTTCTTCAAGAACAGAAATTACCATGTAAATCCAGAGTAGAGTTTAGGAAATCTGGCTCCTTTGACCCTTCTTTCAGAATAGAATAGGGAAAACTCTGACAAAGTGTATTCTGTGAGTCTGCAGGAACTCCAGTTCACAAAAAATGTAATAACAAAACCATTATTTTAATAGTCACCTATGAGCTTACTGGCTACTGATAATCACCATTTATAAAAAGCTTTTTAAAATGGTGTGGTGCTTAAGCATGTTGTTTAGCGATGGACATGTCAGGGCTAGGTTAATGCTCTCCCCTCATCTACTCAGTCAGATGTTATATCATAAAAAATTACAATAAAGCAGCCTGATTTCCCCTTGATGAACACAGGATGACTACTTCCAATAACCTTCTTCTCTTACAGATGGTTAAAATCGTATCCAAAGCGATTTGTTCCACCATTTTTCTAGGGACAGAAGTGAGACTGACCAACCTGCAATTTCTCAAGTCATCCTTCTTGCCATTAAACAGATGATGATCACATCACACTGAGTGAGACTACCATCACACGGAGTGAAACTTAAGATGTCCACTTCCAAATGGTTACTAAATCTTACTTTATTTTAACCATTGGACATGTAAAACACTGAGATTTCATCTGTTATGACTCCAGAATCTCACTCACAAACAGCAATTGTTTGGTAAGAGCCTTTTATTCCATCTAAATACTCAGTTTTATCCCATATATCAACACCTGTCTGTCATTTTACTGTTCTCCATAAGAATTCAAAGGTCCTTCTGCAATGTGACAATTATTTTTACTAACCTGAATAACTCAATATGAGTAACAGATTTTACTACTCTGCTATCCTCCCTCACTTCCAGTCTATTTATGACTTTGTTGAACAGTACTGATCTTCACACAAATTCCTGTACAAACTTGTCTGTTACACCAGTACATTGAAAAAGATTGTAACTGATTCCTACCTTTTCTTTTGTATCTTAGTAGTGTATATCCATCCATCCAAAGGTTGTAACCTTTACTTCACAACCACCGAGTAATCTAAGAACCTTTGATGAAAGCTTTTGTTCAAAAGCCCTTTGAAATTCAAAGCCACAGCTTGCCTTGGCTACATGTTCCTCCCAAGATGCCCACAAATTTCTAAGGTGTGATGCCCCTCCACCAAAAAATTATGCTGATGGTTCTCCAGATCATAGTAGTTATGCCTGTTCCACTCAGTCTTGTCTTCATTAATCTTTCTACTGATTTGATCAACATGTCCATCAACCTTGGGGAATTCTCCTGGAGCTGTTCACATTTTGGCCAGTGGCAGGACTCAGCAGCCCAACTATTTCATGCCGGAATCCCTCCATATCTGCTAGATAAACACCATTTGATATTGCTCATGTTCTATTATCTAATGTTTTTAGTTTCCACCTTCTACTGTGACTCCAGCTGGAAACAGTTCTTCCAACACTTTCCTCCAAAAAGCAGAGGAAAACCTCATGTACTCCATGATGAAAATGGGCCTTAGTTTGTGTAACAGCCATAATTATCTTCCCAAGTCCCAAAGTCCCTTCTGCGCCTTTTTTAGAGGATGTAGGCTTCATGGCAAGGATCCTGGTAGGTTGAGAAAGGACTTAATGCTGCATCCTGCATCTTTTGCAAGTTGTGTCTCTCTTTTGGGCTCCTGCTTTTCAGTGCTGTTACACTACATGTACCCAGGTTCGCTTCCTCAGCGAGACACAGCCTCAAGTACTTATTTATTGAAAGGGTCATCAGGCCTTGAACAGGCTGCCCAGGGAGAGGACTCAATTGCCTTCTCTGGCTGTGTTTAAAAGTCCTGTAGATCTGGAGCTTAGGGAGATGATTTAGCTGTGGCCTTGGGACAGCTGGAGTAATGGTTGGACTTGATGATCTTAAAAAACTTTTCCAACCTAAACAACTCTGTGACTGTACATTCAAGGATGGCTGTATGCTTCTGCTCCTCCTTTCTCTGGTGGATTTTAACTACCCCGGATTATCTTCCTCTTTCAAAAGTTAGCTTTTGGGTTATGTGCAAGAACCCCAAACAAACTGTTAGGTCTGAGTAAGCATCAACGGCAGGAACAGAATGGAACCCTAAATAACTGTATGATCTCTCAGATCCACGCCTACCCAAACCATTCTATGAAGCTATGGCTCCCTGACTTCNCACCGCCCCCTCCTGCTGTTGCCGCCGCCGCCACAGCCAACGCCACCCTACGCGGCCTCGCCGGCTGCTTCCGCCCGGCCTCGGCAGACGCCGCAGCTGTTCTGGGTGCGGGGAGCCCGCGAACAGGGAAGGTACGGCGTGGGGGCTCCGCGGGGGAGGGAGCAGTGCCTAGGGGCTGCGGGGTCGGGCGGCACCCTTGCCGGCGGCGGTGCTGGTGCGGAGCCGCGCTGAGGCGTGTGCTGCGGACACATTGCCCGCACGACATGAGGGTGTCCCTTGGCCCTTATGTAAGGTCCTCACAAGTCACCATCATAAAATCGTGTTCCTCTGAACGATGCCGCTGGCTTCCAGATCCAGGCTGGAGTGACCCATTCCATGCAGCCGCAACAGTGATCCCTTCGTGGACCCAGGGGTTGTTTTCGCTTGGATGGGGAGGAGACTTGGGGACACGAGTCCTGAGCGATGTGTCCCTCCCCATCACCGCGGCGATGCCCCGTGTAGTGGTGCCTGTGCATGTCCGCTCGATCCAGTGAAGCATCGCTAGAAACCGGTCGATGCTCATTAGCTTGGAGGCAAGTTATAGACCAGGTAGGAATCACAGGTTGGTGGGGATTGGAAAGCACCTCTGGAGATCATCTAGTCCAGCCCCCCTGCCAGAGCAGGATGACCTAGCGAAGATCATACAGGAACATGTCTAGATGAGGGTTTTGAATGTCTCCAGAGAGGGAGACTCCACAACACAGGCAGAAAAAGTGTATGGCCTGAAGGGGCCTATAAGTGAGGAAAATAAAATTATAAATTCTTAGAAGTTAAAAATGAGATGATATTAATTGAGTGTGTTTTAATAGAGGAAGTCATTGGTTTGGAAACACAGGGAGTTTAGCTGGTGTACATACCTTCCTTCACGAACACCCCTCTGTCAGGTTGGTCTGAATGCTGGTCACCCAGCATTGTCATTGGTAGCTGTTGTGGTTTGAACTGACCCAGCACAGTAGCAAATACAGGCTTGAAGGCTGCTATGGAGGAGAAGAAATGCCTAGAGCAGGCAAGAGGTAAGCACCAGGTTCAAGGGAACAGTGTAAATGCAGGTGTGGAAATGTCTGGTTAAGGAAATGAAGGTGACAGTGAAGCACTATTGAGACATTCATGGTTGCAGAAGGCTATCTTACTGTAACTTTGCTGACATGATGAAACAGTTTCTTAAAGCCTTATCATCTCAAGACTTGAATGGCTTGATTGATGCAAACTGGTATTTTTTGAGGTGCAGTGTACTGCAAGCCCTCTGGGATTTGATGGTATCAGTTAAGATCTGAGAGTCCATCTGCATGTACTTGTTGCAGAATCAGGATATGGGTTTGTATTCTGTGTGCCTTGGAGACTAGAAGGCTTTAATTATTAATTAGGATTGTTGCAGTAACGTACTTTGATGTGACGCTGGTTTATGATGTCAGTGAGAGAAGAGGTCACATGTGTGGAATTGGGTATGTGACTGTGTATCACTTAATGTTTTCTATCATGGAATTACTGCAAGGACTTATAAAAAAAATTAAAGTCAGTGATTTTTCAAGAATCTTTGGCAGAACCCAAGCAGATACTTGTGAAACATGCAACCTAGTGTGATTCTTTTTTACCTAGCCCCATTCTGTAAGTATTTGCTGCAACCAAGTGCAGCCCAGGAACTTTCTAGAATAGATGTCTTCAATACTTCAAGTCCCACTCTGAAATTTACCCTTACCAACTCATCCTTGGTTTTATCCCATGTGGAGCTGTAATGTTTGCAACATCCAGCCTTGAGTACTTCTGTGGGTCAAATGCCCCTAACTCAGCAAGCTCCTCAGTGGTTTTGAACACTCTGTCCGCTACTTCTGTTTGGTGTTTCTCATTTTTTAAATTAGAAGATACACTGATGGGTTGTTTCCTGTTTACCTGCCTCACGTAATTCACAAAGGCAATTAAAATAAAGTGTGTATGGGTAATGGTAAAACAAAATATCCGGTATGACTGCCAAACCAAAGAGCTTTCAGGTAAATTTGACAAGATGCATTCTAAACCTTCCTAATACCACTGATCTTACTGGTTTGTTTTCATATATATAAATAATAGCTTTTATTTTCCTTAAATTATGAATTTTTCTGTTATTGTGATCATGTGGGCACCTGGTCTGGAAAAAGGAGTGGTCCCCATTCAGAGTAACATCTAGGTTAAATTTAGCAAGTATGAGCAGAACATCAGTGTTGAAGCTTTGGTGATGGTGTGCATGTATTTGTACAGAAAACAGGCACGAGGGATATGAAGGACAGACAGTTTCAGCTAGTTTAAATGGAGCGCACTCTTAGTAATGATATAACTGTCTTTTCTGCTCCTGACAAACCACTGTATAATACTGTTAATTTTCAGTAAAGTGCTTGACTAAATTTATTTCCATTTGAATGGTAACATTTAGAAGTCTAGTAAGGTTAGTAAACAGGTTAAACTGGGGGAGCAAATGATTTCCACATGAAATACTCACCTGAATACTAGTAGTGGACTAGTGAAATGAATGGCAGAACAGTTTATTTACCTGGCCAGGACAGCCACCTCCTGCAGCCCTGCATTGTGCAGTAAGCACTGTGTTATTGTATGTTAGGTAATCCTGACAGGCCAGACCAGTGTCTAACCAGAGCTGCTACAACTCCAGGTATGGCAGGCTTGTAAAATAGAATTTTTTTACAGAATTCCAACCTTCTAAATCTTACACAAAAGAAATTGTAGCAGTAATTAGGAATTAGTATCATACAACTGGATTATTAATTGCACTTTGGATTAATGCGGGCTTTGTGTATATGTGTATTTGTATGCAACCATGTATTTTCAGGGTTTGGTAGGATTATTTTGATAAGAGAATCTGGGTCGCTGTGCAATAACAGTGATGCTTTAGGGATTCTCATTTTGAGAAACAAGCTTGCTGGGTTTCTAGCATGGTGAATTGAGTTGATTCTCTTGTTGCTAGAGCTGTGAGTGTGTGTGTCAGAGCACTGGTGTCTGCAGACCTTCCTGCAGCACTGCTCTTGGAGAAACTTCGTGACTGTTGCACCAGTTTCCAGACTGCCTGTTCATCTCCCTGACCCATCCACCAGATCAGCAGCATGATGAACATCATTATTGCTCCTCCCTGGGAAGGGCTTGAACTCCAGGCTTTGTATTCATTGTACAATTATATTACTGCAGTGACTCAGAAAGGGATCTAAAGCTATCTGGTATTATTGTTTATACCTCCTGATCATTGATTCACGTGTTTGATTTCCCTCAACTCTTGCACAGAGCTGTATATGGTCTTTTTTTTTTTAAATGTCAGTGCCTTCCCAGCCTGTTTAAGGTACTAAATGAATACCTGAACGAACAGCTGCTGCAGTAAGCATAAGAAGGAAGCAGCAAGAAGCAAACATGGTTTAAGAGATTACTGGAGAATGCTGTTGTGACTAGTAAGTTGGTCCACTGAAAGTAAACAGCATTTTGGCTGTGGTAGGTCCGTGTTAGAGAGCAATAAAACTGTTGATATCCAGAACATGAGTTTTGTTGCAAGAGACCTTCACTATTGAGTCCAGTTGTTAACCCAGCACTGTCAGTCCACTCCTAAACCATGTCCTTCAGTACATCTGTATGACTTTTTAGTCCCTCCAGGATTGGTGCCTTCACCACTGCGATGGACAGCCTGTTTCAGTGTTTAATAACCCTTCCACTGAAGAAAGTTTTCCAAATGTCCATCCTAAATCTTCCCAGGTGCAACCTGAAGCCATTTTCTCTCATATTGTCAGTAGTTACTTTGCAGAACAGTCCAACCCCCATCTCACTACAACCTCCTTTTAGGTAGTTGTAGACTGCAATAAGGTTTCCTCTCAGCGTTCCTTTCTCCAGGCTAAACAACCTCAGTTCCTTCAGCCTCTTAAGTCTTGTTCTGTAGACCCTTCATCAGCCTTATAGCCCTCCTCTGACAGTCTTCAGCTCTGCTGTGTTATTCCTGTAGCAAGTGGCCCAAAACTGAACACTATTCTGAGTTGCATCCTCACCAAGTGGACAATTTAATTATCATTACTTTAAATTCTTGGGGTTTTGTGTTTCATTGAATGTTGTCCAGATAACCTGTAGACTTAAATGTCTGTCCAACAGAAATGTGGAGCTTGCAGGCTGGGTTTTTTTATGCAGGAAAAAAGAAGAATATACATATAGCTACAGAGCCAAATAGTTCTTTGACCTTTTTTCTTTCAGAAAAGGTGCAAAGTTCTTGTTTTCCCTAGAGATAGTAAGAATCAAGTGGCAAGGAAGTATCCTGTTTCATTAGTGAGCAAGCATTTAATCCAAACCCTTAGGCCGCAAGCAAATCTGCATGTGCATGTCTTTTTTTTCTCTCAGTACCATTTTCAGCTTTTCCCTGTATGTGTATCCCTGATTATCTGTTCTTGCATTTTTTTTGCAATATAGTCTGCTATTGATCACTCTCATGTTGAAGTAATGTCCTGTGAAAGGCTGTGTCAAGTCGTCTCCCACATAGTACAGCTGCTCAGGTTTAAATGTTCTGTGTTTTGGGTGGTAGAATGTGCTGAAGTTTGAAGGCCACTAACGTAACGTTTCTTTTCGCTGTATCCAAACTAAAGGTTCTTGTTCCAGGAGTGTAATGTTCCCATCTCTGACTTCTGTAACCAGGACGTTACACTTCAGTTTTTCCCAGTAGTCCCCAGAATACTAATGTTTAATGTAATTCACATTCAAATAAAAAATTAATCAAAGCACATACTTTGCAGACTTTATTGTATTAGTGACAGTTTTCTCATGGTGGCTGTTCCAAACTCTAGTTTATTTCCTTAAATTCTCTAGTGTAAATTTTTTTGCTTTTTGCTTGGTTTTCCTGCAGGCAGCTCAGAAAATTAATTTACAAGAATCTCTTGATATGCCTGTGCTGTTTCTGTGAAATCTGCTGGCCAGAGGACACTTGGCATAGTTTTCTCCCTGGAAACCTCCTCTACCATGAAGACATTGTACTATAGCTTTTTATATTCTTTCACAGATATGCTATCCTTACTTCACTGAGGTTTTGCTAACACTGCAGTCTAGTCTTGTATTTTAAGTATATGTATTATTCCCACCACCTTCTGTTTATTGCCCTGGTTTTAAACTCCCCAAGATTTTCCTCTGTGTCCCATACTTAAATGTATTAATGCAATACTTTGGAGGGAAACCTGCCTTTGAACATGATTTCATTTGTCCAGTACATTTCAATGCTGTCTGCAAATGAACACCTTTTTTTTTCCTGTGGGACTGAAAAGTTAACACAAATCCCACTTTTTCTTCTGGAAAATACTCCATATTACACCAACTGAAGCCATCCTATTTGGTTTCATGCAAATGGAGCCATGATTGCTTTCTTGAATGCTTGTCTTTTTAAGTGATAAATCTCTTCTCTTTTTTAGGTCATCAATAATATTAGCTTTGTCAGCCATCTTACATATTAACTGGAAAGTATGAGAGTTGCTAGGAGTTGTAGCTACCAGTTTCTTGTAATCTCACCTAAATTGTGGTTATGAAACTACTTTAAGAATGAAGAAAACACGCTTTTGAGGTTGTTTTCATGTTGATAGCTCTGAAGAGTTCCCAAATGGTTTGTGATGCTTTGGTTTTTTTGGTAAGTAACCATCCAGGTATGATTAAATAGATAAACAGAATATGGTAGGTAGGACCTCTTCCACAGCATGCTGAAATCCACTTTTAGAATGCCATCATTTTTTTTATCTTTTGTGTACATTTATAGATGCTGATGTTGTATGAAGCCTCAGGAGACCCTGAGCTACACCAGGGTGACTTCTCAGGTTTTGCTTATTCTTGCTATGACCGCACACCCACTTTCATTCCCAGTGTGATATAAACATTGATAAAAAGTTATGATGGGTCTCCCTAATGCATTCCTCCAGGGCTTTGACTACCCTCTCTGATTTCTTCATTTCTTGTCCCTGAAACTTTCACATTGATAGTACCAGAGCAAAGCACTTTGTTGGAACAAGCTTGATGGGGAATCCATCTGTTCATATTTTGAATCCACAAAATGTGGGCATTTTCAAGCCAACACTTTTGATTTGTGAATCCTACATTGCTTTGCTGGAAAGCTTTCTCAGTAATGTTTTTTGTCATCGTGGCACTAAAAAGAACCACTTGTCCAGTACAGAACTGATACCCAGAGATTTTTTTTCCCTGCTTGCACTTCACAGGACAGTACACACTTTACTGGTGAATGCTACAAGGTTGTTATCAATAATTAAATCCAAATTTTGTGGTGATGCTGCAAGTTCAGTTCTTAAAATGGGCTTCTTCCCACTTAGGTGTGTGTACCATCCCCTGTATGATGCCTCCTGATTCCAGTTTTCCTTAAGCACTTTTTATCATTCCAGCTCTAAGAGGGAGTAAGCTCTACACTGTTCACACATTTCACAGATACTTTTGCAGTCTCCAGTGAAATTCTTATAGCTGTTTCACTGCTTGAGGGAGAGCCTTGGGGGAGGTAATGACACAGGGACAAAGCAAATCGAAGACATCCTTTATTTGCTTTGTCCACAGTGATAGCTTTTGAGCTTTGCTCATTTTCACAAATAACAACTAACAGCTTTTATTTACTAATTCAGAACTAGTGTGAAAGGGGCTGTCAGACTTTGCCATCATGTGACTTTGACAGATGACTGTACTGACAAGTACAATGAAGTAACGTTAGAGTTTTTATGTGCTACTGGCTGCTGCTGCTTTTTTTTTTACAGAATTGGTCAAGATTTGTGATGGATGTCACAACAGCTTGCAAAGTCTTTGGCCTACGTTTTTCTTGTAGAGAAGCTGGCATCTGCTTTTTTTTTCTGTAATTTGTCCAAAGAAATCCTTGATGAGATCTAGGCGCCCCGTGTTCCTACTCCTCGCTTCCCTCATTCATTTTTGCAAATTTTCTACCAGGTCGGTCGGTCTGTCCCTTCTGCTTCTAACTCTTAGTGGTAAGCATGTTAGTTCCAGTCTGCAAATCAAGGAGCTTACGTCAGGTTTGGATGTTTCTCTGAGAATAATGTAGCAGAAATGATTAGAGCCTTAGCAGAACAGGCAGCTGAAGGACTAGCTATATTTATGGTTATTCTCTTGTGTTGTGATAAGGAAATCCATATCACAAGCTCACCTATTTGAACAGCGTTTCTTTTTTTTATTTTTATGGTGGGGCAGCTCATCCATGGCATTCATCTACTTCAGTTTCCTGTGGTTCTAGTTTAGTTCACCTGTTGTTATTGTCATCTACTGTATTCCTGAAGCCCTCTCCATTTGCTAAGGCACTGGAAAAAATGGTGGAGGTGCTTATTGTGCCTTTCCATTTTTCTTTTTCTGATGTTTAGGGTCATGAATTGTAAACTATTAATTTACAGAAAACTTGAGAAAATTTACTCCATACTTCTGTTAAGACCAAAATTATTGTTTTATCTAGCAGCTAACTCTTAAAAAGCTCCAACAAAAGAGATTCCACTGTCTTCCTAGCAAATACATTTTTCATGTCTTAAAATTGTCAAGGCATAACGAGTGTCTATGGACTCTTGTTTTACTGTCTGCCAGTGCAAATTAAAATTTGGCTCTGCTTTCTTTGCAGGTCTCTTGCACATAGCTATAGACTGCTATTTGGTTACAGCTTATACTGTCCTTGGCAGATTGAAAAACAATGGCTTAAAGCTTTTTCTCAGAGGTTGTAGACTGCTCATACTTGACCTTCTCAAGGTGACTGGATGGAAGAAAATTAGTCTCAGTACTCCAGGTATCTCTTCACTACAGTTGAATAGGAGAGAAAAGTAACTTCCCTGAAACTGCTGGCCATGCTTTTCTAATTTCAATCTGATAGTTTGTCTGTCTGTTGAGAGTGCATGGTTGTCTTTTGGTTTGGCATCCATCATGACAAACACATATTTTTCAAGAGCTGCTACTTAGCCAATCTCTTCTAAGTTGCTTCTGGAATATGATGTTCTGTTCCAGGTGCTAACCTTTTTTCTGCTTTCCACAGCTGAGCATCGTAAGGGATTTATTGGCTCAGTCCATAATATTCTCAAGGAAACCAACTTGATGATTTGGCATTGTTCACATTCTTGCCTCATCATTCAGGTTTCTGATGAAAATTCTGAGCTTCCTAGGCTTCAGTAGCAACCCAAGATTACCTGGTTTGTTTGACATTCAGCTGACAGCAAATATTTGACTGTCTTTTCAGCTTGTTCAGTTACTTTTCAGATGTGAGTCAGGTTATTCAGCCTGTTTCCTTAGCCTTAAAAATGAAAACTACAGAATCACAAAATGATAGGGGTAGGAAAGGACCACAGTGATTCTTCTATTAAGTATTGCCAGGGTTAGAAATACGGGAAAACTGCATAGTTTATTTCATAATTTTCTGTTGGAATTTTCTTCCAACTTTTAACTGTTGTTTCTCATGCTCTTCAGACAAATGTCACACGCTTCAATGTCTGTATCAGCTATTTGACTCTCCAATATGTTGCTTGTACAATGGAGTCCAAAACTGTACATGGTACTCCAGCTGCAGAATCTCCAGTGCCAAGCAGAGGGAGATAGTCTTGTCTCAAACCTTGTTGGTTACTCCTGCTGATGCAACTTTGTATGCACTTGGTTTTCATGGCTGCAAGGACGCATTACTGACTCATTTTAAACTCATGATCCACTAGTGTTTTTTTCGCAAAATCACTCTCTAGACTTTGAGCTCCAGCCTGTATTGCTGCACTGAGTTGCTTCATTTTAGGTGCAACAATTTCCATTTGCCCTTGGTTCCTGTTTTTCCAGCTTGTAAGATCCATTTAGGTAGCAGCCCTGCCTGCCAGTGTTTCATTTAGTGTGTCCTCCTCCCCCTCACAATCTGGTCATACGCACAAACCTGCTGAGAGTGCGTACTATCTCATCATATGGGTATTCAGTGAAGGCATTGTACTGCACCACTGTTGACCCTTGATGAAAGTTACTGGTAAGTTAATGATGGTTTTTGATGTGTTGTAGTTTTTCTTCATGTGTATTTGTTTAGTTTTGTTGAAAATTTGTGGTTTGTCTTCTTTTTTTCCTGAAAAGCACTTCATAATCTACCTAGTCTACATCTCACTTGTTTAGCTGTAAGAGTACTATAAGAGACAGTGTGGAAAGCCTTGCTCAAGTTAAACTAAAAAGCATCTGGTGTTCTTCCTTCATATGCTGAGCTGTTCATATCACAGTACTAGAAGGCAATAAGGTTATTTGAGCACCATGTGACCTTGCCAGATCCATGAAGTCTGTATTTATGTGCTTGAGTACAATTTAGGTGTGATTTTTGTTTGATAGCTTTAGGAAAAATGAGATGAAGCTAACTGACCTATAGCTCCCTGAATAGTCTTTTTCAAGCGTGTGCATGATGTTTACCTTTTTGGAGTTTTAAGTAATTTCCCTTGGTGAAAGGGACATATCAAGTCCAGACATATCTAAAAGGATAGAGAGTAGCCTCACAGTAATTGTGGGCAGCCTGGGATGCATTTCTTATGACTTGGTGGAATCTTGTATGTCAAATCTGCGTCAGCCGTCCTTTCTCCTTTACTCCTGTTCCTCCACTATATTGTTCAACTTATCTGTGCCCTTGTGATTAGCATTGCACCTCGAACTTCAGCATCATTCTGTGGATCAGCTACACACTTCCAGGACCTGTTTGTCTTGTCTTTCTTGATGAGAGAGTTTATAGGCCAAATCTCCGTTGACTTACTCTGGTTATGTTCTGTGGTGCTAAGACAGCGCTTGTGACAGTTCTTTCATTAAACACTGTTTTGAATGCAGATAACTCAGGAATGGTAAAGTTTGTTATCTTTCAAATAAAATGTCAAGTCCAAGTAATAGTGGTAGGGTGAAGCATTTAATATGCTATCAGGATAGTTACAGAAATAATTAAGCACAATTAATGTAGATGAAACATAGTTGTAGTATCAACATTTTATTTTGGAGCCAGTTCAACCAAAGAGGAATATGAAGAGATATAGTCACATGGCAGAGTTCTGATCAGTAGTAAAACACCCAAATAGATGTGCTGATTTTTTCATGCAAGTGTATGTCTCTGTTCTCATGACAAACTTTGCTAACTAGAGAGTGATTTTTCTCATCCTGCAATGAAAACCTAGTGGTTGGTCCCATGGTATTCACCCATCAGCCCATATCCTGTTGACTAGATCGTAGTGTCCTTTGCTAGGAGTTTATCTTCGGGTAGACACCTACATTAAGGGTGTGTTAATCCAGTGCTAAAGCCCTACCCTGTAAGTCAAAGCTGATGTTTATGTATCTAGCAGAAGTTTTGTCACTAGATTAAGTACTGTTGACAGAAGCTGGCATTCTATTTTTCCAGCTATCTTTGTCTTAGAGAGTTCATGAGTGGGTTTGGGGAGAAGGAAGAGAAGATTACATAGAACATAACAAGGCCTGATTTCTTACATGGTTGCATCTCTTTCTTTAACTCTTATTACTTTCCTCTGTGGTGACTCGTAGATTCCCACTGATGAAGTTTGTGGTTCTGTATTTTTATGACCTTTCCTAGAACTGCTGTGCAAAGGGTGCCCTCTCAGCCAGCTGACTGAGAAGTCCCATCTCTCAGGATGTGCGCCCGATAACTGTTTGGGAATTGATAGTCCATTGTAAGATACCTCTAGGAGAAAGAAATGCAATTTGCCAAAGTCAGATGCCTATAATGGAAATATTCAACTTCAAAGTTTTTATGGAGAGGAAAGGCAATCCAGATGTATTTTGGGGTATTACTGATTTTATCTTAAGACAGGTCCAAGTAGTATCCTGGAGGATATATCCTTTGCCTTTTCTCTTATTTTCTCTTTAATACATTTCTATTACTAAAGGCTGCAAAATTATAGTTGAAGCCCCAGAAATTATAAATAAATAAAAATCCTTCAGATGTTACATAGAGTTAATGCTGAGAAAACCTTCTGAGTTTGTTTCAGATGGGACAGCTTTTTCTTAGTCTCACTTTCAGTTATGTGCAGTACTATGCATATTAGCAATCAGAAGATGCAAACTGGACCAAAGCTACTACCAGAGTACGTCTGAACTCAAAAAGCCTGCCACTCCAGCCCAAACCATGTTGCTGAGCTTGCTTTTTTTAATTGCTTTAATGTATGAATGAATGTTGCAAATGCTATTGGTGAATGAGGAATTCTCAGTGGAATTTGTATCTGTTCAGTCAAATTAATTAAAAATAAAAATTGACCACACATACAATGATCAGAAACTTTGTATAAGACCTACTTTATTGAGTAGAGACCTGTTACTGTTGCTTCTTGGATTGTAAACACAGTGATAAGATTACAAGCTTAATGCTTGCTTTGTTGCTGATCTAATAGGGTTTCTCTTTTGGACCTACTTGTGACTTCTTTTAGCTTGGAATAATAAAGGGATTTCATGATAAAGAAAGCACAGTCATTTTCTAATAATTTAACTAAGATTTTCAAGTCTGTTTAAGCCAGATCTTTTGCTTCAGGAGGTGATTAATGTGGTTCTTACAAGATTAGAAATATTCTGTAGGGCTTAAACAACCCTTGGAGTTGATACAAGTAGCTTCATGGCCTTACTGAGCACTGGTTGCCATTGCAAATGGTGCATGTGTATGTGTACGTCATACTCCAACACAGGCAAGCTTCTGACTCTGCATTTGGTAACTGCACCTCCAAGTGCAAATGGTAAATAGTTATTTTAGCAGATACATGTGCATGTCCTACTTCATCTTGATGATATTTTAATTCATATGTCAGAGCTTCATGAAATAGCTTCTTTTTAAGTGAAGGACAGATATGGGGGTTTGGTCAATCAGCCAGTTCCAAAGTGATAGTGTAATAATTATTTTATATATGATAAATACATGAGCTGATAAGCATGCCTTGTTTATTTGTTAGGATACTGTTTTATTTCTCATCACTGCATTCAGATAATGCAGTAATTTAAGGAAAGTTATAAAGATGAGCATAAATATTTGCTTGAGTTGATAAAATCTTGATTAGATTTAAAAAGCTAGAGACATGTCCTTTAATCCTTTGAAAATGTCTAGAGAAGTAAGTGCTGCACTTAAGATGAGGACCCCATGTAGCCAGAAGGCAGTCTAGTAATTAGCATTTATTTTGGGTTTTATTCTGGTTGCTTAATTTTCTGAGTGTTTGTTTTTAAATGTTGCTATGCTTTTGTAGTTGAGACACACAGAACTAGCAAAAACATTCATGCGATAGTGCTGTTAGGTATTTTTTTCATTTGCTTGCCTTCAAATAGATTTCACCTGAATCTTGTCATTGAACAGTGTGAATGAGAAATGTAAATTTGTTTCCTTTAAGGTAAATAAGTATTGCTCATCAGTTCATCACCATATGCCCTCCCATGACACAGAGAGATTTCTTTTCTATTGCAGTAACATGTATCAATTTCTGCATCCTACTCCAAATACTGAATTGAGCCTTTGCTTGCTGGAGACTACATCTGGTAGGGGACAGTACTCTGATGGTGCTTGCAATATTGCAGTTACTGCACAGGAAGGTATAATACCAAAGAGCCAATTAAGTAAATATTTGCTTATCTGTTGTAAGACTGTTCTGTTCTGTCTAACAGCAAATATGAGATCGGTGTCTGAAGAGCCAGTTCCATTGCATGAAGAATTTATCTACTGTTGCGGAGCTGCTACCCATGTCTTGAAGTGTGGGCCCTGGAAGGACCTCTCAAAAGATGAAAATAAAAATCTACCGAGGCTTTTATTCATGATTATTCCTGGTAAGGGTCTTTTTCTTTGGTTTTTTTTTTCCTTTTGGTTTAAGTCTAGAAGTGCATTGATTGGAAATAGTATTTCAAAAACTCCCACTAGATAAAGGGTAGAATTTGGCCCATGCATATAGCCAAAATGTTGACATGTCTGTGTTATATTTGGTTATTACTGTTATCTGCATTTGTAATGGTGCCATAAGGTAAAACTGAGACATAAGGATGTCCTACTCAGTTACTCAGGGGTGGTGGTTTGTTAAAAGCATTGTGGGGTATTTTGTTTAGTTGATTTGGGTTGTTTCCTTCCATTTATTTCTTGCAAGTTGAAGTAGTACAGCAGTGTCAACTAATAGATAGATGGAAGCTACAGTATTTGAAAGGTAAGTCTGGATTCAGTAGGGTTTTTTTAAGTTGAATTTCTTCAGTAGTAAATGTGGTTTAATTTAGATGTTTACACATTAATTTTTATGATAAGCTTCTTGAGCTCAATGAGCATCATTCTGAGTTATATTTAAATCTGATCATCTTAAGATGAAAGTTTAAACTTTCATTTAGCATATATTAAAATGTATGGAAAAGTTCTACATTCATTGAAGTCTGCTAGTGAACTGTAGGAGTTCTGCCATAGCAAAAGTAGAACTCAAGCCCACTCAAGTGCAGATATTATGACTGTTTCAGTGCCTTACAGTTGGCACATTTCTAATGTTTCCTATACTTATTTGAATGAGATGGCTACTGTTACTACTTCCCCAAGAGTAAGTGACGCAAATAATGACTCTTCTGGTTATCCACGCATTTGGCTTACTGTTTGTGTTAAAGTATTCTCTGTCACTGTTTGTGAGCCAAAGTGGGTTGGTCCTTACAATGAAAGGGTACACAGGTTCCATATTTTCAGTTTTTCTGCAAGGATTTGGAAGTCTTGTGGAGTTAAGTATAAAGTTTTAGCCCAGTGCTAGGGAAAATTAAATTTTTTCTTCAATGAAAAGAAGAAATAAGCCTCCTGTGATTACATCTTGCTACTCTTTTGTGGGAAGAGCTTTTAAGGCCAGTTACTGCATAGCATAACTCTTTTTGCTAAAGGATTGTCCGTATGTTTCCAAATAATCAAACTGCTTTCTGGAGGTTAGGATTAAGGATTAACAAGCCACACTTGATGTTTTTCAGATGATGCTTTCTAAAGGTTAAGCTAAGTGAAGTGTTTCTTTTTCCCTGGGTTCTGGTGTTTTCAGATCTTCATGTTGTGATACTTTTGTGCTTGGAGTGGTTGAAGAGCCTGTAACTATGGTAAATCTGTAAAGCTAACTTGTATCAGTAGAAAGATCTGCAGGGGAAGAACACAGAAGTTAAATATCCAAGGCAAGTCAGTATTTCTGCTCAAGATCACTGAGTTGCCAATTTTGGGGCTCAATATTCATCACAGGACATTTTTTGTGCAAGAAGATGTCACAGTGGGCTGTATGGAGCTTGTTTCCTGCAGAACAGCTCTGTGAAGACTCGTTAATAACATCTTATGTGGACCGGATAGGTATCCAGAAATAGATGTCAGTGAACTATCCAGAGTGCTTCTGTAATGGTCTGCAAGATTTTTCATGCAGCTGATTTATGGTTTTACTATTATTTCAGAGTTGAGTTGGTGACAAACTGGAAATTCCTTCACTGAGGAAAACAGTGATAAAACATAGCAGTAATGTTATCTTCATTTTAGATACCACAATTCAGTAGTGAATCAAATTACCCGAGCGTCTTGCTGTGGCTGGCACAGAGCTGACTAGGACCTGGCATAGCATAATGCAGTTTTGCTTCTCATAAATCAGACCTTTTTTTCCTGCTGGCATATGCCTCATACTTAGCATTCAAGGGAAATTCTATCTGCGAACACAAAAACCACAGCCTTAGGAGAGATACGAACATTTGGATCATCTGGCAACATGTTTGCGTACCTAAACACTGGGATTATATAGCATTCCCGTCATGCTTTTGCAGCTTCCCCAGTATGAAACAGAGCTCTTCTGGGGTCCGGCAATTTTCACACTTGAAAGGATGTATCCTTTGCTGAGAGTCTTTTATGGGCTGAAATGAAAAGGGGCTAAGAACAGCTTGGTACAGGTCAAGGAAAGAAATACCCAGGGAAGGTCAACTCTTGCTGAAAAAGGAGTGTGCACAGCCAAGTGTTCAGTGGTCTGAACTGATCGCAGTTAATCCTACTGCAAGTGATGCATGTTCTGCGAATCAAGCTACTCCAGTATATGCTTTTCCTGTCTTAAAGAAATTCATGCATGTGATTTTGTTTATATGTCCTCAACACAAACAGAGGTGGGATTTGGTATAGAAGATGATAAAATACTCAACTTCTTCTGGAATCAGAAAGTTGAAAGACATTTGAAAGTAAATCCTAAATACTTATTTTTTATTTTGTTTTCTTAGTCAGATTTCTTCGTAATGGGGAGGATTTCTCTTGGCTGTGACTTATTTTTTTATTAAAAAGGGCAGAGAGGGAGGAAGCTGTCTCCAAAACATTCTTCTCTGAAATCAATGGCAGAATTCCCACTGACTTTAAATGAGGCAGGATTCTGCCTCCTGAGGACTGGTACCTCGCTGTGTTTGAAGCAGCTGGAAGACAGAATGTGCAGCAGAGTTCAATCTCATTTAGTTTCAATGCGCTAATGGTTTTATTCATGGAAGTCTCTCTGTAAACTTGTGATTTTAATAAAGTTTTACTGTATTAGTTGAACTCTTTACCATTTAGTATTCGGTTCTGTAATACTTTGCCTTGTGGAAGTAAAAGGAATCATAATGTGTATACTGAACTCGTTACTGTGTAAAAGGCCTGATTGTTCCTCAGTCCAGAATATCTGTATATACTTATTTGCCTTTATTAATATTCACTATTTTGTATTGAAGTCAATGCGATTTACTTATGAGAGTAAAATTAGTGTGCAGGTGAAGGATCAGATCCATGGTTTACTGGAAATGTGGGTGTTATGGAAAGGACAGGAATTACTTTTTTCCTCTTGTGTAACAGAGGTCTGTTTTCTTCTTTTGCAGTGTTTGTTTAGTGTAAAATTAGCAGTGAAGTATAAAATCTACTACAGCAATATTTAACATTGCTTGGGTTCACTGAAAACCAGGATCTGCAAAGCGTAATGGAATATTCTTTTACTGTTTTCAGAGTATCCATCTATTTGTATCTGTGTATTTATGAAACATTTAACTTTGAAAATAAATACAGGACAAATTTTAAAACTGGTGTGCTGTTTAGCTCATGAAATTTTTGCTGTTCATCAAGTTCTTGCATTTCGCTGAGAACATCTCAATGCTTTCATTCCAGGCTTCATCATTTTTGTTCCCATTGCTGTAAAACAGGAAATTTTGTTATTTACAGTGTTCTACTTGGGAAGCTTAGTTCACGGTTGATAATGTGTAATGTAAATAGCATTTTTGTGGTAAAGCATGCTACACAAGTTTGACTCATTAAAATACAGAAATAATTTCAGAATTTGGCTTTTGGCATGCATGCACAGTACTCCCTGTGCTTGCCAAGTTTCTTGATCTGCCTGCTTGCATTTGAATTGCTGCTGGGTTATTGGATCATCTTAATGTTTTACCAACTTATGCAGTGACTTGGTGATGTTTAAAGCCTGTAAGAACTTAACCAGATATTTTAAAGATCAACTTTACTGAACCAGTTCTCTGAGTCAAGAATGACAGAAAGTAAGAGTTTGAATTTTGAGGTTGTAGTAGTTTAAAATTTTTACATCAACAAGGCTGTTGTCACTTGAAGGTTACTTAACTATTTTTCAGCAGTGAAAACACTGTAAACAATTTGCCAGGATTCTGACAAGTCTTTAATGTGTTTTCCCTTGAAGTGAGACTTCCTATTGACTTTAAGATCTTTGTAGTTAGTTATATTTTTAGTGGTAAAGTTGGGACTCTGAAAAGCTCTCAGTATCATGTTTAGGTTGTCTTTAACTGCTGTTTTAATATTTAACAATCATTACCTTCAACATTTGCATAAGAAAAGTAACACTGAGTCTATATAATGATACTTTTCATTAAACCTAATTGTATAGCCCTGAAACTTGGTTCCTTTCTATTTTGTTGTTTTGGCTCCCGCTAAACCAAGTTTTTGTACAGTTTTTAGTAACTTACTCTGTGACAGTCACTGTAATGAGATTTCAGAGGTCTACTGTCATCACTGAGAACAAGAGTTTGCTTAATAGTAAAAACATCTGTTTTCTCATTCTACATGCTGTTTAAAACATGTTTACTCCAATTCTCTTCAATTTGGTTTTAGAATGTGGTTTGATTATATGGAAATTGTATGTGATCTGTATGTTACAACCAGTCATTCACAAGAGCTGCATTGGATTTAATAAGGACTTGTAGTACCAGCAGATTGGGTGACAGTATGTAGATTCTGGTCCCTTAGCCAAAATTTAACTGATAATCCCATGTGAACCTTGGTACTCAACAGAAAATGGTAGATCAGAACTGTTCATGTGAAGCAAAATCTGATTTTGGTTTACAGAAAAGCACAGTTACTCAAGGAAGGTATTTTCATCCTCTCAGATGCTATCTTTTTTAGGTCAGCAGAGTGTCATATCCCTAGAGCACAGCAGTGTTCACATTTGCCTTTGAAATACAGCTGGAGGAAGGGGGAATGATACTGAAAATTGACAGCAAAGTTAAGAGGAAAGATTACTTTTTATCTCCTGGGCATGGTAATTTCTAGATTCTGGGTTATGTTCATATACTTCAAGCTCACAATCACTGGATGAGTTCTAGCAACAGTTCTGTGAACAAGTTGAGTACCTGTTTTACACACATTTGCACTGGGCAATGAAAGTTTTTTTTTCTTCTTCTTTTGTGGTTTGACTTTTTTTCCACTGACTGGTGCCTGGGCATCAGCAGTAGGAAAAAATGCCTTTCCAGCTTCACCTCTTCTTTTACCTCTGCAGTTTTGTCACTGGCCTGGTTACAAGAGTTCTCCTGTGGTTTGATTTTCTTGGGCAAGTTGTTTGTTTTCCTGTCGGGTTTGTGGGGTTTTTTGGGGTCTGTGTCACCTAGTTCAGAAAGGGAACTCTGAGGCCCAACGTCTTCCAGCCTATTATTAAACAATTAAGATGCTAAAGTAAGAAACATAAATTCCTATGTACTTTGTATAATCAGTAGCTAGGTATGGGCACTGCTGTGAACATTTCTGCCAACTGAGAGCTAAGGTTGCCCTGAGCTGTTGTGAAGTCTCCAGCTGTGGAGATAATCAGAACTTCACTGGGTGCAGGCCTGGGAAACCTGCTTTAACTGAGACCCTGTGTGGGCTGGGAGATCTCAAATGATTCTTCCCAACATCAGTGATCCAGCAGATGTAATCTAACTGCCTGTCCGAGCTGCTCATCCAAGTGTAGATTCTGATCTGGACTGATTTTGGAGTACCTTCAAATTGGTAAAGACAAGTATATAGCTGATCTTTAGATAAATATTTGATTAGAACTAGCTATTCTTGATAGACCTGTAACTTAAGATACCCTCTCCCTGCCATCACAACCATACTGCATTGTAATTGTCTTAACTGTTTTTGCTGAGTGTTAGGAACCAAACAAAACTTAAACCTGGTAAGCAAAGAAATGTGGTACTTAAACATCATATGGAAAGAGTGTGCCAGAAGAGGGAGCTGTTTTAAAGAGTAGAAAAATTGATTGTGTTTTTTTTGTAAAGCTTACTGCTGTAGTAGGCAGCTATAGCATATACTGACAGGCTTCAGGCTCTTTTCTGAATCTACAGGTAAGCACTGGCTGTTTCGCTATGGCATGTGTATCACTGAAAAATAAGTAGTTTCTAAAGACCATTCACAAGTTAACAATAAATTGGTTATTTTGGTTGTTGTGGATCATAAAAATGCCTTTTACTAGGTTTGTAGTAGCAAAGTGAAGTAGGTCCAATTAGAACAGAGAATCAGGGTTGAAATGTTGACGTTTTTGTTCCCTGCCTTTCCATTGGGTTGTTTTTCAGTAGATGGCCAGTCGCCTTCACAAATTGTGTACCGAACCACCAAACAAAATCTTCATTCACGTATGCAAAATGAGATACTCTCCCAAGTCTATAGGATAGCATTCAGTTGCAGTTAATTTAAACTGAGCAAATAACAGTAAAAGCAAGGCTACATGGAGAGGCAAGTATTTGTTCTCCAGGAATGTTTGAATTGTTGATCCACTCTGTGGGCAGCTCCACTGTTACTGATTGCGTGGAATTGTTGCGCCAGGACGTAAGTAATCTTCTGATATACAGCAGGGAATAGTCAAAGCACATTTAGGAAAACAACTAATTGCATTTAAGGAGTTCAGGTTTTTGTTAAAGGAATCATTCATTTGCCTTAGGATTTTGGTGGTTTGAATTAAGTAAGCTTTAATATCCAATGAGAATTTTCAGATTAAAGTCATAGAGTGTAGCTTCAGTGGTGCTAATGTTGAAATAAGATATTCAGGACTCCTTATGCATTTACTTGCACTCAATTTTGCTTAAACTGTCACATAGTTTTGATGACCTAAAGCTGAGGCTGAAAAGCTGTTTCCTGTGTGGATGTATATTTTCCATCATATTAACACTGTGCTTTGTGTATTTGTCTTCACTTACCTCTGTTAGAGTAAGAAGTTGCTTAAAAACCAATAAAATGGGTTTTATTACCTTTGCTTATTTTGACACCACACTGTCCCAAGTAGAGCAGAGCTGTTATTGTCTGTCCTTAACTGAAGTAATGGAGTCAACCTTGACCAGGTGAATAAACTGAAGGATCTTGTATGGTCAAAGTCATGGCTCCCTTGACAAGACATGTGTGGGATTATGAAGCTCAGAATGGCATTTAGTCCAGCTGGCAGAATTGAATCACATATAGCTAATGAGCAGGAAACAAGAAGTCTCAGTTTTGCTGTCATGACATAGATGTCTTTCTAAACAGCTGAGCAGGGTCCCTTACTACTTCTATAAGAAAGTTTTGTTTTTTACTTAGCTGAGCAGCAGCATTCATTTGTTCTGTAGTATTTGCAGCACTTGAAGCTAAACAGTTCTGAAGATATTATTCTTGAGCAGTATATTCTCTGAAGAACATCAGGCCTGACTGCAAGTAAGCCAGGAAGGAATAGCTGTGATTCTAGAGCTCTTTCCTGAAGAGAAATGTTGTGCTCTTTTGTTGTGGCCTGTTCTGCACAGCACCATAAGATCCTGAAGCAACCACTTAGGGCCTTGAACAGTGTTACTGCTGGGCTGCTCTTCAAACTGGCCCTAGGAAAGCTGGCTGGTGGTCCTAAAATTTTCAGGAGTATATTTTTCCGCACCCCACCAGTCTGTGTTATGATCTTACCTGAATCAACATCATGCAAAGTCTTTCTGGAAAGCCTGTGCCGCTCCCTGCTTTATTAGCAGGTGAGACTTAAATAGTTGAACCTCTGGATTTGGGTAGCCTGTAAGGAGTCTGGGTGGAAGGACTGGGCTATTTCTTAGAGATCTTGATTTCAGATAGCTTTCAGAAACATCAAGTAAGGTATAAAGCAGATGTTGACAAGTCTAAAGTAGCATGGGAGTTAAAAACTGTGTGTAGAGTGTATATTAAAGACCCACCGGGCACTGAAAATCTAATATTTTAGTGCTTGGAGCACTTAAAAAAATTCCCAAGGCCATTATTTCACAATCCAAAATGTTTGTCAACAATACTGGCGTAGGTATTTCTGTTTCCACCACACTGTGCCACTCCACCCCCTCAGTATGCCAGAACAATAGTTTGAGAGGTCATGCTGTGAATTAAATAAATACATGTATTTATTTCTGGTGTCTTTTAAAAGCTGGAACAGTTCCTTGTTTGGGTTCACAACATGGCCCTGCAGGATTGTGCCAGTGCAATTTAGGGGCTGCTAAACCATGGTATAGGGGTGGGAATGACAGTCAGTCTAAGGAGAAGGTGAGAGTCCCTTCAGCTTGACTTGCTGCAGAACTTCTTGTTATAGTGTTAGTCCACAACATGCAAAAGGTATATATGGCTTTGCAGACTCTGTCTGGAGCCTTGTCTGGAAGGAGTTGGTTCCCCATCAGTCACACCAGGTGGTAGTGATTCACTGAGAATGCTCCCTTCTGGCTTCTGCTGTTGTTTACACTGCGACTTCAGATGAAGGCACCAGCTCTTTGCATTTCACCTGGAGTTCTCCGGTTTTGACACAGAGAATCCATATTTTACAGTACATGTTGTTTTTCCTGAATAAAAAAAAAATAGTACTGGGAAATGAGGTTTCTTACTCTGGTATACATGGTGCACAAGCCATCAGTGAAAACAGTCTACACTGTAGTTTGGCCAGAAAATGTACATGTTGGAAGAGTAAATCTTGAAGAAAAAGTATCACACACAGAATAATTGTGGTTGGAAGGGACTTCCTAGATCACAGAATCCAACCATACCCACACTAGCAAAAAAACTAAATACCTGATAGATTGAAAACCACAATATGTTCTATCCATAGTATATATTAGGAAATCCAATTCTTAGGACACTGCTTTCCATAATTTCTACTATTTGTGGACTGCTTGTCTGTGAATAATATTTTAAAATACACTGACAGTTGTTTGCTAGAGCAGTCCATCAGCTTCCATTGTCTTTACAAGAGAAAAAATATCTTGCATTAAAAATAAAAACTTCTTCATGCAAAGAGAAGCCTATATGTCAGATCTAGGCTTGAAATATGCCACTTTTGTTGAATTTCCCAGTGTTCCAGAATTACCTCTGGTGGGGGCTTGGCACATTTGAGCTTGTTAAGTTTGAGGAGGCAAAGTAATGACAGGATGGTTGAACATCCAGCTGTGCTTGACAGTATTTCCCTACACTAAATCTGGGTGGCAGATGTGACTTACTGAAATTTCTCAACCCGCAGTCTTCTCTCTCGGTGTCTTCTCTGTGCTAATGAGGTGTTGTTTTCAGCATGGATCCTTCCTGCCTGGCTTCGGGCAATGTAATCAGGGGAGGAAGTGATTCCTCTCCTGCAGCATGCTGAGGCTTGAGTTGGCCAGAGTTATGGAAAAGTTGTGTTCTAGGGTATTTTGCTTGATTTGACCATTTGAAAAGGATGTGTTTCTCTTCATGACATGTCTGCGGCAGGAGGTGAAGAAATTGCTTACTGAAGGACCTGTGTACAAAGAAAATCAGGTGTTTCCATGTGCATCATGTACAAATAATTCAATTGAAATGTTTAAAGCTACAGGACCAATTTATAATGTGATTCATCCTTCCTGCACCTGCTAACACAGGTACCTGAACTGATGCAGATTTGCCTTGATATTTAATATTTTGACCTAGTATTTATGAAAATAACAAAAAAATAAGCTCCTTTCAGAGTGGCCTCATTTCTATCCCAGTAGTAATCTATGGATCGCTGCAGCTCCATTAGAAATAAATTTAGTGGTTGTGTTCAGTAACTAGGTTATGGAAAACAATGGAGCCAGAAAATTCAGTAAGTCACAGCTCTTGCTCTTTCCAGTTAAGGGCATGATAATCATTGTTCTGGTTTTCAGTTTTGAAAGCAGTCATAATTACATGCTGCCTTCTACCTTTAAGGTCTTTTATGTATATTTATATATATATAAATATAAATAAGAGTTATTGTGCCCAAAATACAGTACCCTGCACTTGGCCTTGTTAAGTGTCATGCCGTTGGCCTCTGCCCATTGACCCAGTCTGTCCAGATCTCTGCAACATCCTCCTCCCCTCCAGCAGATCAACACTCCCCTTTAACTTGGTGTCACCCACTAATTTACTAAGGGTAGATTCAGTCCCCTCATCCAGGTCATCACTAAAGATGTTTGAATAGAACGGAGTCCATCACTGATCCCCAGAGGATGTCATTGCTCACTGGATGCCAACTCGTTGTGGCATCATTTACAACCACTCTCTGTGCCTGGTCATCCAGCCAGTTTTTAACCCAGCAGAGGGTGTACCCATCCTAAGCTATGGGCTGCCAGCTTTTCCGGGAGGATCCTGTGAAAGATGGTGGTGTCAAAGACTTTGTTGAAGTCTAGGTCAACCACGTCCAGAGCCTTCCCCTCATCCACTTAGCAGCTCTTCTGGTCATAGAATGAGATCAGATTGGTTAGGCAGGACCTAACTTTCTTGACAGTATTGATACACAAAAATTGCATGAAACCAATTTTCAAATATTTTTTTCTGAAATTGGCTGCTTTCATATTCTCCATTGCTATTTGTTTCCCATCAGTTTATTCTGAAAAGTTTCTTAAAAAACAACCTAATAACCCCAAAACCCATAACCCTATGTTCTGTAACTCAAACGAGTGGCAGAGCATAGGGAAATCTCATGATAGGTTTGAAAATGTACTTTTGAATGTATTGTTTGCTTCCTCTTATATCATTCAAAAAATAATCAAGTCTGCAAAGCTGTTTATCTGTACAGAACAATAGTTTGTGGTTATCTTGGTTTAAAATTGTTTATTTTTCTTGCCTTTGCCTTTTTCCTGCTGATGTTGTCTCATCACAGTTGCTTTGTTATTCAGATGTTTCATAGGAGTTCTTGTGATCCGATTTGACATCAGGTCTCTTCTACTCCCCCTTTCTATCAGGAGGAGGGTTGCTTTTTGCTGGTCCAATTCTCCTTCATAATAAGAAGCCAGCTAAAAAAATTCCCATTGGGAATTCTAGACCCAGTACATAGCTCACTGCAGCCACTCTGCCAGCCTGTTACAGGATGTATTAGATCAGACAGACCAACCACATCATGGGTGTTAAAAGAAGTTCAGTCCATCTTTGTCTGCCTAAGCAGATGCTTAAGAGATTGTGTATGTGTAGGAGTGTGCCAGGGGACCTAATTACATGTGTTAATTTTTCATTTGCTATGGAGAAAATGGAATGAAATAAATACTTTATTTCATAGAATGGTAGGGGTCAGAAGGGACCTCTGGAGATTATCTAATCCAACCCCCTGATAGAGCAGATCCTCCTAGAGCAGATGACACAGAATCACATCCAGGTGGATTTGGAATGTCTCTAGAGTCCACGACTCCGCAACATCTCTGTACAGCCAGTTCCAGTGCTCTGTTACCTTCCCAGTAAAAATGCCTTCCCTTATGTTCATATTGAATTTGCTATGTACCAGTTTATGCTCATTGCCCCTTGTCATATTGCTGGACACCATCAAAATGAGCCTGGTGGCATCCTTCTGTCACTCATTCTTAAGATACTTACAAGCATTTGAGATCTCCCATCAGTCTCCTCCTCTTCAGCCTAAACAGCTCCATCACTTTCAGCTTTTCCACATAGGAAGATGCTGCAACCTCATAATGATCTTAGTGGCTCTGTGCTGGACTCCTTCCAGTAGTTCCCTGTCCCTCTTGAACTGCAGAGCCCCGAACTAGACACAGTATTCCAGATGTGATCTAATGGGGGCAGAACAGAGGGGGAGGAGAACCTCTCTTAAGCTTACTGGCCACTCTCTTCTTAATGCATCCCAAGAGAACATTGGCCTTCTTGGCCACAGGCCACAGGCTAGTGGCCAGCACACCGAGGTTCTTTCCCCCATTTAACTGTACACACCAGAAAATCCAGGTTCCTACCTTCAAAACAGAATAGTGTTCATATTTAAAACTTAATTTTTCAGTTTTTTATCTCGAATTCCTTCCAAAAGCTGTTAGTTTAACAAATACTAGAAATAATAAAACCAGGGCTGTTTTGTATGTTCCCTGGTTTAGACAGTAGAGGTAACTATGGAAATATGTCTGTGGACTTTATAATGCTTACATATCACTTAATCACAAAGTCCAGTCTGTCTGCAGTGGGCAAATGTCTCTGCCTGGATACATCCTCTTCATATGAGAAGAGAGCATGTCACAATTTCTATCTGGGATTTCTATTCACATGCTTCAGGCACAACTGCCACTGGGACAGACCCAGCTGTGTTAGGTTAATTCAAGTTTATTGTAGTGTCATGGGATTTGTTTGGAGGTAAATGAACCCACCTTTGTCCTAAAGGTGGGACTGTGTTAGAGAAGAGCAGATAAGCTTATTTGCTTTGCAAAATGCATTAAAGAATGTGTATTACAAAATCTTGTATGTGACTTATATGGCTGGATCAACTAAAAACTGTGAACGTATATAGATATGATATATAGGGGGAAAATGCAAAATCTTCCTGAAAAACCTCTCTTAATAGGCTGTGTTACAGACACCTGGTAGAATCCTTCCGAGATTCCCTGTTTTCACAACCCAAGCACATATATTAAGGTGCTTTCCAGCCAAATTCATGATTCCAGAGTTAAAGGGGATCAAACAGCCTTTTCACATGTGTTTCTGTATAACGTCCTTATAATTGTTTGCTTTGTGGCTGATGCTGCGCCCCTAGAGCACAGACTATAAACGGAGCACAGGACCAAGCACAGCGGACCCTTAGATGTGCAAACAGGTGAAAGCTTAATTGATGTGAGTTTATGATGATCATTCAAAGATTATTTGACGTGTTTTATTTGAGATCTCTTGACCCTGCATGTCAGAGAAACCTTGTGTTTCCTTTTAAGGCCTGATCATCAGTTTCTGCCTTTTTCTCCCGAGTGTGAGAACATCATTGTGTTTTTTTTGCATGCTCCATTTAAATTCTTCTGACATCTGCGTGGGCTGCTTTCCATTCATTAACATAGGGAAGTTGCATCTTCTTCCATGGTGGCTGGTCAGATGCCAAAGGCAGATCAGGTTTCCTTGAACAAGGAACTTGTCATTTCAGCTCTTCGAGCTGGAGCTGGGAGCTTTGGCAGCTCTGCGAAGAGGCACTGAGAGTCATTGCCACAAAAATGATTTTTGTGTGGTCTTGCTGTGCACCCCTGGATTTCAAAGTTGATTTATGGTTGCTGATTTATTTTTTTTTTAAGTCTGCATTTGGTTTTGTTGCTGGAGATAATCATGTAAACACTGCAGCATACATTCTTAATTCTGAAACTAGGTTATTTCTAAAATGAAACTCATGGTAATTGCTGGCATATTTTCCATTTCCTCAAAGTTTTCTGTAAACCCACTGGTGGCTGTGTATTTCTCTTCTTCTCTTTATGTAGCGGCCTTTATTCTTTATGGTCCTGCTGAGGTCCCAGTGCAGGCAGAAAGCAACTGCTCTCTTGGAGAAGTGCAAGTGAAGCACCATAGCCCAATGCCAGCTATCACTCCTGCAGATGGTCAGACTTCTGGAGGCACAACTGGGAATATCTTGTAGGACAGTGCACAGAATCCAAAACCTTGTTGCAGAACAACGGGCAAGAAACCTCATCACTATTTGGGATAATTTAGCTAAACATAAATGTCTTCTACTTCACTTTCCATCTAACTCTTGCTTAAAGAAATCCTTTTCAATTTAGATATGCTTTCTGGAACTGCTAGGAATTAATTTTGTTCTGTGGTTTAGTCTCTATTTCATTTGCATAAACTGTAGATACATAGATATATAGGTATGTATTTGTATTTTTGACATACACCTTTATGGACAAAAGGCTTTACCTCTGTGTTTCGGTGGGTATTTTTGTTTCTAACGTGGAATATTTTGCTTTTGTGGCTGACACTGTACATTCCTCATTATGTTTGGGAATTGGTTTTGTGCAGGGTTATCTAGTGGTAGTGTTCTTTCAGTTACAGTGATATTTCACATTAATGTTTCCTGTTGCAGGAGAAGTCAAAATACTTGACAATTTGCAAGCCACAAAAGCCGCCATTGCCTATGAGTTGTAGCTGTGGTATGGGACTCTTTAAATAAGCATTATTTGTTGTTTTGTGTTCAGCATTAGTCTGGCTGAATTGCATTGAGGGCATACTGTGTGTGAGCTTAAAGCTTCCCACATCTGAATAACTTCTTTTTTGGAATTGCAGCTTCTCAGCTATTACTATGAATTTCAAGACAGCCCAAGTCTGACTTTGTAACACGTTATATAGAAAGTCTTGTGAAATCAGGATAAAAGTTATTCTTTAGCAGTAAAATCCTGTGGCAGAACTTAGTTTGTACAAATTCATAGAATCATTAGGGATCAGAGGAGACCTCTAAAGATCACCTAGTCCAATCCCCCTGTCACAGCAGGATCACCTAGAACAAGTTGCACAGGAACAGATCCAGGCGAGTCTTGAACATCTCCAGAGAAGGAGACTCTGCAACTCCCCGGGCTGCCTATTGCCATGCTCCGCTACCCTCACTGAGAAGGAGTTCCTTCTGATATTTATACGGAACCTCTTCTGTTGCAGCTTGCAACCACTGCCCCTTGTCCTATCACCAAGTGACACTGAGATGAGCCTAGCTCCATCCTCCTGACATCCACCTCTCACCTCCTCTTCTCCAGGCTGAAGACACTTAGCTCCCTCAGCTTTTCCTCATAAGGGACATGCTGTACTTCCTTCATCATCTTCGTTGCTCTGTGCTGCAGCAGCTCTGTGTCCTTCTTGAACTGAAGGGCCCAGAACTGGACACAGTACTCCAGATGCGGTCTCACTAGTGCAGAGTAGAAAAGGAGAAGAACCTCTCTCGATCTGCTAACCACCCTCCTTCTGATCCCCCCCAGGATGCTGTTGGCTCTCTTGGCCACAAGAGCACATTGCTGGCATACAGTCATCTTGTTGTCAACTAGGATCCCCAGGTCCCTTTCACCTGTACTGCTCTCCCAACAAGTCAGTCCCCAACCTATCCTAGTCCCTGGGATTATTCTTGCCCAGATGCAAGACTCTACACTTACCTTTGTGTACCTCATTCAGTTTCTCTCTGCCCAGCTCTCTAGCCTGTCCAGGTCTTGCTGAATGGCAGCACAGTCTGCTGGGGTGTTGGCGACACCACCCAGCTTCGTGTCATCAGCAGACTTGCTGACAGTGCACCCTAATCCCTCATCCAAGTCATTAATGCATAGNTCCACCTGGGTATGCCCCCATAAAAGGCTATCTGGTTGGTGAAGCATGACTTCCCTTTGGTGAAGCCACACTGACTGTCCCTAATGTCTCTTGTCCTTGATGTGCCTAGATACAGCATCCAGGACAAATTGTTCCATCACCTATCCTGGGATGGAGGTGAGTCTGACCGGTCTATAGTTACCTGGATCCTCCTTCTTACCCTTCTTGAAGATTGGAGTGACATTTGCTAACCTTCAGTCTCTAGACACTTCTCCTGATCCCCATGACTTAGTAAAGATGGTGGAGAATGGCTTAGCAATGATTTCTGCTCTCTCCCTTAGCACGTGTAGGTGCATCCCATCAGGGTCCATGGATTTATGTACATTCAGTTTGCTCAACGCATCCCTAACCCAGTCCTCATCAATCAAGAATGGCTCCTCTTTTGCCTTGACTTCCTCTGGAGCCTCAGCAGTCTGGGATTTGGTACCAGGACAGCTCCCAGAAGTACAGACGGAGGCACAGGAAGTGTTTAGTATGTCTGCTTTCTCTGTATCCTTTGTCTTCAGGGCACCCAGCTCATTCAGCAGGGGTTCCACATTGCCTCTAACTTTAGTTTTACCTGCAATGTATTTGAAGAAGAAAATTGCTCTCTCTCTACTGCTACCTGGCTTCACATGGAAGCAGTTGGCATTTAAAATCTCAATTTGATGGAATAAGCACTAGCAAGAGAGTTTTTGAAAGTGAAAGGCAGGCAAATGCGTAAGTAATCATATTTTTAACTATGTGAATTATTAAAGAGTATTAGTTCCAGTTCCAGTAGATCCAGTGAAAGCCTCTGTCTACAGAATATAGAAATGGAGAATAGTTGCGTCCTACTTTTCCTCTGTGTGAAACAGATTTGGAAAGAAAGAAATGGATTCCCATCTTAAAATTTTAAAAGAAGTCTTTGAGCTTAATGTAGAATAGCTGGATGAAGTGTCATGGGTTATGAGGAACAGCAAAGGTGGCAGGAGTCCTTCAGTTACTGAAACTTCTTAGTACCAAATAAAGTTTCCCCACTGTGTTCTCACTCTGTGTGTAAATTGTCCATTTGACACATTCTTCCCATTAAATGCTTAGAAGTCTTCTGCAAATTTAGCCAGTTCTCTGTGTTTTGTAGCTTTTCCTGTTATGATCACCATTTGCAGCTATTGATGAAAAGCCCTGTGAAACAACATAAACACTGTTGAAAATTAAGCACAGTTGAAAGTAACTGCCTAAGATGTGCTTCTTGGTTCAGTTGACTGCAACTTGAGATCTGCTGGCATGCATGATTCAGATCTGCAATGATTCAGGTGCCCTGAGGTGTCTGAGGATTGATGTGGTATTCGAATAACTGGAGTAACCTCAAATCATGGAGGTTAATGCTGCAGTTACTTATGGTTTCCATTTTTTGACACTTGACTGCTGAGGAAAGAACATAGGCAGGTTGAGTTGGATGTACTGGGAAGTCCTTAAAATGCACAAATGAGCGCTGCGTTGCATGGGAGTCTGTGTGATGAATTTGGTAGTTCTTTTTCTACATAATAAAATAGTTTAATTGAAAAACATTTCAACTGCAGTAGATGAGCCCAATATATTGTTGATCACGGACTGCTGTGCATATTAAGCCACAGTCATGCCCTTAGCTGTTACTGTTGTATGAAAACAAATCTTTTATTTTTGTTTGTTCTCCTTAGAGTATTTTGTCAGATAATTGCTAAAGTAATAACATTCTCCAATTATAAGTATTGTAGATGCAAGCTTTCAAGAGCAGGGACTATTAATCTGCATTTACTTAAGTCAGTGCAAATCTGGAATAACTCCACTGAAACTGAAAATTCAACAAAGAATAAATTTATAGCTGCTTTATATGTGGTAATCTTGCTGTAGAAATCTTTGCTGTTAAAATCTTGTTGATTTTTCTTTTTGAGACAACAGTTCCCATACCTAACCCTTCAATGCACTTTGAGTCAGCAGCAGCTCTAACAGCTGACCCCTAAGAATGTCTATTACCATGAGCTGATGCTTATGAAGAGTGTGGACATGAAGTTTATTAGCATGCATGGATTTTTCTCTTTTTACTACCCAGAATACAGATCACATCTACCATGGAACAAAAATCCCCTTTCCCTCAATAAAGTATTGTAGCGCCTTGAGCTTTAATCGGTTCTAAGAGGAGAACTGTTCATAAGCATTTCTCACTTCACTGCTGATGGCTGAATCCTGACAGTATTTATGCGTTGTGTTCACCTTGCTGACGATGGGCAAGAGCACCAAAATGTCTAGGACAACTTGTGCTATTTCTCCCTCTTTCCTTGTTTTGCATCATTAAAGGAGAGAAAACATAAAGGAAAAAGGTGGAGTTTGAGATTAATTTTGTGATTCCTTGATGTCAGAATAACTGATTACATTATACTCCAGGACTAAATGTAGTGCCAAAACATCACGATTCCTACTACAGAACACACATTTTATTTTGAATTGTGGGTACTTTCATCTTCCACCTTGCTGAAAGACATGTTTCCTCTATGTAACATCAATCCAAAGAGCTTGACAGATGATGTCTAGATTTGATTTTATTGTCTCTGGGGCCCTCTTTGTTATATATTTTTGACAAATGAAAATGTGTTGCAGTTGTACAGATGTGTGACCTTGGTGAATTTTAAATTGTTTATCTGAAAATAAGTTAGCAAAAATGTCATTGTGCATTCTGGGTTTTGCATGTACAAAATCTCTTTTTTTTTACTTTTTAGAAAATTTTCATTAATTTTAAGTTTACAAAGAGATGCTAAGGAAGATGTAATAACTGATACTGGGGTTATGGTGTTTTAGGTTTGTTTTGTTTTTTTCCAAAGTGTCTACTCCAGTAAAAAAACATGTTGTTTTAAGATCAGTAATTTTATTAAGGCTTAAAAAATAATCAGAAGTGTTTTTTACACAAAAGTGAGAGGTGATGCATGTATGCTACAAAATCTAGAGTGCAAGGTTTTCTTACTGAGCTCATGTGTCATGGGTGTGAGCAGTGGCATCAGCTATATGCATGTGTGTCTGCTGGAGGTGGCCTGGGGCACCTGCTGCCCTGACATCCTCAGACTGACGGGATGTGAACTTACTTTGTGTTAGCTAAGGGGCAAAAGGATTGAAATAGAAAGTGGCAAAATGAAAATGCTCGTTACAAGAGAGGGACAAAGTGGAATTAAACTAGTGTTTATCTCTACACACCATTTCAACAAGTACTACTTTATAATTGGCATAACATTCTGGAGAATGAATAAATGAAAAGAGAGAAATTACATGTTTTTACATCTGTGTGGAGTTTTTTATCCATCCTATGGCAATTAGGAAAAAAATTCTTCATGTGGATTTACTATCCAACTGAAGTCTCTACTGATATCCAAAAGAGAAAGTAAAATGAAATTAGAGGAAATCCTGAAATTTTCCTCTTCAGCAGTTGAACCTGCCTGTTGATATTCTCAGTTAAACAATGGGTTTAGAGAAAGATGGTCTTTCTTGGGACAAGCTGGATTTGTCCAGACGCCAGCCTCTTCTCAGAAGTTTTCTTTAAAGCTAATGGTATGCAAGATGGAGGGCAGATTCTCCCATGGTTCTAGAGTGTGAGGGTTCAAAAGAACAGATTTACTCAGTTGGTCTGTAAGAGGACAGAAAGAAGATGAAGCTGCAAGCTGAAAAAGATACAGTTCAATGAGTTTACAAGAAAATCATCTCTTTGAGGGCCAATACAGACCTTTATATTGTTAAAATACTATTTGGAAGTGGTAACACTGGAGTGTTCTGGAAAGCACACATCCAGATCAAGTAATATACGTTGTAGTCTTCATGATACTATTAGATGATCTAGTGTCTTTGCCCAGTTTTCATGCATCTGTGACTTGATGGGATAGATAAGCAAGCTGGATGATCTTTTCAAGATGAGAGATTTTTCTTGGGTTCGGCTTCAATTTTAGGTTCTACAGTTTCAAAGGAATTCTGTAAAATCTCTCATGGGTGCCATTAATCAATGGAACTAAACCAGTTCAGTAGAATAGCCCTTGAAATGGGGGGAAAAAAATGGAACTATACAGATATATATACACATAATGCACCATACATATATAAACATCATTCAGTTTAGTTTGCTTTGAAGCAGATTGCCTGAGGTTGCAAGGTAAATACTGACTGTGCTTGTGTGCTTTGTCTTTTGACAGGTAACCCTGGACTGGCAGGCTATTACAGGACATTTATACAGGCCTTGTATTGCGGACTAAATCAGCAGTATCCCGTTTGGGTTGTGAGCCATGCTGGACACTGTAAGCCTCCCAGCGGTATGGAAATGATAGAAGGTACAGTACTGTAATTTGTTCATACACCTGTGTGTGCCCACCCTGATTTCACTAGGAAAGTTTGTGCCTATTAAAAACAGTGTGGCATGGCTTTTAAATATCACCATTATACTTCCACAGAAGCGTTGTATAAGAGGTTACTGAGGAAAATAATATTTTTAGGTAAATTAGATTTGCCAGTCAAATAAGTGCTGTTAAGAGAACAAGAGTTTGCTGATGACATTCTTTGGAGAAAAGTCACAGAGAAGATGATCTAGAATATGTTATTGGTTGATGGGTAGAGGCCAACTGGATGAAGTTTAACAAGGCCAAGAGCAGAGTTCTATGTTTTGGCCACAATAACACACTGCAGCGCTATAGACTGTGGGATGAGTGGCTGGAGAGTGGGCTAGCAGAGAGGGAGTACTGGTTGACAACCGGATGAACATGAGCCAGCAGTGTGCCCAAGTGGCACAAAAAGCCAATGGCTTCTTTGTATCAGGAATAGAGTGGCCAAATAGGGATGTAACTTTCCCTCTCTACTCTACTCTACTCTGGGGGGACCTTATCATTCTCTAGAACTACCTGAAGGGAAGTTGTAGACAGATGGGGAGGTTTAGGTCGGATGTTAGGAAGCACTTCCTCACAGAAAGGGTAGTTAGGCACTCGAATGTACTGCTCAGGGAAGTGGTAGAGTCCCCATCCCTGGAGGTGGTTGAGAACAGATTAGAAGTGGCACTGAGTGACATGGTCTAGCTAATGTGGTGATGTTAGGCCATAGACTGAACTTTATGATCTCAGAGATTTTATCCAGCGTCAGTAATCCTGTGATTCTGAGAAAAGTACATTTTATAATTAAATATCCAAGTGAGAGGTTAAATAGTTGCACTAAACTAGTGAATTTCTGGAAAGTATATCTTTCTGAGTCTGGAGTATGGAGTGTTGGCAAGGGAGAGGTTGCTTATCTGTTAAAATTCTTTTGATGTGCAAATCACCAGCAGTAAATGTATAACATTGTAAGGGAATAGTGAGTCCTGTCCTGAAAGCTGTGTACTGTCAGAACGCCCCTGGACTTAGTCAAGCTGCAATGATGTAGCTCTAGGACCAAAACATTCAAGTGAAAAGCTTAAAAAAGAAGCTGTTTAGCATAACTTTCCATCACTAGTCTTTGCCTATTTTTAAGCCTATTTCTTGCTTTATTTGGTCTCAGGTTTGAAATTAAAACATGAAACCTGTATTTAGTAAAATTACTGCAGTCATTGTGTTCAAGTGTCAAACTATCAAATGAGAGCAGTTTCTTCTGGTAGATGAGGACTCTTCAGGTTTATATGACTTCAGTAAGGCATTTGACACAGTCTGACATAGCATCCTCATGGCCAATCTGACGCAATGTGGACTGCATGATTGGGTACTGACATGGATTGTGAACTGGCTGCAGGATACCAGTCAGAGAGTAGTGGTCAATGGGAACAGAGTCTAGTTGGAGGCCCGTATCTAGTGGGGTTCCCCAAGGATCAGTGCTGGGTCCAGTCCTCTTCAGTCTATTCATTCATAACTTGGATGAGGGATTAGGGTGCACTGTCAGCAAGTCTGCTGATGACACGAAGCTGGGTGGTGTCGCCAACACCCCAGCAGACTGTGCTGCCATTCAGTGAGACCTGGACAGGCTAGAGAGCTGGGCAGAGAGAAACTGAATGAGGTACACAAAGGTAAGTGTAGAGTCTTGCATCTGGGCAAGAATAACCCCAGGGACTAGGATAGGTTGGGGACTGACTTGTTGGGAGAGCAGTACAGGAGAAAGGGACCTGGGGATCCTAGTGGACAACAAGATGACTGTATGCCAGCAATGCGCTCTTGTGGCATCCTGGGGGGGATCAGAAAGAGGGTGGTTAGCAGATCAAGGGAGGTTCTTTTCCCCCTCTACTTTGTACTAGTGAGACCACATNGTGAGGGGTGGGTGTCAGGAGGATGGAGCCAGGCTCTTCTCAGTGTCACCTGGGGATAGGACAAGGGGCAATGGGTGCAAGCTGGAACAGTGGAGGTTCCGTATAAATATCAGAATGAACATCCTTCTCAGTGAAGGTAGCGGAGCATGGCAATAGGCAGCCCGGGGAGTTGTAGATGTTCATCTGGAGATGTTCAAGACTCACCTGGACATGTTCTTGTGCAGCTTGGTCTAGGTGATCTTGCTGTGACAGGGGGATTGAATTAGATGATCATTCAAGGTCCCTTCAAATCCATAATGATTCTGTGATTCTATAATTGCTGGTGCAATGTTAACCATGGTATAAAGGTAGCTTGAAATAGCTGAGCTACTTGAAATAGAGAGATTGTTATATGGAGCCAACAGTATGTTGGACAGCTTTCACTGTGACAGCCTGTTTGCTGCTATGAAGAATATAAATCTGTGGGAAGCATCCAGTAGGAAAAAGGAAACTGATACCTGTGTTGAAACCAAACCTCCAGCTGACTTCACTGTGTCTCTTTTCACTGACTGCTCCACTGAGAAAGGGGTTTTTCAAGAGTGTGGTAGCAGTTAGGGTGAACAGGTCAAAAGGAAAGTACTGTAAGGACTGGTGTTGTGTCAAGCTGTGTGTCCATGCATTCACTCATTATCTGCAGAATCAGACTTAACAGTGAAATTCCTCAGTTTGTAGATGGTACATCATCACATTTAGTTACTGAGAAGCTATTAATGCCAGGGAAATACAGAAACATCTTATCAAATGTGGGCATAATGGTGGGAATCCAGGAAAAAAGGAAGTCACCATGCATTGTACATAACCGGACAAGGCAGGAGACGTCAATTTGTTTCTCTGCATGACCATAGTATACCTGGAATCATAAAATCACACAATGGTTTAAGTTGGAACAGACCTTCAAGATTGAGTTCAACCAGTAACCCAAGGTCACTGCTAAACCATGTCCCTGAGCTCCACATCTCTGCAACTTTTAAACACATCCAGAGATGGCAAATCAACCCCAAACCTGAGCAGCATGTTCCAAGGCCTGATGACTCTTTCAGTAAAGGGAGTACTGGCTGACAACCAGTTGAACATGAGCCAGCAGTGTGCCCAGGTGGCATGAAAGGCCAATGGCATCCTGATTTGTATCGCAAATAGTGTGCACTAGGGACATCCAGGGCACAGGTGAGGCCTCACCTCGAGTATTGTGTGCAGTTCTGGGCCACTCACTTGAAGAAAGACATTGAGGTACTGGAGCAGGTCCAGAGGAGAGCAAAGAGGATGATGAAGGGACTAGAAGGAAAGTCTTGTGAGGAGAGGCTGATGGAACTGGGTTTTTTTAGCCTTGAGGAGATTCAAGGGGGACCTTATTGCTCTCTAGAACTACCTGAAGGGAAGCTATAGATGGGGATTAGCCTCTTCTCCCAGCCAACTAGTGATAGAACAAGAGGGCAGGGCCTGAAGCTGTGCCAGGGGATGTTTAGGTTGGATGTTAGGAAGTGCTTCTCCATGGAAAGGGTAATCCACATTGGAATGAATGGCCCAGGGAGTTGCTGGAGTCTGCATCCCTGGAGACATTTAAGAAAAGACTTGATGTGACATTTAGTGCTGAGGTCTAGCTAATGTGGCGATCGTAGACTGGAGTTTATTAACTCAGAGGTGTTTTCCAGACTCAGTAGTTCCCTGATTTTGTGAAAGTTTTTCCTCATGGCTAACCTAAACTGCCCTCGCATGACTTGAGGTCATTTTGTCTCATCCTATCACTTGTTGTTTGTGAGAAGATACCAATCCCCACCTTTCTATAACCTTATTTCAGGTATCTGTAGATACCAGTAAGGTCTCTTCTCATTTTTCCTTTTCTTCAGACTTAGTAGCCCCAGCTGTCTCAGCTGTTCCACAGTTTTGTTCTCCAAACAATTCAAGTGCAGTTCTGGTGCATATCTCAAACCCAGCATTTCAAGAATGAAGTTGGTGGGTGTATGGAGAAGGACAACTGCAACAACTGAGAAAAAGCAACTTCCTTGTTAATGACAAATGAAATGGCTCATCAGTTTGGGGAGCAGAATGTTTCTCAAGAGCATGACTGAGGTTACCAAAATCATGACTGTAAGGTAAATACAGAATAAAATACACCAGATTCAGTTATGGAACAAACAGTGACTTAATGGTGCTAACTGGTTTAAAACAGATAAATGAAATTATTTATTTATGCAGCAGGTACAAAAGCAGCCCAAGGACTATACTGTGGGCAAGTTATACTACCGGACTTAAAATGATAAACAGCCTAGTGGACAACTGATCCATAATCAGATACCGAAAGCACCAGGTTCTTTGTTGTGCAGGTGTCCTGCCATCCTTGCTGTGGGCACTGGCCTTCTCCACTCATCTGTGCAACTCCTGGTCCCAGTGCCATCTTGTGGCAGGTTGTGAGCCTGAATGATTCACCTTCTGGGGAACAGACAGACAGGGGCCAGGCATGGTTGCTGTCAGTGAACAGCATATCCTTTCGCCACTGTGAACGCGGGGGACTCACTTGCCTTGCCCATTAACTTGTGTTACATGTTCTCAGCATCATGTGCCAGAATCTGTACTTACTGGTGCACTTACTGGAGCACCATGGAGCTAAGAAAAGCGTAGAAAGTCACTGATGCGTAGTTTAAAAATTAACATAAAGACATTTATAAGGTGGTTCTCCTGTATGCTTTTTTAGGAGCCCAGGAGTGGGAAGCTCACATCCCATCATTCATATACATTTAGACAGTATTCTGGAATATTCTGTGGGGAGTCTTTTTCAAGCCAGTCATCTAAGGGATCCCTGAAAAGTTTTGAGACTTGGAAATAATGCTGTTACTGCAGTTGTCATGAGTAATGGTTTTTGTAGCAAGGACCCATCATACTAGATTGTGAAAGCCACATCAGCTATTAATAAGTTGCATAAAACCAGAACGGGATATTTTGGCAAAGAAATGGGGATAATGCTGTGTTTGTAAAGATTTCATGTATACTTCATACTTCTGGTGAGCATGTTGTAACATTTAATTTCAAATAGCCTCATGTAAATCCTGTGAGGAGGTTTGGTATTTCTTGATAAGAAGGATGAGAGCATAAATTGAAAACAACAGCATTTGAATCTCTTCTAATCTCCGACATAGTTGATTCTTGTTTTTCGCATTAGAATCTAGTAAAACAATCTTTTTAAAAACGAAGAGGGAAAAGGGAAGCTACAAAGCAAGAATTCCTACTGATGCATATAAAACAGTGGTTTAGAAACTTTATTGATAGTGCAGTCTATCATAACAAAATTTCTCTCAGATTTTTTTAGCATGCACCCTCAATATATCACAGTATCACAGTAATGATGAGGCTGGAAACAACCTTAAAGATCATCCAGTCCAACCTAAAACCAACCAAGTAAACCTAAACATCTAACATCTAGATCATGCCACTCAGCACTTCATCCAGCCTAACCTTAAACCCCTCCAGAGACGGTGACCCAACCACTTCCGTGGGCAGCCCTTTCCAAAATCTGATCACTCTTTCAGTAAAAAGCCTTTTCCTAATGTCAAGCCTAAACCTCCCGCTATGGAGCTTAAGACTGTGACCCCTTGTGCTGTCTCCAGTGTCCAGGGAGAAAAGACCACCCCCACCTGACCATAACCACCTTTTAGTTAGTTACACCCACAATTGTTTTTTTTTTTTTCAAATTCTGATGCTTCTCTCTACTGAAGAATTTGCATTGCACTTTTTTGAGGTTTCTGATCTGGTATTTTCTTAACCAAGTAATTTGCTAGGTGTTGTGGGATTTATTTAAGGAGCAAGTTTGGTACATGGATGTGTTAGAGGAGTATACTGTAGCACAGTATTCTAGCTGTCAGAACAGAGGCTGCTGCATGTACTCTAGTATTAGCATTTTCCTAGGGATCAAACGGATGGTCTTTTATCTTTGTTGCAAGGCTAAAGGCAGGTCATGTTCTTGTGGTATGCAGCCAGCACTGAATGTTTCATTTTATATGTCTTGAAATCAAAAGGAAATGCATAGTGTTGCATTGCTCTCTTTTAAACATGTCATTTCCCTAAATGGGAACAGAAAACAATATAAAGAAAGAATGAGAAAAATACTCTAATGCTTTTAAAAGGAATTTATTAAGCAATGTTACTCTTAAACTTTGTAAATGTCTTGGTTTAATCACAGAGGGTAAAACTGAAAAAAATCCAATAAAAAATATTCCATATTTATTCACACTCAGATTATTCTGTCAAAGTGTTAGTATACCTGCTCAACTTGTGAATGTGAGCATTATATAGCACATTATGAATGCTGGAGACTGAAGCTCTGCCCTTTGTATTACAAAACACAAAAATGTCCTTTTGATAGGACACAAACTAGTTAAAACTAACACATATCAATAAACCAATCCTGAAATTACTCATCGCTATTTTCGGGGTTTATGCATTATGCTGTGTTACAAATAGTCTACTTTCAGCCCTTGAAGACTCAATCTCACCCAAAATTTCTGTAAAAGCTGTGGAAAATTAGATAGAAAATGATGAAATTTGGTCCCTTACCTTTTTAGCACCTTGGTTGGCTTTTGCCAGTAAAGTATGTCCAGACAGCAGGTCAACATACCTAGCCTTATAATGTCTAATTCTTTGGACATCTGCTGTGGATTGATAAGAAATAAGAATAGACAGAAATACTAACAGAAGAACACGGGTATAGTTTTGTTTGTCCTTAGGGACCACCAAGATAATTTTTCTTATTGTGAAGTAAGCAAAGTAAGATTAAGAAGTAAAGAAAAACTAAACCAGAATTAAATAGTAATATTCTATGTATGCCAAGTGCTATAGAAATATGGAATATTCTATAATATAGAATATTAAATAGAAATATAATACTTCTATTATATTATTTCATATTAGAAGCATAACTGATTCATAAAGTATCATATAGCTAATACCTAGCTAGTTATCAGTCCTGTCTTGAGACAGTATTTGTTCATGTGATAAGTTATATTAAAAATAGATCTTTAGAACTTTCTAAACTGTACAGATGCGTATTGAATGATCCAGAATCATCATAATTTTCAGTGTTATAACAGGACATATATATCCTTTGCAGCTGATTGTCTGAATTTTTATGTCCCGTTACTACTGTACATGATTAGTGTAAAATCTATTAAACCATCCTTAACTCATTTTCCATCAAAAAAGATGTAGGTAAGGTTTGATTTATAGTCCATCAGAAGAGTGTTTCCACTGCTTTCTCTTCTTGCAGGGACAGTAAGGCCTTCAGACAATTCTGAAACTAAATTATATATATCCCTTAGAACTGTTAGGGGGAAAAGGACAGCAGTAGTGGAAGGATAGTAAATTATCTATGAAGACATTGGTTATGTGGTCTTAAAATATCAATGTACTATCAGTGTAAAGTTTTGAAATTAAATCAGGTTTTGTATTAAAAAAGTAAATTCTAATGTAAGAGGAAAATGTGGAAGCCACATGCAGCCTGTTACAATTCATGTGTTCCTATGTGTTTCAGTTCATCTCAGTGGAGTTTGTTTTCCAACCCTCTGTCTTTGAATCAAACAGCAGAATTTACTAAGTGGGACTCTGTCTCTAGCTAGAGTGATATACGTCTCCCAAATAAATGACTGAAATAATTTGTGTAAAACTGAATTTAGACTTAATCAAGTCATTGATTATTTGATAATTGTCCGATAAAGGACAGACAAAAGCATGGGCTTGAGTAACAGATAGGAGCCATGAATTTCTACTGTCATGATGGGTTTTTTTTAAGAAAAACTAAAATAGCCTGAGCAAGACAAGGAGCGTGGTGTTCTGTAATACAAGGGTGTACGTTATTTAGCACAGTGATTCCCAAGCTGTGGTCTGTGGGACACTGTTTGTTCCCAGGACACTTGCTTGTGGTCCAAGAGAAGGTGGCTGATCAGATGGAGTTGGCTCTTTCACCAGTTTCCACTTGCTAAGCGGAATTGTGGGTAGCTAAGAATACTTTTCCAATAACACCTTTTTTGTGTACTTGCTGTGGTGGCCATAGGGATGTTGTGCCACCATGAATGTGTGGTGATGGCAGGCAGTGGGCCTGTGGTCCACACTGCTGCAAAAAGGAGAGAAGATTATGAAAGTTTGTGCTTCCAAGAACTGGGTTCCTAAATTAGGGGCTCGTCTGTAGCTAACATCCTTTGTCCTCTCCCAAAGGAGTTGCACAGGCACAGAGATTTAGTATGCATTTGGTAATTTAACCTAGCTTGTCACTCATTTATTTTAAGTAGTACCAATAATGTTAATGATTGCTGATGTGGGTGAATATCTGCACTGCTGAACCAGGGCTCAAGCTCTTCACATGGTACTGTTTAGTCAGCAAAAAAATACCTCAGAATTAGTTTTTGCGATGCTTAGAAGGTTCTTGACCAGCAAATCCTTACCTGGGCTTCAGCACTAGTTGAATTGAAAGTAATGGTAAGTGTCTGGCCACACTGAGAGAGGTACACAGAGATAGCGGTGTTTAAAAGGCAATGACTTCTTGTATTATGCAAGTAAATGGGGAAAACCGTAGAAAGGCAGCTGAGCTGGCATCTCCTATGCATACCTTAAGCTTATGCAAACGCACATTGAATTCCTATTAATTTCTTTTTAAAAAATATCTTCTGCTTCCTGAGCATATAAATTACAATTTCCAGGTTTATTCAGTTATGCTTAAATAATATAGGCCTGGAGAACTCCCTAGTCATGTTTGTATCACTAACCATGTAGTGATGCTAATAAAATTCTTTTAATTTTAATGCAGAATTACACAGCAAGATGTCTTCTAGTCCAGCGGCATCACACTGTAGTGGTATCACACTCTGAACAGGAAGGTTGTGAGCATGCCATCCAGGTGGCATTAAGCTAATTTCATAACCATTTTACAGCTCTGTGTCACTTTTTTATATATAGAGTGGAGAAGCTTACTGTATATGATGCTGGCTTTAGCACTGATTAATCGCTCAAGCTCTTCACATGGTATTTGTTAGCAGACAGAGATCCCACATTGTGCCATGCACAGAGGAACTGGTTGTTTTCACAGGACAGGAACTGTCAGTTCAGACCTGCTGCCCCTCCTCGATACAGCAGTTGCTGCTGCCCAGAAACCTTATTCTTTCCTTGTCTTGGAAAAGGCAGCTTAAGGAAGGAAGTGTGTGCATATGTAAAAGTTATTATAAGGCATTTAAATGTTGAGGATTTTGTCTTTGCCTGGTAAGATCTTCCTTTCACTGCACAACTTTAGTGTGAGGTGTCTATTTTAAGGAAACAAGTGATCATTTCATGTTATGAACCCACTGGAATATTTTAAATCTGAATGTGTGAAAAGTAAGCAGCCCTGGGGATGCTGCAGTGCTCTGTTGACTTGTTTCCTTTGAGCCATATTCAGTTAATTATTCATAGAGGTCCTCATAATCATGCCCATAAATTATATAATCTTTTGATTTCTTTTGAGTGAAATCTTGACATTGGTTGGACATTGGCTTTACCAAATCTGTGTAATCTTAAGCATGTATTTTAAATTCTTGTTCCATTCAAAATCAAAACTAAGAAAGTACAATTTTGCCATATGTGAAGCATGTCTGAGTAGGTTCTGTTTTCTTTTTCTGGCCAACCACAATTATAAAGATTTTAACTACCTATAGCATCCTACCTTAACAGCCATGTATTTGTTTGTAGTGGTCATTTCAACACTACTAAGCTGATTCTTGTACTACTTAATGTAAAGCTCTGTATTTCATTCACTTTGATGGAGCAGTGACTGGTTTTTGTTGATGTTACTAAGACATGGTCTTATTACAATTTTTATAGCTGTATGAAAAATAGGTTCTGTATACTCTCAATTCTTTCAAGGTTCTACACTTAGTTTGTCAACATAGTATCTGTAGGCGTATTATTGAAATAGTCACATTATAGATTTTCAGTCAGTTTTATTACTGTATTCAACTAATTCCCCTGTTAAAGGAACCAGAAGTTTTCATTTATGTCTACAAAGAAGGATGGTATAATTCTATTTTTAAGGACATAATTTCAAGTAACAGTTTTGAAACCTGATACAGTTTTCTAGCTCCTTATCCAGAAAACATGATGTTTCTTAATAAGTTGGACACTAATCTGTTGGAGAGCAAAATGTCTTCACTGCATTCCAAGTAACTTTGCATGTAGGTTTGGGATTGTTTATGGATCATTTTCTGCCTTTCACCCCAAGACATAGATATGTCCTCCAGCAGAAAATAACACATCTAGTTAGATGCAGATGGTTGATAGTGGGGATGGAAAAGGTGTTAAAGAATATGAACCCTACAAGAAGGTAACATTTGTATATCTTTTTGCATCTTAACCTTAGAAGGCATATCAAACTTCACTGAGATGAGCAGTGCTGTAATGATTCAGAGTAACTCATTTAGATATTTACCATAGTATTGTAGGGAAAGTAAAACTGTAAAATAATTTTATAAACCAAATACTGAGTTTATTCAAATTATTTTCTGCATGGAGAATGCTTAGAAATCTCATAATTCAAGCCATTGAATGTTACATTTGTGTCTGCCAACAGAATGTAAATGGACCATCCCCATAGCAGGGAGTGATACCTTCTGTCTGAAGGTGTAACAGGTCTGCACAGTTTAGCTGGAGGAAGGATGCTGATCAATACTTGTACTTATTAATAAGAATTTCTACTTTATCATATAGAACTTTTGAGTTCATTTTGGTACCTACAAGACTTCCAGCAAATGGGGCAGATACTGAAGGGATCCAACCAATGTTTAATGGAAGTTTTATTTTTTAATTGGAAGTTCTCTACAGTTAAACTATCAGAAATGCACAATATAATCCCAGATTCTAAAATTGTTTGTAAAGTTTGCAACATGGAGTCTTTCTAATTGCTTTGGATTTAGGAATTTCATTTGCTTTAAGGAGCAAAGTAGAGATTTCAGAGGAATACAGGAAACTGTAAGGCAGACTGCAAATGAAGAAGTAACTGCAGATGGCCTTATTCTTAGATAATCAGCTTTGTTAATGAATTATTGTTATCTCCAGTGTATTTACTTAAATTGCCAACAAGATCCGAGCAGAGGCTGTGTGCTTCAAGGAATAATATGGTACTACAGACTCAGGTTGAATGAAGGGGGCTCATTGCTAATTGCTCAATGAAGAATTTTCCTTTTTTTCCTCCTTTTGATTTTCCACAGGACTACTGATTCAAGATAGACATATTGCTATCTTTATGAAAGTTGAATTAAATAATAGTATTCTCTACAGCTATCAAATTACTGGTTTGGTCAGGTGACTATGTAGTTGCCAAATTATTCCCCATTGAGTTAAATGTGATATCAGACTCATAATATTCTCTATGATTGCCATTGTAGTGTAATTTTTCTCAGAACAGGACTGTGGTTTCAAACATTCTGCCACTAAGTCTTTTCTATCAGAGATTCTGCTGACTTTGGTGCTCATGTTTACATGATTTGGAGGAAGAAGTTTTATCCTGCAATTAATCATGAACAGACCAATTTTCATTTTTCTGAATGCACTTGAGTGTATATGAAGCTCTACATGATCATATTTGAGTCTGTTTATGTGTAGAACGCAGATGCAATTCAGTTGATGTCTTTAAATATAAATGTTACTGTAAAGCCACAGGTGGTTTCAGAAAGTTTGTCATGAGCTATGGCTTGATGCCTGCTAATGTAAATGAATGAGAACATCAGCTGTTGCCTGACTGTGCCTCTCATGCTGTTTGTGGGTCAGAAGTGAACTGGGTTATTTTCTGTGTAGCACATCTCACCTGTACAAAATAAAGACCAAAAATTTCCCTTATTCATCTGTTACGACATATCAGTTTGTACCGACGGTGCTTTTGTCTCTAATGCAGGTATAATGAGAAAGCTCCAGTATTCTCTTTAGGAATGATAAAAAACAAACTGCCATCTTGGTAATAGAGGGTGAATCTGCCAATTAAGTTCTAAGTACCATAACAGAACACTGGAGAAGACACAAATGGGAATTTAAATTGGTGAATCTGACAAAAAGGGTTTGTCTCCAAATATGTAGAATTCGCACATTGCAGCACATTCAAATTGTTATTTAAAGCGTGGAAATTGGTAAAGAAACCTGCTATACTTAAAGAAATATCACGACAAATGCTATTACTTCTCAGTTTTTCTACTGATTTTAATAAATTCAGGCTTTTGTGCTGTAGTGTCCAATGCTCTCTTGCCTTCTGACTTGCAGAGTATTGAAAGACAAAGCATAGAGGGCTCCTCAGTCAAAATTACAGCCTTTCTCATTGGTGGCAGAATTCATAACTCAGTGGAAAGTGTCAGACCAGAGAACTGGATTCTGCAGGCTGCCATATCCGCTTCCTGCCACCGCAGCCAGCAGCAAACTATTGCTCTGACATCCAGCTGGTTCCCTTTGCTGTCAGCTTGCTCTCTTTGTGCACAAGGAAACCCAAACAAAGACTTACAAGGCTTTGCAGATCAGGTAGCGATTAGAAGCATTGCTTGAGAGCTGTGAGGTATCACTGCTTTGCAAAATATTTTGCATACGTTTGGTGCTGCAGCCCACAGAGCTGGTAGTATGGGGTTGTGTTCTCTGCTGGAATAAACCAACGTAGCTCTGTGCCATCAGTGATGTGGCAACAGTTTACAGCATCAAAAACTTGTAATGTTATGATATTGAAAAATTATATGTCAGTTTCAAAGGATATGGCTGAAAGATGGAAAAATGTTATGTTTGCCTAAGTGGGTCATTTACAGTTATTTGGATTGCTTTTCTGCAGGTGGGTATCAGATGTAACTTTTCCATGGATAGATAAATATCTATGCTTTCCTTTATATTTATTTAAAATAGTGCCATCTAGGATGAATAGTTAAATAAACACTTCTTTATTGAAAGGAGTCATCAGGCTTTGGAACAGGCTGCTGAGGGAACTGGTTGAGTTGTCATCCCTGGATGTGTTTAAAATCCACATAGATACAGCGTTTAGGGACATGGTTTAGTGCTGGGTTTGATACTGTTAGGTTAATGGTTAGACTTGATGATTCTACAGGTCTTTTCCAACCTAAATAATTATCTGATTCTATGAATGCTATTGTTATAACCTTGTGATAGCTACTGAAGTGAAAATCTCATTTGTGTTATTTTCATGTTACTCTAAAGGTGGTGTTATTTTAGTATTATTCTGAAGAATCATACCTGTTTGAACATTTCAGTCGTGTTCTGTATCTGTGTAAATAATGGGTTAGCTAGTTAATAATTCAGCTTCTGTGACCAACTGACTGTCTTACTTTGCTCTAAAATTTGCTTCTCTCTGCTCTCTATTCCTCTTTCTCTAGTTGCGTTTTTAAACTTCAAAAGTTTTGAAATTCACTTTGCAATAGCACTGTTAGATTTGCCTACTGCAGTACAGCACCTTGTTTCTCTTACAGTGACTGTATCAATCGCTGTGAAACAATATTCATTCATTTTTGTTCCCTTCAACACCCTACAATTGCCACTGTTCTTTCTTTGCCTCCTATGGTATGTCATCTTACTCTTAGTGATATGCACACCTCAATATATTGTTCTCCTTCCATTGTTAAACTTCACTAGTTCAAGTTATTCAAGTATAGTATTTACTGGTGTTGCTTTTATTTGCTTCATGTAGTAAGAAAGTTGTGTGCTTCAATTTCAAGACTGAGTTTTCCCTGTGTTAAACGGGAAGATGTCAGGTCTGGCTAAACATGAGAAGGGCTGCTGGTACTTAAAAATTTGCTATTTTTTTTAAAGTGTGGATGTGCAAACCTAGACATGAAATGACTCTCAAACTGGGAAAAAAAATAGCAAACCCTAGGTAAAAGCCTGACTTCTGGTAAAGTAAGACCATATTGTTGTTTTCTTCTGCTCTGTAGTTACATGTCTGATAGAGGATATTGTGCAAAGTGAAACGGTGCACTGAGTGGGATACCTGCTGTGTTGGAGCGACATTAGTCTAGTTTTACAACCAACTCAGCTACACAAACATGGTGTTACAGGTCTTTTTCTTCAAAATAATTAGGTCTACTGAGAAGTGGTCCTTAATTGTACAAGTTGTTTGCTGTCATGGAAGGTGATACCTGGAAGTATGAGACTCAAGTCATAGAGTGTTACAGTTGTTTCTGCATCAAGATACATTTTACACAGCAGTCAGCCTCAGCAAGGAAGTTTTCTTTGAGTGAGCAATTGAAGAATGGGATTCACAGAGCCTTTCACTCCATGTCAACATGTCCAGAAAACAAGAACTGTAACAGCAGTCAGGTTCCCATAGATTCAGACTTCTTAGCTTTTGTTACTTAGGGCCTCCTTAAAATGGAAATTTAGATCTGCTCCTACGCAGTGATGGTTCTCTACCCTCTATCTTGCCAAATATTTTTTATTTTGTTCTACTTTAAAATAAAATATAGAAAACTCTTACAGCTTGCACTTTCTGTAGCTATTCAGCTTGTGGACTGTATAATGCAGTCATTCAAATGTGGAAGACTTCTCCATCTATATGTTATAAACCCACCCTTATTAGCATGTTAAAGTGATGCTGGAGGCATAGTTTAGTGTACAAATACACAAACACGTTTGATGGTGTTATCTTTGCAAAATTGGAGACAACCAACAAAATTCTACTTCAAAGTTTGTACTATTATCTTATATTACCTTGTTAATGGTTTAGATTCTAATCAGTTAGAGGGAAGCGAGGCTGGGAATACAAAATGAAATCTTTCACATATATCTTATTTTAATAAGTTCAGTGTGCTCCTGTATGCTTTTAATAAAACTTTGTGTTTTAGCATTTGTCATGTTTATTAGTTCATTATGTCAGACTGTGCTTGTACTAATTTAATTATAATGCAGCTTCCTTTGAAAAATAGATTAGGTGTTAAGCAAGTGTCCCAGCAATAGCAGTGTAGATAGCAAAGGAAATCAGCAGTTCAGTTTGTGAATTAAGGTCTTGTTATTTTTCTAATAAAGAAAATAATACATATGAGCACTTCAGTAGCTTGAGTAAATGGTAATTTATTTGTGGAGGATACCTTTACAAAAAGTAATTGCTCCAATAAACACTAATGAGTGGTGTGTTTATCTTGAAAGTTGCATGAACAGCTCCTGAGGGTACTAGGGCCAAAGTGAGGTCCAAGGGTTAATCTAAAACAGTGATTTAAGACCTGGTTCCTGGTGTCAGGAGGAGTTCTTCAGTATTTATTGAACATTCTTTCACAGTTTCCATCCTATTTTGTTGGCTTTTTATCACTTTTTCACACAAATTATCCAGGGTTCAATAATCAAATGAAAGATTAGGTGAAGCATTCAGGCTTTTAAGCAATGTGTCTTTAGGGGATGTATTTTTTAACACCTACAAACTTGAAATATCAGTGAGAGTACTTAAGAGTTGTATTTAAACATTTTCTTATGGTGTCTCTCAGTTGTAAGGAATTATTGTGTTTTTCTACAAGAACAAAAACAATCAAATTATTATTGATTGTTCCAGAATTAAACATCTTATGATGCACGCCAGTTTAACAGGTAATCCTTCTAAGTCATTCAGTTTCTGCCTGTCACTACATGAAGATAAGACTGAAATTTTCCACCAGTTGCTCCATCTGAACAGTTACTCAGTCACAGCTGTTGATCCTTCCACTAGTGCTTGTATTTTCAAGTAGAAACAGGAAGCAGGGCATTAAGTATAAAAGACTTGCCCTATATGTTGGTTGCATTTTGGGTATTTAATAAGGATGCTGTGGATTCAGTGTGACCCTGAGATAGCTCTCCTGAACTGTATGGTTGGCCATACTTGATGCTTTTTGCCTTCTCTTTTCATATTTTTTGGTACAATCACTGACCTTTCTGTGTCTTCTCCCTCTTTGTTTTTCTTTCTCTTGATACTTTCTTGTGATGTGACTGCATTTTCATGTGTTTAAACTTGTTATTTCTCCTCACTATTAATAACAAGCAGCCTGATGATGTTAATAGCATGCAGCAGCTGAAATGAGATGCATCTTCAAAGGAAGAGGTAAAACTTTTTCTAGTCCTTAGGTTCCATCTCTAGGTACTTACTTGTCCTTACCCTGTAAAAAGCATCCTAGACATTCTGGTACTACTTCCTAAAGTAAAAGACCCAGAGAAGAAGATACAGTGTGGTTAGGGCAGGGGGGTTTACTTCCTTTGCCTTCGTGGCATTTAATTACAAGTAACTTTTCACACAATTCCTAACTTGTTCATGAGTAATTTTGAGGTCTTGTCTATTGACAGATCCTGGGACAGACTTTAGAAGTCACTCTGTGACATGTGTCCATATGTCCCAAGCAGAAATGTTCAGACACCTGTTGTGACCAGAGTAACTTGGAGTTGGTATGCAGAAGCATTCCCTTCTACAAAGAGAAGTACAAAGGCGTGCAAAAACTATAGGCACAAATATGAGGGAACTGTTGGAAAATCAGGCCTCTAGAATCTTTTTAAATTACCCAGTAGAAATTAGTCTGTGTTTTTTGGAGACTTATTAAAGAAACATTAAATTTTATAAATCTCCAGTCTCAGGTTTGCTCATATAACTGATATGCTTTGTTTTGTGCCTAAGAATTTCCCTTGCATACACAGCAGAAAAACAAACAAACATGATTCTGTTATTTCCCTGAAAACCCAAGCCCTCTTTCCTAGCAAGATTAACTTGTTGACTAATCTTGGAGCAAACACTTTATTTTAATCTATCATTGTTTTCTGACTGTGGTTTTAGCAAAGGTCAGAAAAAGAGGTTCATTAAAGCAGTGGCACATTTGCTTTTCCAAAAACACATCAAAAGATTAATGCTTTTCCAAGGAAAATAAAGAAATTGCTTTATTTCTTTTAATACACTGCAGCTAAATAAAGTCTTAAAATCAGCATTGGCCTGGTGGGGTGTTTGCAGTGTAAGGTGCATGTCATGTAATTTCTACTATCTGGAATCTGCTTAAATGAGCACTCCTTCAACCATGACATTTAGTTCACACCTGAGGTGAAGTAACACTGGTCCCTTCTCTGATGTAGAGCCATTGGAGAAGTGACTGCCAGTGTGTCTGTGCAAGTCTGTTTGCTTACACAAAGAACCTATTTAAGCTTCTCCACCCAAGAAATTCATGTTGATTTTGGATAATCCCTGGTCAATTTTATTCTGTAAAATAAATAAATAAATCTTCCAAATGCGTGATGTAGCCCAGCTCTCGCATATTTTGGACTACTAGAAGTTCAGCATGAGAAACATGAACTGACAGGAGACATGGGTAATTTTATGTTTGTCCAGAGGTGAAATAGGATGAGTATTTTGGTATAGGCTTACATAAAATTGGAATATCACCTGACAAGAGTGCATGGTCAGTCAGGGAAGAATTTTGCTTGTGCATGAGTAGACCCCGCACTGCACACTCAACCTCCAGCGTGTCTTCTGCAGAAGGAGTGCCCGTGTGATTTGGTTTGGCAACAAACCAGTATTTCAGAAGAAAAGGAGAAGTTACATTACAGAATCACAGAATAATCATGGTTGGAAAGGACCTCCTAGATCATCAAGTCCAACCATGCCAACACTACCAAAAAACCTAAATACATGAGAAATTGAAAAACACAGAATAACCCCCTCCATGCCTGCCACCATAGCCTGTCACGAAGCACCATGTCTACACACTTTTTAAATACCTCCAGGGATGGTGACTCAACCACCTCCCTGGGAAGTTCATTCCAGTGCCTCACTACTCTTTCTGTAAACAGTTTCTTTCTAAGATCTAATTGAAACCTCTGCCTCAACTCCAGACCATTTTGCCTGGTTCTGTCATCAGTCACCGAGGAGAAGAAGCCAACAACCACCCCTCTACAACCTCCTTTCAGGTAGTTGTAGAGGGCTATGAGGTCCCCTCTCAGCCTCCTTTTTGCCAAACTAAACATGCCCAGATCCCTCAGGCTCTCCTCATATGACTTGTTCTCTAAACCCCTCACAAGCTTGGTAGCTCTCCTCTGGACCCATTCCAGCATCACAATGTCTTTCCTATAATGAGGGGCCCAGAACCAAACACAGTTCTCAAGATGAGGCCTCACAAGGGCCGAGTACAAGGGCACGATCACTTCTGTTCTGCTGACCATGCTATTCCTGATCCAGGCCAGGATCCTGTTGGCCTTTTTGGCCATCTGGGCACACTGCTGGCTCATATTTAGATGGCTGTCTACCAGCACCCCCAGGTCCTTTTCTGCTGAGCAGCTTTCGAGCCTCTTATCCCCAAGCATGTAACATTGCCTGGGGTTGTTAGCGTTAAGCAGTAAAGAGTTCTCTGGGGTCAGCCTTGGCTGTCAGGTCTTGCTTTCAGTCTAAGAAAGATGGTATGTGTGTGTAACATAGGCCAGTGGATGTGGGGATTGAGTCTCCTTCTGAGTGGTGCTAGCAGGGCTGTGTTGAGGATGCTTTGGCCCAGTGCAGTAAAACAGGTTTTAGTGATCATCATTAATCATAACTAATCTGTTCAATTAAAAATCACTTCTGCAAGCTCTGCCTCTCCCCTGCTGCTTTAATGAAACACTAGTGCATAGGCTTGGGTTGAGTGTGCTCAAGTCTGGGCAAGTGCAAGGAGGAAAAAGCCCTTATTTTCATTCTGCTCTTAATTCCTGCCTCTATCCTTCCTCTGGGTTCTTGCCTTGGCAACAAAAATGGTTCTGAATGGGCACATCTCTGCTGAAATCAGCTATAAATATATTACCCTGAATGTCCATGTTGCTATTTGTTAGGCAAATAAAGGCTAAATTAGATCTGTAATACCTTAATAACTAAAATAACTATTTTTCTAAACAGTTGTCTACATTAACTTGGAAAACATTGAGACTAGACTAGACTGTTTTTGCTGACTTGTTTATTTAGTGCATTGCAACCAGTCTTGCAATCTTCTGCCTCTCTTGTAGCAGCTATTACATTCATATAGTGAAAAGCATTCATTAACCTTATGAGACCGAACACTACAGTTAAAAATTTGCTTGGTTTCCTGCATGGTTTCTTGGGTCTTGTGAACTAAAGGTTCCCTAGAAGGTTTATACCCATTACATCCTTCTCCTCTGTTTTAACTTGGAAATAAGTTGTAATTCTTGTAAAATCACTTCTTTTCAAGAATTACAGCTACGAATGGAATGTCAAACCTAAAAGGTGTGCTGATAAATCACTGAAGATAGCAGTGCCTGCATAAAACAGTATAAAAGATAGCAAGTGTTTACAAAGGAAAATTGATTTGCTCAGCTACGCAGACAGTAATGTACATTTACACAGCATAACGCACTCTTTCACTTGTTTCTATATCCAGTGGGCCAGGGCCACTGCATTTCTAGTATTTTTATGTGTTACATATACCCTTAATTAAACTTGCCATGTAGACACCCACTCCTGCGAGACATTAAGCTGCTGTGTAAATAAATAAAAAGTAAGACAGACAGCTTTTGCTAAAAATAGAAACTATGTTTTAAAACAATGGATTTGCCTTAGGCTTTTATTTAGTTTTGGAAAACAGAACAAGCTCTTTCTTTTCCATTATTTCTAGAAAGTTTAATAGGCAAAATACTAGCTCTCATTGAATTTTGCATCCCTTGAGTATGTTTTAGTAAATCCTTCTTTCATTTAAACTGCTATAAATTATGCTGGGATAAGATCATTAGTCGTTGTAGTAGAAATATGTGAGTTTAACTGAAGAACTTCTTTGTTATGACCTCTGTGGTAATACAGCTCAGAAAAAGGCATCAGAACACATGCTTTAGCAATTATTATTCTTCAGAAGATTATGTTTCGTACAGATGATCAAAAAGGCAATATAGTGACAGCCTGCTTAGTTAACACTGTCACTGTCAACCCCTGATAACTTCCCTACAGCAGAGTTAGTAATTTTTACCATTTGAAGTTACTGACCAGTTGCCATCAAATTTTGCACAAATGCATTAAAGAAACAGTCAACCTTTACAGTTTGGTTAACTCTGTTCACAGAGGCAGAAAGGCTTCTGTTACCACTTTCTTCAAGCAAGCACAAACCCAGGTCCATCTGAAATGGATCTGTGCTGCTACCTCTCCTTACAGAAGTATTTCCTTTTCTTTCATTGTCTTTAATGTATGGATCTACTGCAGTGTCTCTTCCTGATGGATACTTTCTTCCACATGTATTTTTCACAATAGGGAACAGTTGCAGAGGGCATCAAAAGAAACCAACTGGGATGTTAAGCATCTTGTACTTGGTGGGTTAGTTAGGACTGTATGTTGACTACTTCTGGTAGCTGCTCCTGAATTGTTAGAAGTGGGTGGCTTTCACTAATAGCCTGTATGCGGTCTGTGATATCATGGTTCAGTAATGAGCTAGTCCCCATCACATGTCTGGCTTATTCCACACTAAAGCTGCAGCGTAGGTCAACAGTCAACATGGATGAAGTTTAAACTGGAGTATGAAATTCAGCCCAAGGTAATAGCATGGGTTTAAGAGATTAAGTGGTACTAGTGCCAGTGCAGCTCTTTCAGATAAGCTGCAGGAGTGCTTTCTGTCTATTTTCTTTGATTATTTTTTTCAATATTTTTTCTTACAGCTCAGTTTCAATTGGAGTGATGTATCCTTAATATAGCTTTCAGTTTAGTGGGTAGAGCATTTTTTAGCACATGAAAGAGCTGTGAACCCTCTTGGAATAAGAACTGGGGAGCCCAGTCACCCACCTTGTGACCAAGATTTACTGGTGCTATGGACAGGGCTTTGGCTGTTTAAATGATGGGCATGCCTTTGAGAAACCTGGTCTTCTAGGGGCTGATGAAGTAGATCTATCACAAAAGGGAGAGGATGTCTTTGGCCATAGGCTTTCCAGTCTAGTGAGAAGAGCACGGACAGGCTGACTGGGAAGAGTACAGTCCATGCAGCAAGGACACAGATTAGAAAAGCAAGAGCAGAGAGAGAAATAAATCTGGCCAGGGGGACAAAGGGGAACAAGTAGTGTTTCTTTGCATACATCAATAACAAAAGGAAGGCTAGGGATGACATAGGGCCTTTCTGGAGGGAAACAGGAGGCTTGGTCACAAAAGGAGGCGATATAGAGAAGGCTGAGGTGCTTAATGACATTTTTGTCTCAGTCTTCACCGACAAAGTCTCTAGACACTCCACCCAAGTCCCAATAGGCAAAGACAAAGACAAGGTGAAGGATGATCCAACCACTTCAGTGAAGATCAGGTTCAAGACCATCTGAAGAACCTGAATGTGCACAAGTCCATGGGGCCTGATGAAATCCAGCCACGGATCCTGAGAGAACTGGCGAATGAAGTTGCCAAGCCACTATGCATCATATTTGAAAGATCATAACAGTCTGGTGAAGTTCCTGCTGACTGGAAAAGGAGAAATGTCACCCCTCATATTTAAAAAGGCCAACAAGGAAGACCCTGGAAACTATTGGCCAGTGAGCCTCAGCACTGTGCCTGGCAAGAGCATGGAACAGATCCTCCTAAAGGCTCTGCTGAGGCATCTGGAAAATGAAGAGGTGATTGGAAACCAACAGGGCTTCAAAAGAGGCAAATCATGCCTAACTAATCTGATGGCCTTTTCTGATGGCATTACAGAACAAATGGACAAGAGAAGAGCAACCAGTGTCATCTACCTGGACTTGCGTAAAGCGTCTGAGTCTGTCCCACAATGACATCTCGGTCACCAAACTGGAAAAATGTGGACTTGATGAACGGGGCACTCGCTGGATAATGAGTTGGCTGGATGGTTGCACTCAGAAAGTTGTGGCCAACAGCTCCAAGTCCAAATGGAGAGCAGTGACAAGTGGCATCTCTCAAGGGTCAGTACTGGGACCAGTGCTGTTTCACACTTTTGTCAGGAATATGGACAGTGGCATTGAGTGCCTCCTCAGCAAGTTTGCTGGTGGCACCAAGGTATGTGGTGTAGTGGACTTCACTTGAGGGAAGGGATGCCATCCAGAGGGACCTGGACAGGCTGGAGAGGTGGGCCAGTGCCAACCTCATGAGTTTCAGCAAGACCAAGTGCAAGGTCCTGCACCTGAGTCGAGGCAATGCCAGGCACATACATGAGTTGTCAGTGTTTGCTTGCAATCCAGAAAGAAAAATGCATCCTGGGCTGCATAAGAGAAGTGTGACCAGTAGATCGGAGGAGGCGATCCTCCCCCTCTGTTCTGCTCTCTGAGAACCCCATCTGGAGTACTGCATCCAGTTCTGGAGCCCCCAACACANTTCAAGGCAAGATTTGATGGGGCCTTGAGCACAGTGATCTAGTGAGGGGTGTCCCTGCTCACGGCAGGGTGGTTGGAACTGGATGATCTTTAAGTTCCCTTCCAACCTGAACCGTTCTATGAATCTATAAGATTTAAAAATGTTTATAGACATCAGATCATCCTTGACTTGTTGACCAGCAAGGGAACCAGTAGCAAAGTTGTCATCATAGATGATTGCTCAAGCTCCTCTAGGAGGTCCCTGACAAAACAGAAATGAAGCTACACAACAAACTAGAAATGTGAAACTAATTTGGTTGTCCTTTTTGTAGCTGGATTAACAGTGATAAGAACCTGTATAAATACCTGTAGTTTTTGTAAGTGCTAGTGCTCCGTGTTGACATATGCTTTTCTTATTTTCCTCATTCCATGACACTTTTTCTGTGCATTGTTGTTTTTGAGACAGGAAATATATCTGTATGTTCTTAATACATGATAGAACATACGATAGTTTGTCTTTAGTGAAAGGACTATTGATCCTGGGCAGTATTGCTATTGTTGGTCCTGATCTCTTAATGTAAAGTTGGATTGATTTGAGTTGATTCAATGCTTTGAGTTTGATATTGTTAGAGACCAATAGAGGAGAACATGATGTTAGATGATTTGCCATGAAGCTCTATGTGTCCTTCACCAGTTCCCTAGCTACAAATAATGCTTCATATGCTGGACTTTGGTTCATCAAACTATATTTAACAGTGGTAATAACTTTATATTATTTTTTTAATGACTTTGTTGTTTGGGTTTTTTTAAATAATAATTATGTTTATTTCAGTTGGAAGAAAAACAAAATACTTGAAAATTCTTTGATTAAAACAAAGGACTTTTTTTCTTCTGTTTCAGACACAGATATTAAGGAGCTAGAAGATGTTTTTGGACTTAATGGACAAGTAGAGCATAAGCTGAACTTCCTCAAAAAGAATGTTTCAAAAGAAATAAAGCTGGTACTGATTGCTCATTCTATTGGTTGCTACATCACATTGGAGATGATGAAACGGGCATCAGAACTCCAGGTACATTACCCTTATACAATGGAAGTTAGTTTGTTTGCAAATCAGTGCAGATGCTTAGCCCGTAAGTAATGTCATGTTTTAACTCTTCAAGCTATATTTAGCTATACACAAGCTTTTAATCCCAACTCTCATTAAAGTGAAATAAAACCAATAATGGCTAACCCTAATTACATATAGCAAAGTAGTTTGATGTAAAATAACTATGAATTTGGACTTTTGAATGTCCTTGTAATATAAATAGTTAATAATGGTGTTAAATGTATGTAGGACTTGCTTCTTGTATTCTCGTGTTTAAATAATTTATCAAGAGATCACTACATATCTGACCATTATGTTACTACACCAGAAACTGTGACTGTTCAGGATTTTAATAACAACTTCTTCTGTCAAGGTAGACAGATTGCTGGCTACACATGGAGAAATGTATGAAAAAGGATATTAATCAATATTGTGATGAGACCTGCTTTGAAGGATGCTGGTTTTAAAATTTAATACATACATCATTGCTTCAGCAGTTCAGTCTTAGTTTGTGTAACTCAGTAAGAATGAGAGGTGTTACCACATGTTCTTGTGTATCTCAGCATTTCTCTCTGTCACTGTGAAACAATAAGAGGACTGTGCAGGACTTGTGTCCTTGCATCTCTGAAAATGCAAACTATTGTGCTTAGTAATAACTCGTTCTACTACTGGATAGTTCATGCTAAATTGCCTCTTCCTTTACATTACTAAATCTTCAGTGGAAGGAAGTGCAGTGTTAGCATAAAGCCTATGTTTAATATATGCATGAGTTCTTCCACTTCTTCAAAACCATTTCCACTACACATCTAACATTTTTTTTCCTTTAAAGGAAACAGCAACCAAAAACTTGAGGCATGAGCTTAACCTGATATATTTCCAGAGGCATATTTCACATTGTGACTATAAACAACAGCATTTTTTGGAGAGAGAATTTTTATTGCTGTTATATCTTTTCAAGAGGGAGTGATCTAGAAAATATCATATGCTGTAATCTGTCCAAAAATATTGACTTTTCTTTTGTGAACATCTGTATTCTTTATTACACAAATTATTTTATCTGGTTTCAATTAAACTATGAATTGTTGAGTACTTTTTTTTCACCTGGCTCCCTGGATGCTGGCAGCTTGCTATTTATCAGTGTTTTGAAACGTAGGTATCTTTGGGACACTCTTAGACAGCATGGTGCACTGTGTGTAAGAACTTAATATATGACAAGCTACATTTAAGATGCATTTAACAATAGAAAATATTTGTGTAAGCCAGAGTGTTGTGCAACCTTTGTCCCTTTGCCAAAAATAAGTTAACTGTTAGGTTTTATAACATATGAAGTGTGATAATAAGAAACTTGTGTTTCCATTTCTCCCTTTATTTTTACTGGCGTATTTGATTCCCACTAGATTTTGAGCACATATGTGTATTTTAGTAGCTAGATCATTTGATTTTATTTTTGTGTAGTTCTTATGTGATTTTCTTTTATTACATGAGTTTTGTTTTTTGGTATTAAATTCTCTGCTTTAAGAGCCTTTGATTGCTTGCAGTTTATTATTCTGGACTAGAGGTTAATGCGTTGTATTTACTGTTCAAATAATTCAGTAAACGTTTGTATTTGGAGTGTGTTTAAGAGATTCAATTTTTGTTATCCAGTAAAAAGCTTTTTCATAATCTAACCAAATATAGACTAGATTGTCCTTCTCTTGTACAATGATGAGGGAACCTGATGATCTTGAGCTAGCATGTGTGAAAAGGAGAAACTGCTATCTCTTTATGTCTCCTTGGTTGTTCTTCAGCTGTCCGTTTGGAATATGGAGAATATCTTTGGCCTTTGTGCTCTGCAAGTTAATGGGGTCCTATGGGCTGTTAAACTTCTGTGAAATAATGCTTTCCTATTTCATGGAAAGGTAAATGAAACAGAAGTTGCTAGTTTACCCCAGAATAGATTCAATTTTGCATGCTGTCCTTGTTTTCCTGTTGACTCTCAGGGAGACTTCTGTCAATGGTTTGTTCAGGAGACCTCTTAACACAAACTTGGTCTTAGGATGATGCATTTCAGTAAGTCTGCTTAGTAGAGAAGGGCCAAATTTCTTCTGTACTTTCAACCGAGTGGGCCTCGTGTGGGTTGAATACCGGGCCACCTATAAAATTGTGGGTTTGGACTACTCTTTAAGGCACTTTTTGGCACAAAGTTGCCAGAGGCTTGTAGACAACACCCTGGTATGGTTCTTGGCTTTACAGAGGCTTTGGTCTTTTCCCAGTAGTTATTTTGGATGCAGCCATCCTGTTTTGAATCAATGAGAAATTCAGCCATGTGGGCACAGACCATCCTATGCCACCCTTTACAGTAGCGGGGCCAGGATAATTCCTGGTCAGGCTGATTGCTGGTACACCTGTAACTGTGAACAGCTCTCAGCTGTTGTGGTGGGCATCAAATCTTAACAAGATTCACCTCTTTGTGGAAAGTTGATCATCCAGAGTTTGTCAGACTGCTAAAAAAAATTCTACACTGGGGAGGAGATAAGTTCATCAGACTTAACTCTGTGGAGGTGGAAAAATGCAACAAAGCACAGCTTGTTGTCACTTGGTCTTAACCTCCTAATCTTCTTTACTCTTCATTCAGACAGCAGAACTGAAAAATGAAGCTGAGTGCAAAATTATTTTCTCAGATGTTGGAGCTTGAGCCCTAAGACATCCTCCAGGTTTTCTCTTCTAAAATAATAATCCTTACTTGGAGGATTTCCTTGTGCTTTGCTGGTGACACTACTGAGTGTTTACTAAAACATGCTATTTGGTCGTTAATGTAATAAAAAGATTGACACTTTTCTTTGCTAATGAAATTCAGCCTGTTAAAGTATTAGTCTCATTTGCAATATGCTTTTGAAATGATAGCACCTTTGTAATAGTAAATTAACACTTGTTAATGAGTGAAACTGTCATACAATGTAACCTTTGACCGTCCTGCAAAACTCATTGAAGAGAAAGAAAAATATTGAGTATTGCCTGAACTTGGTTGATTTCAGAAATTATAGCTAAGAGCTGGAATGCTCTTCTATGAAACGAGTTCATACCTTGGAAGTCCTGTCACATAGTCTCTGCAAATGTTCATCTGCCTTGCCTTTCCTTCACTGTGTTCTCTTTCACACGGAAATCTCTTGGTTTGTGCTTTCTTTTGAGAACTCTGATGAGTGTAACAAAATAGCACTTTGCATCTCATGATTCCACAAATTTTCATGCTTCTTCCTTCATCTGTATATAAATTGCATTCAGATCTTCCACTTGAGGAGTTATAACTTGTTCAGGATATGGTACTCTATGGAGCTTAAAAGGTTTCTGCAGTGTGTCCTACTCTTCATAAATCAGCACTGACTTTTATCCATCAGGAGGCTGTCCACTAACCACACTTTTTTGAGCTAAGTAAACATTTCTTCATTGCTGAGTATTCTAAATATTTTATGATGTGTAAAGTGTTGGTGCCATTCATTCCCTTTTATAAATAAACATGCTTAACAGGTACCAAGCATTTACCTTTTGAATTGCTGAGATTGGCTGTATATCCCTACTGCTGGTTTTCTGTCTGCTTAAGCAGTTTCTAATCCATAGAAAAATGTTTCTCTCACCCATTATTATTATTAGTAGTAATGGTCGCAGGTAATTTAGTCACACAACAGTGATTAAATTACCTCAATGGGAAGCTTTTAGTCAGAGCTTTTTTGGATTATACTCCTCTATGTGCATGGTAGTGTTCTTTATTTCTTTAAAATATTCACTTTAAAAAGTGAAGTAGCTTTAATCTATGAAAATTGTTATTACTTCTGATGCTAGAAACAGCCAGAAATATATTTTATCAGTCTTTTTTAAATTTAGATGATAAGGATTCATCTTCTGTCATTCCAAAGTTTCTGTTGTTGCATTAATAGTGATGAGGTCTTTTATTACCCTTGGAATTATACTTAGTAATCCCCTAAATCGCGCCTCTATTGTGACACACAGTCTGCATTTTCTGGTTTCATACTTGAACCAAAAGGCCATGTTCCATCTGTTATGAACAGCTTGCTTCAAAACAGGGATGGCCTACAGGTACACAGCAGAATGACAGATGTCACAACTCTGTTAGGAGTTTTTTCCTATTGTCTAGAAATCTGCTTCTTTCCAATCACCTGCAGCCTTTTGCAATGCAGTTAGAGAAGACATCTCTGCATATGATCCTTCTGACAAAGACATTGATTGGGATATAACATTTCAGAAAGGGTCTTCTCTTTGCCATCTTTTGGCCAGGGAATTTCTTTTTCTAACTGTGTGAGGTATTACCTGTATATGTAGCAGTTTGTTTTAAAAGCAGCTTTAGCTAAACAGTGAAAAATGGCACTAGTTAGTTTTCCTCGCTGTGTGTCCTTGTATGCAACATAACATGCAATAAATATTTGCAGAAGGAATGAAAGAAGTATCTCTTAGCAATATGTGAATGTCTGTGCATACAATCACATATCTTGGAAGTGACTTTGATGATCATGTAGTCCAAACTTTCCTGACCAAAGCATGGTCTACACATGAAGGTCTAGAGCCTGTCCCATTTGAATCTTGAAAGTGTCCAATGTTAGAGAATCCCCCACTGTCCTGGGGAAATTATTCCGAAGAATGATGGTGCTTCTTGTGTAAAATGTACCTTGTATCCAATTGGAATCTCCCCTGCAGTAGCTTGTACTCTTAATTCCAAACTAAATTACTTTTACTGATACAGTTTAGTCTGTTTTCAAAATAAGATCATGTTTTTAATGTATTCTAGATTCATACTGTACAAGAATGTTCACATGTGAAATTACTCAGGAATATGTTCAGATATTCTTAGGCTTTCATTTGGGAAGTGTGTTGGTTAATATCAGTTCTGTAATTTATCAAACCTTTTCCAAAGTCAACAGAAAGGAATAAGCCACTTTTTGAAATTCAGTTTCCCAAAGACAGAAGCTTTAACTAGTAGAGCTGAACTAGACAAGGGTGGTATTGTATGTTGCCACAGCTGGCAAATGCATTATTAGCCATCAGGGCAAGAAGATGCCACCTGCTAAGTGAGGCGTTTTTCATGTCTTTTTATGTGATAAGATTGTTTATTTATGGGAAGGAATATGTAAGTTGTTTCATAATGGTTTACAACCTCACTTGGACAAAAACTAGATTCTCTCACTGCCACCATTCTGTCTCAAATCCAGTAGGTTCTCAGGATAACACTTAGTTCCTTTCAGGTGAACTACTTGGAAAGCTTCCTCTATTTTGAACGAAGTAGAGTTAGGCCATAAGAGACAGAACATGTCAGAATTCCTCTGCTAAGTGATTTATTGTGATATAGAATTCAGGGCAGTTAATAATTTAGTTTGAGTTGTGTTGACAGCTTGTTTATGAATTTGGGAAGCACATATCATAAAGTTAGGAAAGAGAAAATGCCGGGATTTCTACAAAAAAGCAGAATTCTCTCAAATGACTGGAAGTCCGTGTGGACTAGGAGACTGGGAGTAAAAGAAGATTTTTTTTTAACTGTACAGGAGCTATTAAGCATGTCTGACCTTTGAGATAATAAGAGAATCTTTCCAGCAGCGTGAGCGACTAAGGGAAAGACTGCGTGAAGGCAGTGGCATTTGTTCAGTTTTGAATTTGCTGAGATTAGAACCTACGTGTGTAATCCAGGTCTGGTGGTATCATCATTAAAAAACCCCAGTAATTAAAGGACACTAATTTTGCAAGTTCTGATGTCCTTAGGTTGTCTAGTGCATTTCTTTAGTAGAAATAAAATGAAAATATAAACAGCACAGAGATAAATAGGAATAGAAATTTTTATTCAGTTTTTGACATTGTTGTTTAACACAGTGGTATCTAATTCGCATATTGCTTAACTAAACCAGATATCACAGTACTTAGAACAAAATAAGTTCACATAGCTGTTGTCCAGACTAACTTCTGATTTTCTGAGTGATGAATATAAAATCTAATTATACTTTGTGGGCAAGCATACTTTTTACCACTTAGCATGCTTTCTCACAAGTAAGCTTAGCTTAGATCTCCTGCAGAGTACAATGGGACTGCATAAAGCAGAAAAGCAGCAGATTTCTCAAGAGAGAGAGAGTCATAGGTGATATCTTTTCTCATGCAGGAGATTACGCTTTGTATGCCTCTGTGCCAGTGTGCAGTGTACAGCATAGTAGACTTGGTTTCTGCAACCTTGTTTTGATTTCTCCTTGCTGAGAACTGTTTGCTCTTGGTTCCTTAATGGACTGCAGTGATGGGTAAAATATGGGTATGTGGTTGTATCTGTAGCAGTAGGGATCATGAAAATGGGTAAAAGAGTTACACTAACACAAACCCAATGACAACATTTGCAAATTTATTATACAGGAAGAAAATATACTTAGTAGACCTCACAAGGGAATCAGTACACATTTCAGATAAATGCCTATCTTGTGAGGAGAGCTGGGACTTTCTAGGCTGATGTAAAACTAAACAGAGTCTGCTGTGTATTTTCTCTCCTACAGTGCATCTGCCTGGATAAATGTGCTACATCTTTAAAAAAAACCAGACAACACTGAGCTGATACACACCTACCCTTTCCCCACTTTAAGTTTTGAATAAGAAAAAGAAAAGGATGATTTGCACACTCTATTGCACAGATTTAATCAGGGGTCTAAGACGTGTTTTAATTTAACTTCAGCACTGAATTCGACTATTCCTATAACAATGCATATTTTTGTCAGTCCTCTCAGTTCCTGATATATAGCAAGTCTTGGGGGGGTATATATAAGATGCCACAGGTGGTCTGAGCCAGAAATCAGATCTAAAATGTTCTTTAACTGAGAGTCTACATAATTCACCTTGCAGCAGATGACAAAGTTCTGATGACTTTTCTCTTAGTGACACCTCAGACAGTATCAGTAAATCCAGAACAGCCAGTAAAGCAACATGCTGCATAAACAAACATTATGCAGCTCTCATACTTAGAAAAGAAATTACTGCAGATAATTTATTAAACCTGACCAAGTAAAATAAATACAATATCTTCAAAGATTTTTTATAGAAGTTTCATTGAGGGTTGGGGTTTTTCTTAATGGGAAAAATTAAAACAACCTTCATAGCAAAACCTAGGGTAAATATAGAACCTTCTCTCTTTGCAATGGGAGGCTGCAAAGCAAAGAGCAATAGTGGATGAGTTCATAGCAAACAAAGATTTGTTACAACAATACTGACTTTTTGACCGAGACTCTCATCAAAAGCCACCAAAAGTTGAGAACACTGACAGTGAAAGGCTGATAATCTGTGGAATGGGGTTGAGACCAGGACCCCATTCTCCAGCACCTAGGAGACCATTAGCATTATTTTCACTGGCTTGATGACAAACTCTGCTCCTAACAATCCCACCTCTTCCCGCCAAAATAGCTCTAAAAAATGTAAACTGTGGAAATGCAGTAATCAACAAGAAGACAGGACTGTTTGAGTAACCTTCCCTGGACATCACCTTTGTGAATGGGAAGAGGCACTGTCTAGACTGCCCTTGCTGTGTAGGTCTGCTTTGCTCAGACAACCAACCAACATTGTAATATAAAGGACAAAAGAATGTGAAATACCTCAAGGATACAAAAAAAAATTAGGAAATTTAAAATGAGAAATCAACTGCTGAAGGCGATGCATCTCCAGATGCAAAATGCCTAAGGTAGAATTGAATAAGGAGACACAATTTTTGTCCTTTATTTTCACTAGGGAGAAGCTTCTGTCCTTCTCTACGTTAAGTTATTAAGAACTAAAAAGTCCTCAATGTTTTGAGAATAGTCTTCAATAGTGCTGTGAAGATACCTGACCATTACTGCTTTTTATTGCCTCATTTTCTGTTTTCTGCTTTCATGTCAGAAGCTTTTAATCATACATTGTGTAGTCTGTGGTCAGCAGCCTGCTAGTTAACAGTCCAATTTCCTCTAAAATGAGACCATGGGATTTATGCTTTAAAGATGATTTGTCTGTGTCCTCCCACAAAAACAACAACAAAAAGAGAAGACATATTAAAAAGTAAAAGATTGTATGTCTGTCTTGTCTGCAATCGAGGCTTGTAACTGTAGAAATAGCAAGCAAGAAGCAATGAAAGGCGAGACTCAAGTATACCAACATACGATGATAAAATTATGGAATTTTTTTGCAAGAGGACCTTAGGATTGGAAATAGGTGACATTTTCAGAGTTTCATGTTGTGGAAATACACCCCTTTTTAAGATCTTCTGTGTAATTGTTGAGATCTTAAACTTATGAGGGAAGGTTTGGGTATGGCATTTGTCTCTGGTCAGCTCCCTTGTCCAAAGCTTTGATTATAATGTCCAAAGAAAGCTTTTTTGCAGTTGGCTTTGACTTGAATTGCTTTGTTTTCTTCTGCTGACTGGTATTTCATGCCCTATTTCTGTTACATTATTTTTGTACACCCTCGCTCACAGCTCACATTAGCCACATGGAAGCTGTGGTTTGTCATACTGTCAACACCTGAAACGGGGGCGCTGAATTATGGATTTTGCAGTCTGAGTTCTGATCAAAATGTGTCAGTACAGAAACTCAGTTTAGAAAACAAAAATCTTAAAGGTTGCAATATAACAATCTTAATAGAAAAAAGGTGTTATACATTAAATTAAACACAATTTCCTTTGAAATACACTCTGTCTTACCATTTTATTTCTAAATTCCTCTCATAAAAACACAAGTAAAGATACTGGAAAAATAAGTTTCGGGAAATATTAAAGCCACAGTTTGCCTTCTAGAAAAGTTTTAAAATGTTTGAATAAAATAAATTCTTGGTACTGCACTATATGCATTTGAAAACAAACTGAGCATTTCTGAACAGTGCTGTCGTGTGTATATATGGCATACCTTGTGTGGTTTTTGAAGTGGGTAAAGTAGATAGAGATCACCTGCCCGGTCCTAGAAAACCGTATGGGAAATACTAGATTACATATGGTTCCGCACTGTTCAGAGTCAGGAAAACTTACAGTCCAGAAATACTGGGGCCGGTAAATAGTAGAGTGACAGTTAAAAGCCAAAGTGCAAATTTAATTAAAATTGCTGCCTGGTGCAGTGAAAAGACAGGCTTGAAAAATCCAGCAGCAGTGTATCTGGCACAATGTACTTACCGGATATATGAAGACAAGTTTCTGTTTTTAACACTGATCACTTTTTTAAGAGTGAGGATTGAGAAGCAATTGTCATAAGATCAGCTAGTTTAGGTCATAAACCTGCAATAAGATGGCCTAAAGGTAAAATAATTTTGAAGACTTTTTGAGAAAACCTGTATTTTATTCATAATATTCACTGAAACGTCAACTCATGATACCTTCTCTACCGTACTTGGGGTATTGCTCAATTGAATACAGAAACAACATGAAAACGAAGGGTTTTGGTCTGTGATGATTCAAAGTAGGAAAACCGAAGAACAATAATTTTTATTTGAAGAGACTTTAATTTTTAATAACATGATTTCATTCCCAATTAAACATCTGATTTCAGATGTACGTAGTCAGAATTCAAATAAACCTATAAAAGATATTTTTTCTAGGAAGTTGAAAGACATTAAATTAGCCAAATGTACAAACAGAAAAGGAAGAAAAATAAACTGAAAAGCGGAGTCTGTGATCACTCATCAAGAATCCAAAGTAAAACATGAGCATGAAGAGGAAATGAAGAAGTAAAAATAAAAAGATGACTAGAATGGTAAATGTCAGAATAACAGGATTTATTAAGTACTGTATATTTTTACATATTTATTCATAACATCTTGTCATTTTGAATATTCAAAAATTTTGATTCATATTGTTGTAACTAAGTGAAACGCTTCTATAAAAATGAGGCAATCATAAGTGAATTTCAAAAACAATTAGGATTTATAGCATGTTTACAAAGAGCTCAACACCCTTCTAAAAGCCAGGTTTCCCAAACAACCTTTTATGCTGGCTGGTGCGATCTTACAACATTCTGACTGCAGGTGTATGCACAGCACTTGAAAAGCAGAGACTCATCTCTCTAGAAAATTGGAGCAAAGGGTCAGAATTAGTTGTTTGCAATTAATATGCTTTTACAGAAGACAGCAGAGCCAGAATTCATCAGGATTCATGCTAATTTAAAATTCAGTAAGGAGAAGGCAGGCAGGGATTAAAGAATTGTTTGTGAAATGAACATGTGAATGGACATCATGGTGGTTTTGAACATAAACTTCTCAAACATGTAGTTAACTTAGAGTAACTAGAGTTAACTCTAGTAACCAATATCTGTTCCTAGAATCTCTGTATTAAAATGTAGTTTTACTTGCAGTCCTGGGCTCTCAACAAGTAAGTTGTACTGCTTCATCATCTCTTGCATTTCATTGTATATGCTGCTGTTACTCAAACAGCAAGGAAGGACTGAGCTTGGAGCTTGCTTAGAATAGACAGTGCTGTAATTAGAACTATTTCTTACTCTTCCATATTGTTAATTTGTTCATTCCCCATGGTTTACAGTGAAGTCTAGGGATGCTTTCTTTATTGGCTAGAGTGGTGAAGTTATGTTTCTCTATATTAGCTTCTGTGCTGAGGTTGGTGTGTCCTGTTTGAGAGTTCACTGCAAGAGGGAAAGAAACTGAAAAAAGACAAAACAGGATTTTGGAGCTTAGATTGCCCATTGAGTACATTTAGGGCATTCCTAATACAGTACTGACTGAAGTTCAGGTAAACACCAGAGATTATAGTTTTATAATTCCATTTGTCATCAAAATTAAGGCTAGGAGCAGTCTGTAGTGTTCTGAAGGAAGGATTTTGGTATTTTTTGCTAATTATTTCAAATACTTACAGTCCTTGAGAAAGACGATGCAAGGATTGAAAAATGAACTCGTTCTCTCTTTCCTTTTTCTCTTATTTTAATAATCTGACAACACAATTCTGTCTTGAACCTCAGATATTCCTTGTTTCTTTTCATCCTTTGTACCAAAAAAGTAAAATTTGGCTTTAAGTTTCTGTTTCTGCTCAGTACATACTTCCTGGCTCACACATCCTTCTGTTCTTCACTTATATCACAAGTCAGGACATTTTCTGCTCATCTTACTTGAAAGAATGTCTTACTTCATATATGTCACTTTAAATGGTAGTGGACTGAACTTTCAGCATCAAGTCTCAGCTCAGCTTTCCTTCGCTGTCTACTAATGTTTCAACCAAGTAGGGCTATGGGTTGGGTTGACTGGATGCATTTTTGTGACTTTAGTGAGCGGGAAATGTGCCCTTTCCAAATGCCTTGAAATACAGCACTTAAAAATAGAAGTCCAAGGGATCCTGAGGCACTGAAGGAAAATCATGAGCTTCCCTTTTCATCAGCAAAATAAGATGAGAATTGTAAGGCTGGTTTCTCATTCACCTTGTTCAGCCACCTTTTGTTACGCTGAATGGATTTTCATTGAGATGTATTGATGGGTATGGCCATACATTGTCTACTTTGAAAGCAGTTGATTCAAGACAACAGAAAAGCCTGATCCTTAATACTTCCTTGTTGAGCTGTCTCTCAACTTTAAGGTCATGTTGCTAGTTCATCATCAGTGAAGTTTCCACATCATGTCTACAAGGATCACATTTAGCAGCCTGTGTACCATAAGTGTACCTGCAGATGCAATGCGGTGATCTCATGGGAGTGCTACGCTGAAAAAAAAATCCCACCCTGAACTTCTAAACGAAAATGGAAAGAATTTCTCCTGGAAAGTGGCAGCTGGGTTCTGACATTCACGTAATGGGAGCAACTGAAAGCTTTATGGTGTGTAACTGTGACACTGCATTCCAACATAAGCTTCTCCCTGCCCTTCTTCCAACCAATAAACTATTCTTCCTCTCTTTTCACTCTCACCCCTCCTAATCTTCTTCTGTTTATGTGCTTTAATCATAATAGCAACAAATCCATCCGTGTCGGTATTATCACACCGTTGCAAATGTTGGCCGTCTCCTTTGGCAATTCCCTTGTAGATGGAATGATACTGCCCACTTTGATGGGGCTTAATTTTCTCTGTAAAATACTGCTCTGTCAATGGATATTTTCTCTATTAAACTATTTTCAGTCCAACAATAAGACACAGATTTTTGGGAGAACAGTTTTCTCATTATTACCTTAACCCATAAAAAGTCTCTTTCTTTTTTTCCAAGCATTTTGGGCAAGTCTTCAGTTACCCAAATATTTGTAGTACAGAGTAATTTGCATTTCAGCCCTGTGAGACTTGTAAATGTAATGAAGAGACTGTGTGTTTAATATTTTTTTATATTTTTAATAATTTGCAAATAGCTCAGTATGTAGAGCTGACCTGTTGAGAAATAGTTTGCAGTGTCCATAGAGAACACACTTCTGAGTTCTGGTCTTACGTATGTTTCGCAGAATTCTGGGCTTTGTCTGAAAAATTTCTAGGAGCACTTCTTACTGGAAAATATGTCAAGTAATGTGAAACAACTGATGGTTTTTTCCTATGCCATGACCCACTTGTACAATGAGGTATGGATGGCCCTGCTTCTGTTGCCATTAAACAGGTTTCAGCATAAGTCAGGTATCGTGGAAGATAGTGACAACCTTTTGAAAGGTGTGATTGAAAGCATATTGATTTCAGAGAGAATGATCAGGTCTCAATTTACTTTTCAGACCAAGAGGTTATTCTGTAACTGGCATGATGAGTGTTTTACAGCATCCATGTAGAAGACCCATGGTCTTTAGCTGTCTATCCAAGAAGAGAATACTAGTCTGTAGCATGGAAAATATTTTGCCTTGTCAGGTCTACATTGAACATAGACTGTTATGTATAATAACTGAAAATTAAATCGTTTAATTGGAATTTTTTCATGGGGCAGAAAAAGACCTTGTTACTCTTACGGAAATTTTGCCATTAGTTTCAACAGGAGCAAGATCACACACAGCCAGAGTTGATTGAATCACACAGGACCATAAGCTTTCAGTAGGATACTGGACATGTTGTAGTCTCATTAGGGCTCTGCCTTTTCAGTTACTCAGCTTGTGACCACTGTTGGCAAAGGTATAAATGTAGAGACTACCAAGATTTCCCTGCCTCTTACTTCCTTGCTACTGAAAGATATATCCTGAGTTCTTTTCATCCCATTTTAAGTTTTTCTGTAATGAAACTCTGCAGAGGAAGTTATAGTGTACTCCTGATAATATTACACAGTTAATACTACAGAAGCCTGATAGTAATTCACATTTTAAATGGACTCTTCATATGGCCGGTGCAACGAGCTTGCATGTAAGATTAAAACATACAAGGCTCAGAATCAAATTTATGCTAAGTCAATGGAAAGTAGCCTTAAAGCAGACATAAATTTAGTCACACCTCACCTTGGTGCAAATGACCCTCAAGCCTGCATACCTGAGGATGTAGTCATTGTACCCAGCACTGTATTCATCGTTCCACTGAAGACTACACTTTGAAATACAAATACATTTATAAAAAGGCTGGTCCTTGAATTTTGTTTCCATCCAAGTGGAACTGCCAGGAAGCACTAGAGGCTCGGGGCATTAAAGATGTACTTCAAATAAAATTGGTTCATGTATGTTAAATAAAGAAGGTGCCAGGACATGGAATACCTTGTGATCACTGTAGAGCATTTTAAACAGATGAGAATATTGCTTGCTATTTATATCATCATATAGAAGCTGAAATAAAATAGTGAAAAAATAAACCCGAGTTTTCATTCATTCGAAGAAAAATGTGTGCTTAATACATATATTTGAACATAGTGGTCAAATTCACATGTTGAAGGAGGTGTCATTTATAATATTGGATGTATTGAATGTAAGGAACTGTAAGTTCGTATGAATGGTAGATGGACTAACTGTGAGAAAGTGTTGCTTTTAAAATGGTATGGAACAGGTTCATGAACTTTTATTTTCAAGGCATCCTATTCCTAATAGCTGTTTCTGCTAAATTGTTCTCTTCTCTCCCTACACAGAGTAGAAGCAAGGATGTGTGAGATACACAGCTGAGTTAGGGAGACTCTTTTCTCCTGACAAAAATTTGTCATAGTTTTGGTGGTTCTCACAAGGGAGTGCTGACATTTGCCACCAGCCGGGAAGTGAACTTTTTCTGTTTTCCTGTCACTGAGTAGCTCCAGCTACAAGTTAACATCTGCTTATATCTTAAAATAATTCTGTCTTCTTTTTCCATGATAGTCTATAAAAGTAGAGCACAGGTTAGCTGCCTACAAGGTATATTTTTGGTGTATTAATTTTGTTTCTGTATTTCATGAGTGAGGAATACCGTGGCTATTTGTACCTAGTGTATGTGCTGCAGCTAAAAGAATGCTTTCTACTACCTTGTCCCAAAAGTGGCAATGTACCTGAGGCAAAGCGTGTGCCAGGGGCAGAGCATGAAAGCAGGACTCTCCTTCTGATTTTTTTAATATTCTTTCTCTGATTATGTTATGAAGAGTATGGGAAAAATTTAGCATTGTGATTGTGACTGTAAACTGGGGAAAGAAAAAATCAGTTTATTATGGTCCATCGTATTACATTTGACTACTTCAAAAGAAAAGGTAAAGGGAAGTTATGAACCAGCACACAAAGATGAAGTTTCCCCTTTAATTTCACGAACAGTTGCTTGTCTCACATATATTTATTTACAAGTAGTCTAGTATATTCATTTAATATCACTGACAACAGCAATATCCATGCAGCTGTTTAATCTTCCCTTAAAAAAATAAAAATCTTAGTATGACCCTGTATTTTATAATTCAGTAGAATACTGTGAGGTTGCAACAATTATGCACACCCCCACAAGATGAATACCCATGTGTCCTGTGTCTTTCTTCACCCTTGAAGAAAGTGAATGGTGTTGAAATGTTTGGAAACAACTTATCTGAGGAAGATAAGTTGAGGAAGAATCATATATATATATATATGTTCATATGTACATGTGCTGTGTCCTGAAGAACTCATATAGCTAATCACTTATGTGTATGTTCAAATAGGAATAGCTATAAACACTGGATATGTGGGTTTTTTAATTTATGTTATCCTGAATCCAGCCTGTTGCAGTCTCCAAAATTCTCTCTGATTCAAAGTGATGGAGACATATCTAAGTTAACCAGCTCCTTGCAGAAGTGAGAAGGAGTCTGTGTGGGTTGTATGATCACAGAGAAACAGTGGTCTCTCACTCACACACTCTGGTAGTTCTGATTTTGCCTGTGTTGTTCTGTTCCATAATAGGAATTTAATTGATTTGTATGTCCCAATCTATTAGACTATGCTTTTAATAACAAGAAGCGTATGAACAAAGGAGAATACATCAGATACCAAGAGGCATTCCTGACATCAAAGATAAATGGAAAATTGCACTCAAGCAGGAAAGTGTTCCTGCCACATGGCCAACCTGAGCTGAGGATGTGGTGTGACACAATATTAAGGCAATATTGTTTTGTTAAAAGTGTGTTACAAATTTCTAGTTTCTTGGCTTTGCAGAGCTTTAGAAAAGACTCTACTTGGAGCATGGATACCACTTCTCTGCTTCAGCCCTTGTTGAGTGTGCTTGACCTTTGAGTGACAGTTTGATCAAGAAACAAGAGCAAGAATGTAGAGAAGACAACCATCTGAGCACTTTAAGGAGCAAGCTTCATGTCTTGTACCCATATTTTAAGAATTCAAAGCCTGGGAGTGCAGGAGATTACTTAAAAATGTTATCTTCATATTCTCTGTACTTAGTATTTCTTGCACATCTCATAATTCATATTTACACCAAGGTTTATGAAAAGCCTGCTTTTCTCAATGCATGTGTAGAGTAACAAAGTGTACAATAAAAGGCAAAGGGTCTGCATCTTGTGAAGATGAATGACATACGTCATAGCGGAGAGAGCTCACATACATTTTGGTTTAGCATAATAGGATTTATAGGACAGAAAAATGTGTTATACACAAGGTAATTTCTAGCTACATGTGTTCAAGAAATAAATAGAGGGAAAGTCTAGGCAGATAATAAAGAACCTGAATTATGAGGGAAAACTATGGAAAAAGACCGTCAAGTTCAAGCCTAGCCACTGTATTACAGATGTCATACATATACATGTCTGAAATGTAGTTATTATTATAAAGGATGCTTTATGTTTCAGTACCTAAACTCCTGTTTGTGGACTGACAGTTGTCCAAGAAATATTTCTTGCTCTGACCTGAAGTGTAGCTTCTGTGGCCTTGATTGCCTCCCTTGGAAGCAGTAAAGGTTGACCACAGGTAGACAGTATTCCTCATAATATTGTTATTACTCATAATACTAAATTCTCAGTATTACTCACAATACTAAAAAACTTGTAGGCGGCAAAAAATGTGTCTCATTACACACTCACAACAAATATTGTCAAAGGTTTGAAATCTCAAGGGATTTCTCCATCTGCACTGATCTTGTTTTGGTACCATTTTTTTGTTGGTTGAAAAAAAATCCTTCTATGGGATTTTTTTTGGTTTTACATTCAGAAAGTTCCTTATCAGAAAAGGGGATTCATTGGACTCAAACATCTTAAAGGTCTTTTCCAGCCCAAATGGTTGTTGAGACACGAGTGTACTTACTTTATGTTCTTCATGGCTTCAGTTGTCCCACCCAAAATATTCTTTTGCACCTTTTGCTTTTGTAGCCAATAAGTTTGTGGAGCTCTGTTTCAATGGCAGAGGAAGCCTAGAACTGAGAGACTGCACAGAAATGAAACACAACCCATCTGCAGACATCACACACTGATGTTAATAGGGCTGTAGATGCACTTTATAGACACTATGCATGTAGCAATTCTGAATTGTTCAAGACCAGAATTACTGCATATCTGCAACTTTTTGATATTTGAACAGATGTTTGTTTTAATATGTCCAAACATTCATTTTGCTGTCATAAAATCAAGTGGATTTTTTGATATTGAGCTATGACAGCCAACCTGCTGATACAGCAAACCAAATGGCATCTTGAGCAGCAGCAGAACACATCACTCAAGGTTTTAGAATGTTATCATTTTTTTATTATACTGTACTGTAATGTCTTCTATTTAACTCATGACTGAGCAAAGTGAATGGGCAGAAAGTCCCATTCTGGTGAGAGGGGATCCTAGTCCAACTCTCTCTGTTTGTCCTGTGCATTTTCTTGGAATTGTGCTTGGCGCAGCTCTGGCAATAAAGCATGGGGTACTTCCCTGACCGGCGTTGTTTTGCCTACAGGTTTCTGCATACTGAGTAACAGAAATTGTGATTAATGTGGCATTCTGTGTCAAGGGTAGACAGTAGATTACCATTAAGTGCATCATTATGCTATCTTTGAAATATTTGCTAGGTTTCACCTGACAGATAATAGCTTTTCCTCTGCCAATGGAACAGAGGAATAACAAACTAATATCTGGGCTTAACTAACATATATCAAGAGAAGTGTTACTTCTGACAGAGAAACAGCTTTTCCCTTTCATAGGGCTTTGAAGGAATTTTAAATAAAACTTCCTCTCTCATTTTCTTTCCAGCCCTGTGACTGTGTTGCACACATAGTGATGCCATTGCTATGGAGCAGGGGTGTGTGGCTGTGGGGACTGTGGGCAAGCTGCAGAAGTGTGCTTGCCTACTTCTTTAAGAAGCATTAGTCCATACAGTGGGTTGGTTATAAAATGTAATAGATCACTTCCTTGCTTCAGGTCGCTGGTTCCTCTCTAGCTCCTTGTGGGCTCTGAGTTGCATAACCAATGCCCGATCTGAGCCTTATGTTCTTTTTGCTGTTGATTATAATACTAACCATTTCTGCTGTCGTGGTGATTAAGGACAGATTGTGCAGAGGGAACAAGTAATTTCCAAAACCTTCCATGCTCAAAAGTCCGTCTGAGCCTTCAGCAACTGCTGCTTCTGCCATTAAAGCAGAGTGAACCAGTAGGTTATTTCTGAGGAAATGTCACCTTCTGATATTTTCTTCAGTGAGTCAGAGTCTTGTTTTACCACTTTGGTGGGCAGACCTAAACATACATGTGAGTTCTCATGTCCTTTGAGAACCAAGGTACAAGACTGAGAAAACCAGGGCTGTAATTAATTAATCAACCTACTTGGGCTCTCTTCTCGCTTCTGCAACAAATCTTTAAAATAACTTCTTTCTTTCAGTCAGTGCCTGCCTTTTCATGTCGTGCTTGCTCTTCACTTCTATTCTGTTTTTCTTAGCAAATCACTCTATACTAAGAACAGCCAGAAGCGTGACATGTCTCAGGCCAGCAGCTGTGGGATCTCAGGAAGGTAGATCTGAGGTGCCTGAATCTGTAAACAGTATTTCTTGTGCTTAATTAAAACTACCTGATTTCAAAAGTATTGAGATCCTCTCATTGGCATCAAGGGAATTAACTGCTGTGAAATTCAAGTTGCTGGTTTGGATACTGCTTGTAAGCAACATGCAGTTACATCCTTGGTTCTGTCATTTGCCAGTCCCTGTAACAAGTAGTATTACCAGCTCAAATTTCAAATCATAGCTGATGAATATACTTCAATTATTTTCAGTAGAAGGCTCTAGTGAAAAGTATTTCTGTAGAGGATTTTTAGCTTGATTTGACTAAAGCTTTAGTGCTTTTATGAGGAAACTGTTTAAACATCTGACAAAACCCCTTTGCTTGTTTGGTTGAGACAGTTAAATTGTTCAGTGATAAACAACAGTGTATTATAAGTTTAATTGGCTTTTTTTACTCTGTTTTCATTTTAATCAAAACAGAAACACTTCCAGCTGTTCTTGCAGATCCAGATATTGCTGCTATCTCCCATGAAGATTTGAAGGTACTCAGTTGTCACCTTGTCACTCGTGTTAGATAGACTAAGAGCTGATTTTAAAGCCCAGATGTACAGGAATGTATGTGTTCTTCAGACAGTAAGTTTAGAGAAAGTCTTTGTTTTAGTCTTTCCTATTTATATGAAGTAGTGATCACATTAAGTGAATACTGTTCATTTAGGAATCCTGTTCGTTTAGGGATCATGCCTAAACAAAGCTCTTTGGTCAATGTGATGCTTTGGGGAAATGAGCATATAATACTCTTTGCTTTGAGGACTCACTTCTTGGAAATAAGTAGATTTTCTTCTGTGTTGTAAAATTTAGTGTGCCAGACATACATACCTGAAACTGACAGACACTAGATACCAAACACAAAAGTGAAACTCTGTAAGTCCACACCCATTCCTTTTGTGTGTGCTGAAGGAATAAGGGACAGAACCCACTGGGTTCCTAGAAAGGTTTGTTCTCTGGACATATGATCAGACCATGCCCCATTCGTTTGTTCCGTGAGATATATGTATGTATATACTATTAGGTTTTTGTTAACAGGATCTAAAACTTCTGAGACACTGCATCATGTTATAGTCCCTTGAACCATTCAGGGTTTGAGCCCTAAGTAATTTAAATAGTTAAAAATTAATGATGAAAGTAGAAGCAGCTGCCTGGTGACTAACTGAAAGAGCATTTGTGTCTTAATATGCGTCATCCTGAGTGTTGAAATCTTGCAATTTAATGACATGTTAAATAAATGTTAAATAACTTGAATTACAGTTTTACAAATGCTGTTTATTGTCACAAAAATCAACAGTGACAATTCCAGTGTAGTGTAAGAATTTGTGTTTTTTAGTAGGTTGACCAAAGCACAGCAAGGGTAGGCAGTATGACCCACAGCTTTAAGCAATTCCTGGGCACAGGGTGTGCTTTCAGTAGATTGGTTGGCCAACTGGACAACCTGTGGTAGTGCCCAGGTCTGCTTAGTTCTCAGGGACTAGTCTGTAGTTGCCCAGTTCTCTGCCTTTTGCATGTGCTTAATCGATAAAAATCACTGGACTCTGAATTGGGGGTAATCTAAGCCATGTGAAGTTGGATTCCTCTCACTACTTATGTAATTTTTTTGACTGATTGTATTTTCTATTTTGACTAATTGTATTTTGACTGATCATTAATACAAGAAACTTCTGTTGTTGAGTATGAGAAAGGTTTCCCAAGAAAAAATATTTCACACGTTAACATACTGTGGCATCCGTAGGTGTAAGATTACCTGGTGCTAGTCAGTGTCCATCTTCAGAGTGACTGGTCTTGTAATAATTTTGAAAGTTGTATTTTGAATTTAGTTCCATGCCATCTACTTGGTTTCAGCTCATGTAAATTGCATGTAGGTAAGATCCCAGAATTTAGAAGTTCACAAATCATTAACTGATGTTGAGCATTTCAATGTCATTAATTTCCTTCATTTTAGCCATATGTTTCTACTTCACAAGACACAAATGTGACATACTTTGTAATGAACTTAATAGTAAAGTGTATTGCAGCTGTTTTGTCTGTAGTTGCATTGCAGTGAAGTTGAACCAAGACTTCCAAGCAATTCTGCAGTCAAGTGCACATTTCAAAATCCTGGCTCAGGAATCTGGCAATAATCTAAGAAATATCTGATAAGTGTTATAAAAATACAAATTTTACACTTCTCTGTTAATGTCTGCAAAAGATTGAAAAAATGAAATTCAATGAAATTGCTCTCCATCTTACTACCATCTCTTTAATTTTTATGCCATTTAAAAATGCAGGAATACATGGGACATTGTAACAGCTTCCTCAATTTGTCCTTTTCCTCCAAGGTTTACAGCTTCCCGCAGTGGTTACTACATCAGTCCAAGCAGCTAATCCTGTATCTATAAACTGCAATGTCAAAGGATTAATGTGTGCCTGGGAACACAGGTCAAATCTGCTTTAGATCACAACAGTTCGAGTTCAGCTCCTAGCTGAAATATCACGAAACTACCATATAATTTAGTACAAGTCTTGCATTCCTATACTTCAGCTGCTGGTTGTATTTAATAAAAAGAGGCCCAAGATTGATTTCCTTGAGAATGTATTTTTCTTTGTCTAAAACCAAAGTAGAATCAGCTGGAAAGTAGAAACATTTCTTAAAATACTTCTGTCTTTGATATAAATAGCACTTTCAAAGTGCACTTTTAAAATCCTGTTGAAAGTACAGTATGGCAAGTTACTGCTATTTCCTGAATGTCTCCTGTTTGCTGCACCAGAAGCCCAGGTCTTTGTGAACATCTCTTGGTGGCAGACCCTGCCTTTCACTGGACAGCTGCTGCCACCACTCATGTGCACACAGGCACAGTGGCAGGCAGACCTTATCTGAGTCTTGTCAGAGAGTAAAGACAAGTATCTTTAAATATTTTAACAAAATGCTAATATAAGTTGTGCAATACATAGACTTCGTGCAGTAAGCAGACACATATAACTACATCTGCTGGATTTATGCTGTCTCCATCAAAGCACAGCAGTTCATTCCTACTTATCTGGAAATGCAGTACCCAGAATCTATTATACTTTTCTTTCTTGGTAATTTGGAGATACTGGAGTTGTGTGTCTTTGAGGGGTTTTTCCTTATCTAATTCCTTGCAAAATGTTTACTTTGAGGAAAAAAGAAGTGTCAGCTGTCCTTTCAGACTATCGGTTTGTTCTTCACATTGAAATAAAATTGGGAGTACTTATAGTAATTCTCTTCTGCTTAGTGTGGGTGGCATTGTAATTACTTTTGTTGGTTTTTTTAGGCTATAGTGTATTCTGTTGTCATAACCATATTATAGTTTAGTTGCTTTATGGAGAGAAAACAGTTGACCACATGAAACAAATGACAGTGCTGGGATGAGAACCTGCCTGGGCTGGGTGGCCATTCTTGCCTCCTGGTCTCTGCTGGGGTCCCTGTGTGTCCAGAAGCAAGTGGCAAGGGCTCCACTCCTGAGCACTTGTTCCAAACCCCACAGAACTGAGCAATTCGTAACCACACTCTTGTTTACTTAGTCTTTAAAAAAACTTAACATGGGCACATCACAAAGCCTGCCTACATGTCTGTGGTGCCTGGAAACCCAACTTCATTTCAAGCAGAGACTCCTTTAAAAATGAAGTCTCCTAGTTTGGGGTGTGGTGCTGTGGGACTTTGCTGACAGACATTTTCTCATGGCCTGACAGGTTCTTCGCTCTGTGCTGCTGTTTCCAACGATAGAGCGTATGGCTCAGTCCCCTCAAGGGAAGCTCATGACCCCCTTGCTGTGCAAACTTCGTTATATTCTGTACATGCCCGTCTACTTGCTGTCCTTCCTACCAGAGGGAGTCAAAGCCTCCCTGGTGCGGTTTGCTTTGCGAGGATTGAAGACCTGTGATGAATCTTCTATAACAACCTCTGTAAATCTCTTCAGCGTGGACTGCATTGGTGAGCACCTTTTTATTTTGTTATGCCAGCTTTTGTACTGTTCTCGCTCAGTAAACATTGATGGAGTCTTGTGAGCAAAAGCTTCCTGCAAAACCATGAGTCAGTTTTGAAAGAGGCCTGGACTAATCCTTCCTCAGCTTAAGAGAATGGGTACAAGAAAGCCTCAAGTGAGTGAAATTGTTAAAGGGAAAATAAAGGATACACTATTTTTCTCAAAGAACATATATCCCTTAAGAGAAAGTTATTTAACAGTATATTGTATATTAAAACACTGCTTTCCAATCTAGTTCCTATGCCTTTTTTCTTACTTTTTGCATTTCTTTCACACTGGATGGTGGAAGTAAATCAGTGGTGAACTTGACAAAGGGTTCTTTGCTTCTGGGTTTTTTTTAAGTCATGATTTAACCAGCTGTATAGGTTTAGTCAACTGAATTGGAATACTGATAAATTCAGAAAAGGGCTTTCAGCCTACCAAGACGCACAAAAATTACTTTATGCACTGAATTTCAGCACTCTTTTGGGCATATGGGGCAAGAGAGAAGATTAACATTCCTCCGATGCATATTGTACACGTATTTTACACATTCTAGCAAGAGAAACAGCTTTAGGAAAGGGAATAATTTCAGATAAATTATGTTAAGTTTAGAATGAAAACCAGAACGTGGATTGTGCTATACTCCAGATATTTTGGTAAGTTAGCAGTTGAAAACAATTTGGAATAGAATTGACATGCTAACGCAGTAATAATAGCAAGAAGGAAGTTTTGATTGCATTAATAGTAGTAAAAACACATTCCTGCATTTCCAGTTGTGCTCTGTCTTCTATCAGTTAAATTTTGCTACTAATCATCCAAACAGATGTGCCAGAGTAACTCTGTGATTGCTGCCAGGGACTGTACCGTTTGTGAGTCTCTGTGGATGTGTTGGTTGGTGTTGGAGATTCACTATAGGACTCTGCGGAGTCTGAAAGCAGGGTGGGCAGTGAGAGTTCTTACTGCCAAAACTAGACAGCCCCGATTACGTTGTACAAACCTCCCATAATAGCAGTTGTTCTGCAGTACCCTGTGCTTGACAAAATCAGACACCTGGCTGATAATGGAAATTAGGAAGTCCTGTGTTTGCCACTTGTTTTGTAGTTCTTTATGGCAGTTTTATAATGACTGATGGATGAGAAAGCAAGCAGGAGTCATATATACACCAGTATTTCAGGCTTCTTCCTTTGACAATTTGGTCTTGGAGAAAAGTATGTGAAGGTCTGTGCTGTCCCATCTCCACAAGCCAGGAATCCTCCTCTGGTTCCCCGCAGATAAATTTTTGCCTCTTTAAACAGTTATCCACATCCAAGGTTGTACTGGAAATGGTCCTTGGCCCATATTAACCTCCAAAAAAGTGTGGCCAGCCATTGTTTGTGGGCTTTTTGGCCCAGACCACAGCAGTTGCAGGAATAATTTTAACAGAATGGATTTTGTGTGCTGCTGTTGGAGCCTGACTCTCCAAGCTCACTGCTCCCCAGGTGAATGAGCCTGGCTGGGGTATGTCAGCCTGTTATCATTTTCCGTGTGAACCAGTGTCTGATCTGTGTCCAAACTGTAAGGTAAGCTCAGACAAGGAATCAAGCTGAAGGCTTTTGTACTCATTGGACATGGTCTCTGCCTTTGTTCAGTTCGTTGGCAGAAATCATTGTACCAGAATGGAAACCCCTGTGAGCCAACATCTTGTAAAACATGCATAAATAGACCTTCTTGATGCAACTAGTTCCTTTAGGCTTGTGATATCATCTCTCTCAAGCTGAATTCCCCTTTGGTTTCATCTTTGGGAACTGATGGTATTTTACAGCTTAGTGACTCAGGACCTCATGGGTGGATTAATAGTCCTAGGGATTCCTGGATATTGGTTATTGACCTTCTCTTGTATTATTTGTGGGCAATAGAAAATGCAACCATTCAGCAAAAATCTGCTAAACCTAGCACAAGAACCAGGCCTATCTTAAGAGACCACTCATCTGTGAGTTATTGAAGCCTCTAAATTTGTAGTAAATTTTTTTCTGATTGATTTCTTGTTGTTTAATGAACTGGTAAATATGGTTCAGAAACATTCAGGAAATTAAGCTGTTTCTCCTCTCTGCGAAGGATGCATGTCAACTCATTAAAAATACACATATTGCCTTTGGCATGTACATCTGTTGCATTACTGTAATTGCAATAAAAGCTATGATTAAGGGCAGAAAAAATGGTGAAAGTTTCCTTAAAATTAATACGTCCGTTGAAACATACCAACCTGCCAGGGATTTGTTACCACATCCAAAGCTTAGTCACAACAATGTTTTCAATCCTCTGAAAGGAAATGAGATTTGAAAACTTAATTATAGCAGAACTTCAAGACCAAGTGCCAGTCCTGTTGACATACAGAGTGAAAAGCTTCATTTGGTGGCAGCAGAATCAGGCCCTTGAAAGACTCAGTGAAGCAATAATTACATTACCCATCTGTCCCACTGCTTCAAATTGTGTTTATTCCTGCTCCCTATCCAAACTCATCTTTTCATTGTCCTAACTTTACAGTGGATGGTACATAGGAGCCCCAGTCTCACAGCAGAAGGCATTACAATGACACTGTACAAGAAGGTAACAAAATACTATGTCTTGTCCCAAGGGGGAAGTAGTGCAGAAAGTGGAGAGACAGCAAGAAGAGAAAGAAAACGGACTGTAAGGAAAGATGGGAATTCATAATGTGTATAAAATGAAGAACTTGTTAGTAATTAGCAAAGGTGTCTGAAGGCAGTTTGCCTACCTGAATTAAACTTACTGCACAAGTTTGTTAAGGCCGAAAAAGCATTACAGTGGAGAAACTAGCATGTGGATACTTGCATTCGTGAACCTCCGAGATGAATAGATAAACTGAACAATAGTGACCTTGAGTTCTCTAAAACATTGTCACTCTGTTTATTCAGGTGAGCAAAACAAGGCACAGTGGTGCTGGTTCTACAAATCATGTGCAGTCCTGCAATGCTGGAATACTTTGGCACTCCAGTGGGTTGAAATTTGTAAACATTCTTTCAGTGACAGATGCCAGTAGCAGACTTACAGTGACAGTAAACTGTTCTATCTACACGGGACAGGATTTATTGTCCAGCCGTTTGACTGGCAAACTTCCTCCATTTGTTTCTGTAAAATGTCCACACGAGCACAGACATTACATAATGGGTAAACACCGCAAAGCTTTTTTGAGAGGCAGGCTCACGGGTCAGAGGTTAATGTCTGTATGACAGGGAAGATACAGATAAGCACAATAGCAAGAAAAGCCTCCAACTGGCCCAAACCTGGTGAGTCCTTTGTGATCTTGAACCTGTGACTTCCTTGGGGGAATCTGCCTGTTTGTTTAACCTATGTGGGAAGCACTGAGATCTGGGGCAGAGGGAGGTCTGCTTTGTGCAGTTCAGGTAGGTTGGGAAGGAGGGGACTTTGAAGCCTGCACCAAGGATTTCAAATGGGTTCAGGCTGTCCCATGAATGCAGGCTGTAGACAGTAGACTGCAGTTCATTTTAAGCATCTAAGAGATATTCTAAGACGACGAGGAACTAGGATTTAACTTCAGAGTTTGGATTCAGTTTTTGTCTTTTCCAGGTATGGAGACATTTGATGTGAACTGTTTACATTTTCTCACTTTACAGAGGAAAATGGGCTAAGGCAGTTTCAGGCACTCCGCTTTCACGACCACAGGACTGTATAGGAAGCAATAGTTACCTCTCTGATGTCAGTACAGGGTAGCAAAATTACATCCCTGAAGTGCAATGGGTAAAAATTTTCATCTAAGGTAAAATTTGAAGAACTGTTAAAGAGCATCTGGAATAAAATGTTATTTTGAAATATGAAAATCACATTCTGAGGTTGAATTAGCTTAGCTTTGAGTGTTGGCATCTCTTGGGATCTGTTTCAATTCCAATTCTTTCTTCTTAGTCAAAGGCATTTTAAATATGACATTAGAGGTGGTCTGTTCCTTACCACTACAAGAGTAATGCTTTGTGAGTTTAAAACGGGACAGGTGAATTGTACCCTGCAGATGGCTGTTTCTCTATACTGATTGCAAAGAGACTTTCTCTACTAGAAACCTAAAAGTAGAGGATGTAAGCCCTGCTATGTATCTATTGTCTGCTCATTTTGCTACAGAAACCAGAAAATGGTGTTATCTGAATTGTCCGTACAGCCTTTCCCCTTGCTGCCAGGATAGTTAGATATCCCATGCTTTGGCTACACTAGAATTTACAGCTGCTGGTTTCTAGTGAGAGTCTTTTTGCTTGTTTCCTTCCTTCTATGAAAATTGATTTTGTATCTCCACTTCTGTTTCCTGGCTAGTAAGATGGGAAATTTTTGGAAAGCTCTTTTCTGGGACTAAAATGCTGTAGAAATGCCTGTCTAACTGTAATACTTGGGTTGGGATAGTTCATGGTGTTGGATTCATGACATTCAATAGCTTCTCTATGTATTCTAATTCTATTTTGCAGAGCTAAAAAACATTTTTAAAGTATTAAGCAAATACTTGATAAACAAATTCACCTGAAATGGTGGAATAATAATTTTTTCTTCCCTAAAGAGTACTTTTTAAAGCTGTATAACCAGGCAAGTAAAATTCAGTTAGTTTTTTTGGTTTGAAATTACAGTTATGTTCTTTTCTTGCACTGAAATTAAAATTTTACTCCTAAAAGTAACAAAAGGTATGATGAGCATCTCTGAATTCATCATGGAAAGCAGAGCTCTTTTGATATTGTTCTATGGAACTAAAAGCCTCCACTGAGACATGCAAGGCCAAGAAGGAATTGCAACTTATATTCTTATCTAAGTTTTATTGTTTCATACACTGTACTAACACATTTTTAAAAGGATCTGATGATCAAGACAGCAGTGACCTATTGCCCAGCATCACATAGCTGACCAGGAGCAGAACTGTACTCAGGTCAACTGTTACTTACTGAACCTGCTTAACGACATGTACATATGCTAGTCATGAGAGGTTTGAGTCGTCAAAGCCATGATAGTAAAAAGTCATCGCTTTGTTTCTTCTGACAAATATAAGCTTTAGATAATTTCTGGCTCTAATGCAGAAATCATTTCAAGGATTTTTTCCTGCTTCTGTAATTAAATACGTATAGAATGTCTGATGTGATGTATAGCTAGGCAATATGGCATGGAGAGCAGACATCACTGGCATGGTACATAAATTACACAGGTGGGCCAAAAGCATGAAGCCCAACAGGTGTCCTCTCTTCTTTCCATGTGTGTTCTTTGATGCTTGTTGGAGTAGAAAGGGGTTAAAATGATACTGCAGATAATCTCCCTCCTTCTCATTAGCAGCTAACTAATTAGGATTCAAGAGAAGTCATCTTCCACAGCTATCTCTTACATGATGGGTTTTGCTTGTATCTGAAATTGCTGCTGCCAACCATTGCTACCCGGACAGAAAGCTGTGGTGGGTAGCTCAGTAATCTGACCAATGTGCTAAATCCTCCACTTCTGCAGTTTCTCTGCAGGCTCCTGTGTGCTGTCACAGTTGAGTCCTGTCCACTTCTGACATTATAAGTGGTGATCATAATATGTATTTCTGCAAAGTGTTTAAGAGCGTGTTTCCTTACCTGTGGAAACACAGTAATATTTTATCACCTGCTTCGCAGGAAAAGGGGCCAAAGAATAACAGTCTTTAACATTTTCATGTTTCCTCTGCTACTGTTTATTTTCCTGTGTGATGCCTGACTAAAATGTTTGTTTAATGTAGTCGGACAACTCACCTTACCAAGGCGGCACTTAAGCTGACGGAAAAACCTCACATCTGCTTTATTCTTTCAGTGAGTGAACTAAACTTTTCCTTATTGCAGAGTAGGATGCTCATATTAAATTACGGGAGGAAGGCTATGACTTTTATGTATTTATAGTCCTATTTATTTTTTAAAGTCAATCTGCTTCATAATTTACCCATTTCCAAAAGAAAGAAAGATGTTTAACAAGGATTTTTATTACTTGCAAAAGCTTTTACTTTCCTGTGAGAGCTTTGTGAAAATAATAGTAATAATGTGGAAATTTCTCACTGGGTTTATTTCTGTTAATTATTCCTCTTTCTCTTCTTGGGGGGAAAACCCAACATAAAAAATTCCCATCATAAATATTACTCAGAAAGCGTGAATGTTTTGTTAGTGGAACTGCTGATCATTTCCATGAAATGTGAGGCACAGTTGGGATTTGGCTGGGGAAAGAGAGATTGTTTATTCACCCTGATGGGGTTTCATCCCCAGGTATATGATTTACTCCCACAAATTTGCAGTGAATCTAATGATGTGTTGCAAATAGCATGAAAAAGGAAGATGTAACATCTACAGAGCAGAAAAGAGGTTGAAAATAAGTATATGAAAGTTAAGTGCTAGCAGACACAGTGCTTTGTGTTAGCCAGTGACAGGCAGCCATCTGCAAATTAGCAGGTTATTTTCTCTGGGCACAATACAAAGACTCCTGTATTCAGGGGAAGGATTCCCTTCTGCAATAGGCTTGCACCCTTTGTCTCGTCTAAACTCCTCCAAGGAATATCTGAAGTAGAGCTTGACCTAGTGACTGTGGCATAACTGGTCACTGGTTGGGAGTTTAGCTTGATTCATTGAACTCGTCCGTCATGCAGTCCCAGCAAAGCATTTCAATACTCATTAAATCCATAGCCGTGAGTAGACTAGGCATTTGTGTCTTGGCATACGGTTTGTTTGGAAAATGACATTTACAAAGCTGTTAATGCAATACCGCCATTCCGTGTGCCTAAAAGGGACACTGGTCTGTTTGTAATTCCTATTGTCAGCTAAACCAGTATTGTAATATGCTCTGCTGCTGCTCCTTGTCAAGAAAATGTCCCCCACTGTCTCCCTTGCCTAATTCTTTAACCGGCAGTACTGACAAGGAGAAGACACCTGTATGGGTGTGTGGAGGAAATGCTAGCTGATCTTCAGCAAATCCTGTGGTGCCGATCACTTGCTGAACAGTGAAGTGATCAGGTGTATTTCAAATAGGCTTCAAAACCAGTGATTATGTTTAATCAAGGGTGGACTAAGTTTCACATTTTGTGCCAGTCAAAGCCACTCCACGTGAGTGGATGTTCACCTTATTGAGAGGAAGGGCAGTCCAGCGCCTGAATTTCATCAGTGTTGTTTCTCTAGAAAGAATCAGTGCCAGAAAAGCACAGAAACTCATCTCCATATAGCTACTCACATGCGTGAACCCTTATCTAATAAAACATTAATCCCAGTACATCTCAGGCAGAAACTACAGTGTGGACATGCCAGATTGCTGCATCTTGACCACTCCCTGTAGAACTGAGCATCACCTACACCTGGTCCTTTTATGTCCTTGGAGGGTAAGGGCACAGACACTTTCAACAGTATAAAATCTGGGCCCTAAGAGAAGTGCTATCAACACAGCCACTTGCCAGAGTAATGTGAGAGCTTAAAGTGGAGACTAGTTTTTCTAGCTAAGGGATAGTTCTGTCATCTGAAGATGATGGGAATTGTTCCAAAATAACTCAGGGTGCAATTATGTTTCTGTTTCCATCACAGCCCCCACTTGACCTGCACATGCTTCATCACACAGTGTTTTTCACACTCCTCGATAAAGCATCTATTGTTTATAAGGCACCTGGGTATAATTGTTGAGTAGCTTCCTATTGTGGCCTTCAGTCTCTACTGTGCTTTCTTGAGCACAACTGACTGGTTTTCTGGTACAGTTCCTGCAGCTATAGTACCAAGCAGTCTGGAGAAATCCATCAGACAGCTTGCAGCAATTTCTATGTATTTATGTCAATCATGGTTTTATATTAACTGAAATGTTTTCATTCTAAATTCAAATGTAAACTCAAGCAGAACCCAAAGTCAATGTTTACATCCTGTAAACCTCTAAATATCAACATTTTATCTAATATGTGTGTGCATGTGTGAAAGCACATGTTCCTGCCTTAGTCATCCTTGATAATAAGCAGTTCCTTCTGTTTGATGTTTTAAACAATAAGTTATACGATATTTCCAAGATTGCTCTTGGCAATAATTACTGGTAGAAAATATGTTTTCCCCATAGGAAATTACATTGCTGTTTGGTATTACTACTTCTTACCACTGTTTTCTGACCATTTCTGAAGAATGACAGAGCTAGCTTCCTCAAGAACAAGGGATAAACTGGAAAGGAAACCGGTGTTATACTTCTCAAGAACCTCAAGATGGGCAACTTACCAGGAAAAAAATGTATCCAGATAGAAGTACATCCCCTGGGGAAATCTTATTTTCAGAAGTTAATCTACTTTTTGCATTTCGATTTATTGTGAGAATCCAACCAGAAGTGATCGATTACTTCTCAATTTGAGCAGTTTTCCTTTAGAGTTAATGGCACTTTTTGGGAGAGTACTGTTACAGCATGTGAAAGCACAAATAGCACAGATGAGCTCTGTTGCACATGAAAATGGTAGTCTTTGGCAGTAATCATCCCACTGAAGCCAGATTATTGTCCTCTTCTACCCTCTGCTTGTAATCCCTCAGAAGGACAAGCAAAATGTTATGTGGCGCTAAACAGTTATAGATTTAGAAATAGAACAAAATCTGTGGAGGAGAAATTACATTTTTCTTGATAGTCTGAATGGCTTCTCACACACTGAAGCCAGCTCTGGACAGGAAGGTTTAGCACTGCTGCAGACTATAACTAATTTTTAGTTAGAAAAACAGGTCCAGTCAGTTAGGGCTCTTCCCTTTTGCCACAATTTCCATCAAATTATCAGTCGACTTGTATATTTTGTATGTTGTCCACTTTACCTTTACAGAGGCCAAGAAGAGGAATTAAAACTTGGCAGTGTTTTGCACTTTTTAAAATATTTCTCAAGCATTCTGCAATATCAGATTATTGTTAAATTATCCCACTGCTGGGCACATTTGTTAAGGGAGGCATCAGTGAAGCTGTCTGGGAGAAGGAGACCTAAGAATTTATGGAGGTTCTGTAGAAGTCCTTTGTGCGATAGCAGAAAGCAGCTTTTCAGGCTTTCCTATGCACAGTGCTGCCATTACCTGACAAAGTATGTCCCTAGTCTCTGCTGTGTTCTTCAGCCAACACAAACAACAGTTTAAAGTAATAGCAATAAAAGCAGCTAAATGGCAGATGGTGAAATAGCAGATGTGTTCTGTGAAAAATTTGACAGTAAAAGATAGTTTTGCAAGGCAGAGCATCGGAACTGTCCTGGGGAAACTGCAATGTCAATGTAGAGATAAAAGTGTATAGAAACAAACTGTAGAGAGTGAGACTAATGACAGGGTAATGAGTTTGCTTGTTTTTCACAGAATATAAGACTTGATTATTAAAACCACTGTATTTCCTCAAAAGAATACTTTCAAGTATGCACAGGTGCAAAGAGGCTAGAGCACAGTCAGTCAGACCTATTATAGACCTGTTGAACATTATGTCCACCAATTCATGACAGATGACTCAGGAGATACTTTCTCAGAAAAGTCTGAGCTATCCCAAGTGCAGTATGTAGTGTGATTGATGTGTATAGAGAAAGGATTCTGATAACATATGGACTGGTTCTTGTAGTGCATTGGCTGTATTTATGAAGCAGATAAAGGAATTGTCAGTGAGAATATGACAGTTTGATAGATTTTGAAGGTGAGAGGCAGATTGGCTGAATACATTCACAAGAGGGTAATGATTGTGCTAGGATGGAAATACTTAACATGTCTAAAATGTAAAGCTCTATTGCATAGAGTTGAGAGAGTTCTAAATATTTGTTGGCTTCATAGAATCGTTTAGGTTGGAAGAGATCTTTAAGATCATCATCACTTGCTAATTTCTTGGCCCCAAGAGGTTCTTGCTGTACCAGGCTGTATCACATATGGTGTAAAATTGATTTCCTTTTACAGGTTCTGATTATTTCTACCTCTTAATATTCCTTTGTATTACAAATGAGTTGCAAAAGATTTTTGAAGAACTGAAGGGATTGCTTCTAGGCCTGGTCACACTTCAGCTTTGGAGTTTTTTTAATCATAATGAGCTGTCTTTTATTAACTGCCTCAAACACAAGGGAGGACAGAGACCAGCTGGGAAGTGTTGTTTGACTGAAAAATGCATAAATTAACTAAACAGCATCCAACCTGCAAAAATTAAGCTAATAGAATACATATGAATAACAAAAAAACATCTAAAGCATGGGTTTCATGTAAGCAGGGACCAGAATCAAGGGATCCAGAAGCAGTGGGTGGATGTGGGAGTCCAGGAGGGGTGATAAAACTTGGAATGCTACAGTGACTCGGAATACCTTAGAGAAGCACAAATAATCATAGAATGTTTTGGGTTGGAAGGGACCTTTAAAGGTCATCTAGTCCAACTCCTCTGTAGAGAACAGGGACATTTTCACAAGACCAGGTCCAGGTCACTTAGAGCCCTGTCCAACCTGACCTGGAATGCTTCCAGGGATGAGGCAGCTAATGTCTGTCTAGGCAACCTGTGCCAGTATTTCACTAGCCTCATTGTCAAAAAATTTCTTCCTTATATCTAGTCTAAACCTCCTCTGATTTAATTTAAAAACATCACTCCTTGTCCTGTCACAACAAGCCCTGATAAGAAGATTGTCCCCATCTTCCTTAGAGGTTACTTCACTGAAGAGCCACAATAGCTCCAGGCTGAACAACCATAACTCTCTCTGCCTTTCTTCATTGGAGAGGTTTTCCATCCTCCTGATCATTTCTGTGGCACTTCTCTGGGCCTGTTCCATCCAACAGGTTCATGACTTGTGCTGATTACTGCAGTGCTATGTCCGGGGGGTCTCACCAGAATGGAATTGCCTTCCTTGACATGCTGCCCACTCTGTTTTGGATGCAGCCCAGGTTTCTAAACTGCAAGCTTACATTGCCAGGTCATGTCCAGCTTTTCGTCCACTAGTACCCCCAAGAATACCCACAGCCTGCACCAAAGTCATGAGGGAGTCACTTATTTCTCACATAATCCTCCAGATCTAGCTAAAAAAAGTTTATTTGTTACTTGGGGAAGAAAGACCATGCCCTAATATATGGTAGCCATAGTAAGATTTCTAAGATGTCTCTCTGTTCCTTATGTTCATCTGCTCAGGAGGTTGCTTGGTCAGAATATAATAAGAGTAGTGACACTAGATTTGCATTTTGGAGGCATGATGAAGATAGGGCTGCAATCTCATTTTCGGAGTTTATCCCCTGTGGAAAATCATATAGTATGTTCTTGGAAGGTTAATGCTGTTGAAATTGTGCTCTCTGGACCTTGAAGTAAAAATCTGGCTTCACATTTCCCCCTGTACCCATTCCAGAGCATAGCTCCTACTAACTTACAAAATAGAGTCCCACAATATTTTGATGTGTGGGGACAAATAAATTTACATCTGCAACCACAATCTTGTTGATAAAGTCAACATAATCTGAAGCCAACAGCAGTAGGGAAATGAAGTGAGCTTGGGTAACCCTTTGTAGTTTTGTGTTTATTTTAGTCTGATGAGCAAACTATTAAAGAATGTGTGTGTGCATCTATTAGAGTGCCCAGATTGGGGCTATCTTCCCAACCACTCATTTTTGTTGGATAAAGAACTATTCTGATTATTTCCTGAAATTCATTAGCCAATGAAGTAGAAAGGTTTTTTTTAATTTGTTATTTTCACTGTTCCTTCATTTGTATGGCATCTCTTTTCTGTTCTTTCTGTCACTGTAAATTCATCCCCTTTGCCCAGCCAAGAATATAGTATTATTTTTACTTAATTAGTACACCAACTACAGAGCAAATCCACACACAGTGACATCTAGTTATGACACCAAAGCACAGAGATTATTTTTAAATCAATCAAGGGCATCAAAATTTACAACGGTTATGTCAGGAATACTTTTGTATTTTGCAGTTACCTGCAGCATGTGTAAGGGGTTTTTTTAAAGATTTCTTTCCCTGCAGACATAGTTCCAATTTATCATAAGTTTCCACAACATAATGTGATCCCTTCATTGCTAGTGTGAATTTACAATTCACCTGTCCCTAATCTAACCTTTTTCTCACAAATGAGCAAGCAAATGATCTTTGCATATTCAGGAATCAACAAAAGTTTAAGGACTTGATAGCAAACACATACTTCAGTCTAAGTACAGGAAATCTTTGCATTGCATCATGAATCAAATATAAAGAGAAAGTTAATCTGTCCTGAGTTAGAATCATGTTTCTTCCCTACATTTAGCAGTTTTCCAAGTTCCAGCATAAATCTATTGATATCCGTAGAGTCAACTGACAATACACTGGCTGAGAATATAGCTCTGAAGTCTTTAGAAAGTAATAATAATGCTGCTAAACACATGTTTCATCAAAACTGGGAAATCTTCTCTTTCATATGCTGTATGCTGGACTACATTGTGGATATATCAATGTGTTTGAAGTTCAGCTCAATAGATACAGGTATTCATCCAGCAACTGGCTAATTGAATTGAGGCTTAAATAACCCTAAGCACTGAAAAGCTTGATTGATTTCATTCATTATTGTTTCTGAAAACTAATAATTTAACCAAAGTATATTAAGTTCTTGCTGTGACACTTTGGGTTAAAGAGCTACCGATGATATAAAGCACTCTTTTCTGGATCCTTGATTTGAGCCCAATCAGGGCTCCTCTATCACAAAACCACCACAAATAAATCAAACACATTTTGGCACAGTTTGTCGTCTCTGTTTAGCAGATGTATGAGACTAAACTGACACTGATCCTTAATCACCTTTAATCCATGGAGAGGGAATGATCCTACCAGGGCAGGAGAGAGGTCATTGGCGGGACCATGGGGAGAAACTATGTTGGCAGTTAATTTCATAAGACTGCCCTGGGAATAAATGCAGGTCTTCTACTTTCAGGGTAATCTGCATATATAAAATACCTGCATATAAAAATCAGAATATTTAAGATGGTATTCATTTGTTAAAAGTTTGATAAACATGGGATTTGTCTGTTAAAACTTTGACTTCGCTTTTAAGCTCTAGGGCACTATTGTTTATAGTAGTTACATACTTAACAATAGATCTTTTTGTTATTAAACTCTGGCAACCTGGTTATGAATTACAAGGGGTGACAGCAACTTGAGATAGATTAGAATGCTTTGGGGTTCTACAGCTATCACCAGGCACATTTGCCAGTTTCTGTAGGTTTGCAACCACATTTTCTTTTCTTCTTTTTGTTTTTTTGGGGAAGAATTTTTTTCCTTTCCTAGTTGCTATGTGAAAAAACCCCTATGAAGGGATATCAGCTGAGGCCATGAAACTGCAGATGTATGGTATATACCTCACATTCTGTGCTTTGGATTATCCCCCTGACCCAGGCCAACTCAGAATTTATCAGCATATGTGTAATTACAGATTTGATGAATGGGATTAGATTATAAAAATTAAGGGAAAAAATCACTGAAATTTGCTTCAGACTGATAAACCAGATTAAAAACAATGAATAAGCAAAAGCGCATTGTCAGGAAAAACTAAAGAGCTTCTGTACAATCCTTTCCTAGAAATCCTAGGCTGATTGCTAGAGTTTCCTAGATGGGAACTGAGAGCACAGAGATACCGGGCTTTTGCCACGTAGGAAAAGAATGAGAAAAGAATAAACTTTCGTTGTATCTTCTGAAGTCTTTTCAGGAGAGGACTGCAGTTTCCTTGCTGAATGGAGATGGCTTTTTGAGTCAAATCTCTTTTAGCAGGAATTTAGGTATAGCTCCAGCCTTGAGATTGCAAACCATCGGTGCTGAGTAAGGTGCTCTGAAGTCATTGTGTGGGTCTCTGACCAGAGTTCTGAAGTGTTCACATTCATGTCTGTAAGAACTTCTTCTCGTTTTTGGGTCTGAACACCTCAAGTTCCCAAAGGATCCTGATGTTCATCTCATTTACACATTGCATCATAGCTGTGCTGTGGTGGGCTTCTTCATATGTCGTTACCATGGTTTATGACTGGTTAAGCTCCTCCTGTGGCAAGCAAGTAAAACTGGCTTTCTTCCTGTAGAACACTGTAACAACTGTGCAACTGCTCATCAAGCTCATGCAAACACATACTTCAGAAACACCTTCATTTTATGACAAGATCAGCTTGTTTCAATTGAACCAAATAACAGGGGCTAATGGAAGACATACCTACGTCTAACTGCAGGACAGTTCTGATCCTTCAAATATTTCTCATTATTATTTGCTGTTAAAAGCAAAGAGGCAGCGTATCATGTGCAGAAGGGGATGTGTACAAAGTATTGTGCTCTACAAGCCTGTTTTGTTAACATCACTCGGCTATTTTGGAGAAAGATATCAAGAACAGTTTTTTCACAAAGACATGTCTTGACTTTGGGTACTTACAGCCTGGCCCTTAGCTCTGTTCTGGTGCATTCTTCACCAGATAGCTTTGAATATTGTTATTTGCTTACTGCAAAATGCAATGTTCAAGTTAGAAATGGGCAATTCTAAAGGGCCATGATCCATTTGGCTCTGCAAATTTAATTTTAAAAATATATTATTCTTGAACTAATTAATAGTCATTATGTTTACACAGTATTTTTCACTTCAGTATTTTTCAGCAAATCTACAAAAGCCACTTCGTTGTCGTGCCTGAAGCATGTTTTTAAAATGAGGAAACCAAGAGATACAGATTTTGTAATTTGCACAAAGTCTCAGGGGACCTCAGTGATAGTTCACAAAAATTCCAAGCCTCCTGACCTTTCATCCCACGTTCAGTCTTATCTTTCACACGCATTGATTTTTTAGAATACTAATTTTAATCTTATTTTGCCTTTACTAAATCCCAGATATTTCTCTCCTAAATGAGCTGGGATACAGTGGTATGCACCAAACACACTGAAGCTCCACATTCACTCTAACTTCACCATGGACACCAAGGTCACAACTGCAATGCAACTTGCCTATGCTTGCATTTGAGCCAGGGTCCTGCAGACTCCTGGATGTGCTTTAGTTTGTGCAGTGACTCATTCTGCAGATTTTGGTGGACAGCTTTATCATTCAGGAAGTTCCACACGTGGTCTCTAGGTTGAATTTTATATTGCACTTGAAATCATGACAATCAAAACCAATAAACATTTTTCCAGAGCTCTTGGTAATGATTCTGGGAATTTTAGAGATTTTCAGTTAAACTAAGCTCTAGCATAGGTTGGATGTCTTTCCAGAGGCTGTAAACACCAAGTAGCAAACACTGGCAAGGGCATCTTGTGAGAGAACCATCTTCTGCGTAGCTCAGTGAAAGTTTTCAGAGGTCATTTGTGTTGTCTGTCTCAGCTGCTGGCTGTGCCTAGTTCACAGATTGATTTTTGGAGCACCTGAAATGCTCATAGTTAACAGACCCTGGGAACCTTTCAAGATGGCTTTCTAATTATACACAAAAAGCAAGTGAATTCTTTTATTTCCTTTGAAAAAGCAGCTTAGTGTTTATAAAATAAGGAAACAGAACAACCTTTTTGTAAAAGGAAAGCACTAAATATTCAAAAAATGCCAAGGTTAGCAGAGTATCGCATTAGGAAATAGCAGAGAGATTTTTCCCTGAACTTGTGACTTAGCTTTTGAGAAGAATAGCTTTTCTGAAGAAGCCCAGTTAGTGCACAGCAGCAAGAGAGCAGGTTCCTGCTCCTGCTCTATAGTGGTCTCTCATTCAGTAGAGCTTTTTTATAGCCATTGGACATCTTACAGTGTACATGGATTAGAGGGAAACAGCAGATTTAGGATATTTTGACCTTAATAAAGTTTTTTTACTATGTCTTCTATTTTTTTCTTATAACAGTGTTTGGGAAATGTGACATGCCTGAGACAAATACTAGAGAGAGAATTGTGGCTGTTTGGAACATGGTATTCAGAGAACTTTTGGAACTAGAAGGACGTAGTTAATAGGGTTTCATAGCAGTCTTCATTCTTTTCCTATTCAGCAGTTGTGCTAGGAATGTGACTCATAAAATAAGGTGTGTGTTTGCTGGGTTTACAGATAGTACTCGATTGGGATCTGTTGTAGATTTCAAGTACTGGAGAGGGACAGGATCAAAATGACTGTCACACCCTAAGAAAATGATTGCGGGGTAGAGAAGGGAGAGTGCAGTAATTCCATAAAATTCCAAGTTGTTCTGTACATAATTTGGTATAAGGATGGTAGATCACTGGTTAAGCAATAGTTCTGCAGGAAAAAAAATCATACAAGTATCATAAGCCACAAGCCAATACGGGTGAACATGTCATGTTGTAAAGTGAGACATGATTTTCATACGTATAAAGAAGAGAGAAATGCTCTCTAGCACAGCTGAAATATTGTGTCTGTGAAACTACATAGATGAGTCACTGGACATACCTAGAGGGAACCAAACAGGAATGGTAACAGGCCTAGAGAATAGTACCTGGGACACTGTGTGAAGTGTAAGTTATCTGGCCTTTATAGATACTTGCTCTAAGATTAAATGTATTAACTGCATGTGCAGTTCTGTTAGAGCTTAGGGCGACATGCTTAGATATGAATGCGGCAAATATGTATGCTTATCAGTTTCCCGTGGCAGCAGGGTTCACAGTTAATTGCGTATGACATGGAAAAACTACTTCCTTGTATTGTTTTGCATCTTAAGGTATTGTGCTCTAAGAGGGAGGGAAACAGTTTATCGTGAAGTATCGTGAACATGATGGCAGCAAACATCCTTAATTGTACTTTGGCCATTTTCATCACCATGTGCAGTTTTGCAGTGTCTCACAGAGGTTGTGATGGGCAGCATACACAGTTCTTTAGCTGTGCTTATGTTACATCATTTCTGTAATGATATTGTGGAGTTCTCTATCATCATCACCCTCCTGTTTCTGAAACATGATTTGATTGGAAATCTGAGTAAATATGCAGTCTTATGGGTCTCTGGTTTCTGATTTCATTCTTTGCATTAATATAGAAATTAAAAAAGGGAAAAGAATATTTTGGAAGGTTTTCTGCATGTATGTTGCTGACCATTTCTTCACCTGGAATTTTGTTTGCTAGTATGCTATTTAGTTTTTTTTCTCTTTAGGTCACTCTCACATTTCTCACTGTCTGGTTCTCAGGATGTTGTGCCCTGTGCAAGTGCTGTCAATAATCTATTTATCCATTGACCAGATCATTACAAATAAGTTGGCCATGATTTTATTTTAAAGCTGGATTAGAATCATAGGCCAGGATTCATCCCACCTTGTTTTAGGCATGTAATTCAAATTAAGGTCTAAAGGCCTAATCACTGAAAAAAGTCATCTTGAGAGGTGATTTAACTCACTCCACAAATTATCACATCAGTGTTCAATGATTATGCATAAATTGTAGTAGTAATCACAACTTTTTTGTATTTGTGTTGAATCTAGACCGTTTTCACTGCTGTGATGAAAACCAGCTAACCTCATCTTAATCTTTTTCTTTGCTTCTAGATTAGAGTCTTTCATTTTACACTTGTTCAGTTTCAACCGAAGTTTATTGTGTGAAATATAACAAAGAGGTTTTCAGAAGACCAGTAATTTTTGTCATCTGGTTGTGCTTATTGAAACATTTTCAAGAAATTATAGATCAGTAGAATTCTGTTTTCTTTTGTAAAAACTAGTAGCAATTAGTGATTTTTCCTGCTCCAAGTCACAGGACAGGGTGATTCTTATGTAGCAGCAGTTCTGTATTTAGAGTTCTTTAGAACTCTTAAATGTGCCTTCTAGCCCTCATATTCTGTATTCTCTAGTGTTGCTACTACTTGATACCTTGCTACCCAAAGAGAAATTGATATTGCAGAAAAAGAATATAGAGATCAAAAGCCTCCTGAATGTACTGAGTGAGAAAGTTGGATGCAGGAAAAAGAAAGTCATTTAGCTTCCAAACAGTGTAATTATCTTCTGAGCTACTCCCTTAATCAGTACAAATTCTATTGTAGGCCTCTTGTTTTGGATATATCTAAGGAACATTCTATTGTTTATTTTTAAATCTTTTAATGTTTGTTCTTGAAAACCTACTTTTGCTCTTTGCAATTTCCTCTTACTTAATTACTTAACGCCTGCTGAAATTTAAGTTCCTGTTTATTGGCTTCACTGAGATCATGTTTCCAAAATTTGAAGGATTTCTATTTGGTTGAAGTAGATTCTTCAACCTTTTCATTCATCCACTTCAGCTCAATCCTGCCTTCCGAATTCTCTTTCTTGCACAGTACACACTAAGATTCTTTTCAATATTTCTTGACTATTGCCTTTGCTGTCTTACAATTTTATTTTTAGGATCTTTTACAAAGTATGTACTTTCCACTTAATTTATTTCTTTTACTAAAAAAAAAAAGCCCAAATTAGCAGCTCAGAAATACAGGCAAAACCCACTGAGAACAAGACAGAATCTAGAGAAACCAGTCAAAGTTGAACAAAGGGACTGAACTTTAAGTGGAGAGCTGCCCATCAGTCACAGTAATATTGAATGACTGGGTATGTGTCAAGTTCTGCACTGACAGGCAGCAGTATTTTCATCCCTGCATACTAACCACTGCTGATACTGCAAGGTTGTGGCTAAAGTTCTGACTTGGCCTATACACTGTGTCCTACTAAGAACTTGACTCTAGACTGCAGCTTACCATACTAAACTCCTCATATACCGGGTTGAGTTCAAGCGCTATTGCCACAGGTATCCTGACAAAACCAGGTTCTTGCACTTAGTGCTTTGCAAAATCACAGTAAGCCATGTCCATCACCTGCAGGATCAGCACCTAAGTAGCAGGAGCTGCTCTCCATGTTCTGCCTTTCATTCTGACACAGAGCGGTGCTTTTGGCAGACAGTTTTATTCACAGGCAGGAGTTTTGAGCATTGAAGTTCTATTGCAAAAAAGAAGATCACTGTCAGGGTGTGAACTTAGCAATGCTGTAGCTGGACAGACTTATTCCAGCAGCACCACAGGATTAGATGACCACGTTACTAGAAGCAAAACTACAAAGAGGTCACTTTGACCAGTTGAATAGGATGGCACCAGCACATATGCCAGATTTATGTCACATCTGCCACCATTTCCTCTTGTCCAGGAAAGGCATATAACTGAATTGCATCTTCAGCTGGCTCAGGATTAGATACTACTTTCTAGGATTTCTTTTTTTTTCACTTGAGGGCATTGGCATTGTCTTTTAGCATTTGATCTTTGGAGCCATCACTCATCTCTCCAGTGACATACTGTTTTCTTAGGGCACTGTTGGGATGCAGCCAACGTCATGTTTTGGTTACTACCAAAGACCCATGTGATTGCCGTTTCCTCCCTATCACACAAGGTGAGAATTATTCCTGCCTCAGCACAGTACCAGACCCAACACCGTCATTAACTGTTTGTGCACAAAAATTAATTGATTTTAAAACTAGTCAGTGTCTCCATTTTCTCCTGTTCTTTAGGAGAGGATTTTGTATTTCAGGATACTTTCAGTCATGCTACAACCTGGAAGTTGAAATGCTTGAGGGTAATGTTGCCATTCAGGGTCTTCCATTGGTTTTGCAAGCTGGTGATGATGACTGTTCTGGTTGCCTAACTGTTTTGCAGGGTTGGGCATGTATTATTTTTTCTAAACGATTTGCTCTGTACTTACCTTGTCACATGTTTCCTTTTCTGCAGCCAACATCTTGTATATGGCGAGCCAAGAAATGATGAAGGTTGTGGAGAGAGACAGTACAACCATAAAGCAAAATTTAAAGAAGGTAACTATTTAATCTTCAGAGATTTCCTGGGAAGCCCACATGCATAAGGAAATGTTACATCCAGTTATACTTGTGCAAAACCAGCATTTCAGCAAGGCTCGATTCTGCTTTCCTGTAAGTGTCATTCCAGTGGCTTTAGAGAAGCTGTTCTTTAATGGTCATTAGTCATTAAAGTGTCATTCACCCACACCTTTATAAAGGTGGCATTGGCCACTATCATAGTATCATCTTCTGGGTTTCCCCTGGTGAAGGAGAAGCACTCTGTGTCCTGGCTAGACCTGAGATGTGGTTCCCAGTGAGACCAGCAGTTCTCTGAGTTCTGATCAGACAGGCAGATGGCCAGACTGATTGACCAAATCCTCTGACTTTGCTGCTGGACATGTACCATTAGTGTTGTGTGGTATCGTTGTCATGGCATTCTGCAGGCTTGAGTTTCCCATGGCATCAAAATATAGTAAAGAGAAGTCAGCAAAATTATTATGGCTCTACAACTTCAACTATTTGACTGTGGTGTAAGAGAGAAAGTGTATTTCTTGGAGACTGGAGCTACTGCTATACAATTAAGCATTTTCAGGGACCTTTCTCCTATGCTAAACTTTCTTCTCTGTACACATGTACTGTTGAAAGAAATGCTGGCACAGTTATGGTCTACACTGATAACACTCTTCCAGTCAATTGCCATTCACAATTCAGTGGTTGGCATTGGCTAGGAGCCTTCTGATTGGAGTTTCAGTGTAGTCACCCTGTTTTGGAGGCTCAGAGGGTTTTACAGTATAGTCAGACAAGTACAGATGGCTTTAGGAACCAGAAAACTCACATTTAATAAACTAGTATTAGTGTAGCTTCTGTGTGGGTAAATAATCAGTATAATATATTACCTTATTCTACTCTGTCCCCTTCCTTCCCTCCATTGTTTTGTATCATCCTTATCTTTTTGCTGGAAGAATGAATCTAGCACTTTGCACTGACAGAGCTTTTCCTTGGAGAATGGAATTTTCTAGGACAGAGGTCCTAGATCTCTGTAAAATTACTTTGTGCCTTGTAAATAGACAGAGTACAAAGTTCACTTCATAAGTCAGTCTTTCTTTTTTTGGCTGAAAATAGATTTATTTTTTACTTATCCCATTTGCCTTCTCTGCACTTGGAAAGGTACGTTTGGAAGTTTCAGTTCTGAATTTTTCAAGCAGTTGAAAGAGCACACATAGATAAGGAATGCTGCACTAGGCTTGTCTAGTTTTTCACACTTTTACTGCTGACCATTCAGAGTTCTTCTGCACTTTGGGGAGAATCTCAATGAAGAAATGAAAAGGCTGATCTTGCAGACTGCAAATGGATTGATACAAAGCCAAATGAATTCACAGAATCATAGAATGGCTAGCATTGGAAGGGACCTTAAAGATCATCTAACTCCAACCCCACCTTGCATAGGCAGGGGCACTTCTTCTAGATCAGGTTGCTCAGGGCCCCATCCAGCCTGACCTTGAACACTTCCAGGGATGGGGCAGACACAACTTTCTTGGGTAATCTGTTCCAGCATCTCAGCACCCTCACAGGGAAGAATTTTTTCCTAATGCCCAACCTAAATCTCCCCTCTTCAAGCCTGTAACCATTTCCCCTTGTCCTGTCACTACACACCTGTGTAAAAAGCTCTACCCCAGCTTTCTTGTAGGCTCCCTTCAGAGAATGGAAAGCTGCTATAAAGTCACCTCAGAGACTCCTCTTCTCCACACTGAACAACCCCAAATTGCTCAGCCTGTCCTCATAGGGGAGGTGCTCCAGCCCTCTGATCATTTTAGTTGCTCTCCTCTGGACACATTCCAGGAGCTCAGTGCCCTTTTTATGTTGGGCTTAGGGCTGTCCTCAATCCTTTCTTCTCCCAGTCTGCATTCATGCATGGGATTGCTGAGACCCAGGTGCAGAACCTTGTACTTGTCCTTGTTGAACTTTATGCAGTTTGCATGAGCCCACTTCTTGCATCTATCAAGGTCTCTCCAGATTGCATCCCTTCCCTCCAGTGTGTTGACTTCATCACATAGTTTGGTGTCGTCACCAGACTTGCTGAGGGTGCATTCATTTCCACTGTCCGTGTCACCAACAAAGATGCTAATCAGCACTGGTCCAAGTGCAGACCATTGAGGAATACCCCTCATTACACCTCTCCATTTGGACACTGAGCCATTGATCACAACTCTTTGGGTGCTATCATCCAGCCAGCTCCTTATCCAATGAGTGGTCCATCCATCGAATCTATATTGTTCCAGTTTAGAGATCAGAATATTGTGAGGGACAGTGTTGAATGCTTTGCACAGATCAGTTGATTTTACTGACTGAATCACCTATCCAAGTGTCACAGAACTGTAGAATCTTCCCATTCCCAGATGGAAAGGGAGCCCTGAGCTGTGGGTGGCTGCAGCACAGACAGAGCCCTCACCAAAGAGTGACATCCACTCCCACAGCACTCAAGTGAGGCAAGGTAACATGGCCCATCAACTGTCCCAAACAAGGTAAAGCAATGGAACAGAGAATCCAGTCAGGAGCAAAAGGAGGCAAGGACAGAAATGGGAATAGAGACAAAGCTACAACATGAGTCCAATGTCCATACTGGTGGCATGACCAAAGACGTGACAGCAAGATGCAAGGTGGGACAAACTGAGAGCCTTCATTGTAGGTTTAATGTCAATGTGAGATACAAGGCCAGGTCTGGAAACAGAGATACTAATGGCAAAGGATAGAGATGGAAACTCTAGACCCATAGAGAGTGTGGGTCAGGGTCCCAGTGAAGGCTGGTAAGTCCTGCTAATGCCCTGAAATGGAGGGTAAGACTGCAGATTACTGTGTTCGGGTATGAAAGTGCAGAGTTTGGAGAATCAGGACTTCCGATGCTTTTGCAAATTTTAATCAAAAGCACGCATGCTTGAAGTTAAGTATAAAAGCTTTGTTGGATGGTGATAGTAGTGGTGACAATCATCTGCAGCTTCAGTGACTTCAGGTGATCTGCTCAGATGCTTCACATTACAAAAATACTTGTTTCTTTACTGAATGAAGGCCCATAGCCAACAGTAAGAGTTTGCAGGTGTCCTAGTCTGCTTCATCTGTGCTTTTGTTGACTCTTTCAATCTAAGCATGGCCTTGGCAAGCAGGAGTTTTTTTAAACCTGTGTTAACTTACTTTTATTGATTCTTCTATGTCCTCATACAATGAAGTGAGCTTATAAGCAGTTGGCAAACTGAAGAAAAAGAAGGTCTAAAAATGAAGCTAAATGCTTTTATTTTTTCATCTTCTAATAATTTCTGGGAATGTAAGAATTAAGGAAAAAATTTTGAGTTGGCATTATGTTGAATTTGAAGTGTATTGACAATAAAAATGGGCTTAACTTATAAAGGTCGGAAGTTTATAAAAACAGGAACTATAGTCCAAGTTGCTATAGAACTGGCAAGCTGTAACTACAAAAAATTTATGCTGTTTAGTAGTCGCTGTGATCATATGCTAAAAGCCAATCTTAACACCTGACTTTGCCAGCTGCTGTGGAATTGAAAAGTTATTTCTGGATCTTATGTTCATTCTGTGATCTGAAGAAGAAAGAAGAGACAGTACATTATTCCAGTCTTTCCATGGCCAGGTTCAACTGTAATTATGACTAGTTAGTGACCAGGAGAAATTTTATCTTCAGACCCCCGATCCTTATTCTAACAATGCTAATTGCTCAGATTTATGCTGAAAGAATGGGAGCTGGAATATTGTTTGGATAATAAAGATATTTCACTTATAATCTTCTAAAGGCACAAGTCCTGTCCATTAAATAGCAGTGGAACTGCAGGAAGAGCATGGGGACCTGTCTTCTAATAAAGCAAAATACATTAGAGCATTTAAAAGTCTTAGTTCTAATGCTGTTTGTCTAAATAAAGCAGCATGTGAATGTAGGCTTCTTTTTGCAATGACACAGGGAGCTGTAGTAATCACAGAATCCAAAGGAACAAGGTAGGCACTACTGATAGAAGATTTGCTCAGCCCTGATGGTGAATTATGAGCTGGTTGCTTCTAAGACAACTGAGCTACATTCTTTCACTGTAATAACACCAACTCCTTTTCCTGACAGATAGTTTATATTTCCATAATATTTTAAGTCTGAATCATGCCCCATTCATTGCTTTGAGAAATTAGCCTTACTGACTCTTTCTCTGTCAAGTGAGCACATACCCCTGCTGTAAGGAGGAAGATACGGCATTAAAGGGTAAAATTAGGGCACTTCAAGAGGAAATTTTAAAAACTCACCACTTAGTTTTTATGTTTCTCGAGTTGTATTTTGTTGATTGCTCCATGTATAACACACAGTACTCCTGCTTTAAGTGTAGCACCTGCTCCAAAGCCCATCAAAATGAATAAATAATCAGTTTGGTGGTGGTGAACTTTCTATAGTGCTTCATCATTTTTTAAGACCATGAATCATCTCCTCCAGCAATTGAAACTCACCATTCTTTTGGTTAGCATGTTAAACCAAGGAAGTTTTATATGCTGTTTTAGTTTAGTTTTGCCAGTGCTCTGGTATAGAATCTCAGAATATCTTTCTTTAGAAGAGACCTTTAAGATCATTGAGTCCAGCCTTCAACCCAGCACTGCCAGATCAACCCTAAACCATATCCCTTAACTCTACATCTATACACCTTTTAAACACCTCCAGGGATGGTGACTCCACTACTGCCCTGAGCAGCCTGTTCCAATGTTTGATAACCATTGTGGTGAAGAAATTGTTCCTAACATCCATCCTAAACCTCCCTTTGTGCAGCTTGCAACTGTTTCCTCTGGTCCTATTGGTTGCCACCAGGGAGAAGAGGCTGTCCCCATCTGTATTGCAACCTCCTGTCAGATAACTGGGCAGAGTGATACGTCTCCCCTCAGCCTCCTTTTCTCCAAGTTAAAAAACCCCAGTGCCCTCAGCTACTCCTCGTAGGTCTTGAACCCCACACCCTTCTCTGGAAATGCTTTAGCACTTCAGTTTTCTTCATGTAATGAGTGATTCAGAACTGAGCACAACATTACAGAATCACAGAATTATTGAGGCTGGAGAAGACCTCTTAAGATCATCAAGTCTAGCCTATGACCTAACATCGCCACCTAGACCATGACACTTAAGTTCCACATCCAGTCTTTAAACACCACCAGGAATGAGGACTCCACCACCTCCCTGGGCAGTCCATTCCAGTGTCTAACCACCCCTTCCATGAGGAAGTGCTTCCTAACATCCAACCTGAACTTCCCCTGGTGCAGCTTCAGGCCCTGCCCTCTCATCCTATCACTAGTTGCATGGGAAAAGAGCCCAACACCCACTTGACTACAACTTCCCTTCAGGTAGTTGTAGAGAGTGATAAGGACCCCCTTAAGTCTCCTCTTCTCCAGGCTAAACAACCCCAGCTCCCTCAGCCTCTCCTCATAAGACTCCCTCCAGTCCCTTCACCAACCTCGTTGCTCAACTCTGGACCAGCTCCAGCACCTCAATCTCTTTCTTGAAGTGAGTGTCCCAGAACTGCACACAGTACTCGAGGTGAGGCCTCACCAGTGCTAAGTAGAGAGGGAGAGTTATGTCCCTAGTCCTGCTGGCCACACTGTTCCTGATCCAAGCCAGGATGCCATTGGCCTTTTGTGCCACCTGGGCACATGGCTGGCTCATATTTAGGTGATTGTCAACCAGTACTCTCAGGTCCCTCTCTGTCAAGCCAGTCTCCCTCCAGCCACTCATCCCCCAGTCTATAGCTCTGCTGGGGGTTATTGTGACCAAAACATAAGATGCTGCTCTTGGCCTTGTTAAACCTCATCCCGCTGGCCTCTGCCCATTGACCCAGTCTGTCCAGATCTCTCTGCAGCATCTTCCTCCCCTCCAGTAGATTGACACTCCCCTCAAGTTGGTGTCATCTCTGAACTTTCTAAGGGGAGATTCAATCTCCTCATCCAGGTCATCACTAAAGACATTGAATTAAGGTGTGGCTTCACTAGTGCTGAATACAGGGGTAAGATCACCTCCCTGCTCCTGCTGGCCACACTAGTTCTAAAACAACCCAGGATGCCATTGGCCACCTCGGCCACCTGGGCACACTGTGGCCTCATTCAGGCAACTGTCAGTCAGCACCTGCAGCTCCTTTTCTGACATGCATCTTTCCAGTCATACATCCCCAAGCCTGCCACCTTCTCCCATGGGATTGTTATGATCCATGTGCAGGACCTGACACTGCACGTTGTTGAACTTCATGCAATTAACATTGGTCTTTTATCCAGCATGTCTAGATCCCTCTGTAGAGCCTCCCCACCCTACAGCAGATCAAGCTTGGTGTCATCTGCAAACTTACTGAGAGTGCACTCAGTCCTCTCATCCAAATCACTAATAAAGACATTCAAGAGCACAGGTCCCAGTACTGACCCCTGGGGAGCACCACTTGTGACCAGACACCAGCCAGATTTTACTCCATTCACCACCGCTCATTGGGCCTAGCCATTCTGCCAGTTTCTTAGAATCACAGAGTCATTATGACTGGAAAAAACCTCCAGGATCATCAAGTCCAGCCCTCATCTGTAACCCCTAGACCATGGCCTCAAGTGCTCTAGCTACTCGTTTTTTAAACCCCTTCAAGGTGGTGGTTGACTCCACCACCTCCCTGGGCAGCCTGTTTCTGTGCCAAACCACTCTCAGTAAAGAACTTCGTCCTAATATCCAGTCTAAACCTCCCCTGATGCAACTTCAGACCATTTCCCCTCATCATATCATTTATAATCTGGGAGAAGAGACCAGCACCAGCCTTGCTACAATTTACTTTTAGGTAGTTGTAGAGAGCAATAAGGTCTCCTCTCAGCCTCCTCTTCTCTAGATTAAATAACC